>OW240914.1:139233095-139308034 GCA_933207985.1 Pelobates cultripes | reverse complement strand
AGAGTCTGTGTGTGTGTATGGACTCAACAGAGTCTGTGTGTGTGTATGGACTCAGCAGAGTCTGTGTGTGTGTATGGATTTCAGCAGAGTCTGTGTGTGTATGGACTCAGCAGAGTCTGTGTGTGTGTATGGACTCAAACTAGAGTGTGTGTGTGTGTGTGTGGACTCAGCAGTCTGTGTGTGTGTATGGACTCAGCTGTCTGTGTGTGTACGGACTCAGCAGTCTGTGTATGTACGGACTCAGCAGAGTCTCTGTGTGTGTATGGACTCAGCAGTCTGTTTGTGTTTGTGTATGGACTCAGCAGAGTGTGTGTGTATGGACTCAGCAGAGTCTGTGTGTCTGTATGGACTCAGCAATCTGTGTGCGTGTGTGTGTGTGTGTATGGACTCAGCAATCTGTGTGTGTGTGTGTATGGACTCAGCAATCTGTGTGTGTGTGTGTATGGACTCAGCAGTCTGTGTGTGTGTATGGACTCAGCAGTCTGTGTGTGTATGGACTCAGCAGTCAATAATTAAAATTCCTGTGAGTTGTGTAGGAAGGGCCCCAGTGTATTGCTTTGCCCAGGGGCCCTTAACTCTGTTAAAATGGTACTGCTTGTGTGTGTGTCAGTGAGCTTCTATTTAGTGAGCATGTGTGTGTCATTTTGACTTGTAGGAATGGCATACATTTTTTTTCCAGGGCTGCTTTGGATTCCCAGGGATTCCCAGTTTGGCTCTGCCAGCGAGTGCACTTTACCACTGAATAATCTGTGTGAGCTGCCGCACGCTTTAGCCCTGTTACACGCGTCTGGGAGCTGCTGTTGACAGGTACTAGTAGTCTAGAGATTGGGGTATATGCTCAGCTATCTGTATAATACAGATCTGTGTGTATAAAATATCCCGGGATAGTCAGTGCTTCCTGTATGGTGCTGCTCTCTGTCTTGGGATTATACAGAGAGCAGCACTATACAGGGAGCACTGAGTGTCCCAATTTATTATACACACAACCCTGTATTATACAGAGAGCACTGACTGTCCAGGGATATTATACCCAGACAGTAATTGATAGCTGTGCTGCAAAATGTCCTTGGAAATTTTTTTTCAAATGTTGGCAACTATGGCACTGTATCAAGGATAATGTGTTTGTTTTTTTAATAATCTATGGTGGAAAATCATGATTCCTCCACCAGGTATTATTAAAAAAACAAAACACATTGTGTCGGGGGCGTGGCTTAACATGTGACAGGGGCGGGGTCAAACTGCGGCGAGGGCGGGGTTAAATGTGCCCCCCTACTTTTGTCACTGGCCCTCCATGTGCCCCCCCGAAAAATGAATCCTAGAGACGCCACTGTGTGGGAGGGGCTTAAATTAATTCACTCCCCTATATAAGGGACACCCCTTACCTGACTCATATCGCTTGAGGTCAGCATCAGAATGATTTCCACTTCCGGGTCATCCAGACGCCATTTTACCTGATTACTCCATGAGGTTTTCTAAGCAGAGCTGTGTCAGGAATCCAGCCACAGGCTTTTCCGACTTACCACCTTCTTTCTTCAATCCATCGCCGTGGATGGTGTCCAAGTGACTCACAAACCGTAAGTCGACCTACCCATTACGCCAGGCATCAGTCCCACGGCACCATGCACGGGTCAGGTCCTCACTTTACGGCTGCATTTTGTCTATGTCTGTTCTAAAACCATTGCATGTTCATGCATATCATTCGTTTAAACCCCCTACCGGTCTTTGGGTGTACTACAGGCTTCTTAGACATTATTGCATTTCATGTACAAACCAACGAACCACTGCATTTTCGCCTACACACTGACCCCTACCGGTCTTTGGGTGTACTACAGGCTTCTTAGACATTATTGCATTTCATGTACAAACCAACGAACCACTGCACTTTCGCCTACACACTGACACTGACCCCTACCGGTCATTCGGTGTACTACTGGCTTCTCAGACATTATTGCATTTCATGTAAAAGCCAACCACCGCACTTTTCACCTACACACTGACCCCTATCGGTCATTCGGTGTACTACAGGCATCTTAGACGTTTTTTCCATTTTCATGTACAAACCAATAAACCACCTCATTTTCACCTACACACTGACCCCTACCGGTTTTTGGTGTACTACAGGCTTCTTAGACATTATCGCTCAACTTCAGGTTTAATTCACAATAATTTACATTTCACATCAAGACCAACAGTGGTTCTATCAACACTGCCACCTACAGGTCTGTCAAGTACATTGACAATTTTCATGGGGTTTTACAAACACCAAAACATTGACACCTATAGGTCAACAGACAAACAACATTTCACATACCAATCAGTATCCAACTACACTGCCACCTATAGGGCACTCGGCAGATCTCCAGTGCACTTGCATTTTGCAACACCATGTTCACTGACCCCTACCATTCAATAAGACATACAACAATTCACATAGCAAGCACTATATCAACATCTGGTATAAATACATATATTATTACACAGTAGCAGACGCATCTGTATATATGTAACTGGTAATATAGTTCACATACATTTTTCACAGCACGCTGCTCCCGCAACAGACTTCCCCTAGCAAGGGGACATACAACATACAAGGTGGGGACAGACCACATTTTCACTTGTACATACGGCACTTAATGGGTTAAGATTGATACATATTTAACCAGTATGGCTACGATGTTTAATATTTACACATCACGTCACTTTACTTTTCACATATACTGTACGTATTAAGATAAGCTTGGTCTATGCCATATTTCCTTATGCCATACGGTTTTATCCATTCATGTTACAGTTACTACTAAAAAACCTATACGGATTGTCAGGTTCAATACCATACTACCAGGTACATACACCTGCTCACGTAGTTATCCATCTCTTACCTTCCCTGGAATAGTAATAGTGTACTGGCAATTAGGGTTCTAGGGCCCAATAGGTATTACCCCCTTTTTTCTCTGCATTATGCTTCGGTTAGTGGTCCCGCGAGGCCAACACCCCGCCTCACACTCGGAGGCATACACCCCTCGGGCCACTCGTGAGCTAGCCGCCTCGCATTGTATCATAGAGAGGACCTCACCTGTCACTCCCCTTCCTATTTTCTGGTTACTGTCACCGAGAGGCCAACATCCTGCCACAACGTTCGGTGGCCACACAAAATCCCCTCGCGCCAAGCATAGATAGAGCCTCTCAAGCCACTTGGCAACTAGCAGGGCCTCACCAGTCACCAAAAAACACCAAGCCTAATCGTTTCGCCTTACGGCTTAGCTAGCAAGCCAGTACAAGAACCCTGGGTACAAATAATAATTGCAATCTTTATTGTTATTTAAGTATTTCTCAAAAAGATGGTGAAGAATCACCTCTTCCTAGCACCCCGGCTAGAATTGATACACCTTCAAGCAGAGGAGATGTTGCTAGTCCAGCAGCAATCAGATCCTGGACGATCCCACACATTACCACTGACCTAAGGAGGTGACAAATCCCCTACCCTGCTACAGCAAGGAAACCAGTTATTCAAACTCCTCCATACATCAATGGACAACACGGAGGCAGGGGAAGGCCCAGCTACATCAACTCAGGTGACACCCAGGTTATGCTAGCTTCACTCATAAACTCATGAGCCAAAAAATTTATGACAGACTGGCAATCTCGAGTTGGTCACCACAGCCCTCACAAGGCTGGGCCTCACGCTACTGTACAACCAGCACCAACCGAAACTCGGTTACCTGGTACAATCAATTCTTATGACACACAAGATGTTAAACCTGCACGTATGATCCCAGCACATTGGGGAAGCAAGGCATATATATGTATGATGATGTATCTGTGATGGTCAGATCCAGGGATTCCAGGTAAATCGGGAACTGACCATCCCTTGGTTGGGTTGGCATTTGGAATATGTGGAGATGTTTATTTGTGCAGGTACCCATACAGAAGGGATTTTGTCCCAAACAAATGGACGAGCACTCTCAGGCTCCAGGTACCAGCACCTCTGAACTACCAGAGACCACTGATATGAGTAGTTGCATTGCATACAGACTGTTGCATATATGCTCAAATAGTTCAGGGCACATGACAAACCATGTGTCCCAATACAACTTACAAATAACGTATTCACCATCTGTACACACCAATGCATTTTCAACACTACTGACTCATCACCCTTCCAGACTTGTAGTAGATTTACTAAAGCTCTGGAGCTTCAAAGGGCTCCCATACAGGTATCATAAACACACCTTCAAGGAATATAGCATGCCCTCACTTACAGTCAGCACAACAAAACCATTGGCTGTAAACACACTCATTTGCAGAGGGGTCTTCCAATCTCCACCATTTACAGCATGGCACCAAACACACACATTGGTATTGTCACAAGGAATCTTCCCTATAACAAAGACTAACCATAGACTTATTGGCACCACACACCTCCGCTACCCCAAGTCTCAACTCCCTCATACCCTCCGAGGATTTTTCTTACTATACAACACCATTGATCTACCTTTACAGCTATCACTCAAGCATGGGTTGAAGCTTGGTTAAGTAAGACCAATATCATCAACGCAGTAAACGGCTACCATCTACCCTACACACTGGCACTTACATGGCATAAATTGGGCAATCCTTTCCCCGCTCAACTTTCGAGCTACAGATTAGCCTACTATCGATATTCGCAGATACTCTGTGCTGGTTATGATAACATATCCAGAGGCCTTACAGTCATACACTATCTAGAAGACTTCTTGTTAATCAAAGAAAGCATATTTTTCACTAGAAGCCTCACGGCAGCTTAGTCTGGTTGACCACTTGGGCGTCCCAGTACCCCATAAGAAACAGAAGGCCCAGACACTATCTTCACATTACTGGGCATATGACTTGAGTCGGCATCCATACACGCAAGTTACCACAAGACAAATAGGGAACATTCTCAACTACATCAATCACTACCTCCTGCTTAGTACTTACAACTGCAAGGAACTACGATCCCTACCAGGTTCCTTAATTTTGCCATGCCAATCATACCACAAGACCATGCTTTCACATCCAGAGTACTTTCCCCTTTTTTCCACACTTCCAACATGACGATCAGAGGACGTCCCTAGACACCTCAGCAACAGCAGACCTGCACATGGGGGGGAATTTTTTAACCACTTGGCATGGTAAAAGCATGTTCCTTACAGGATTGTCTGACACTTCTCCAACCAGATGGTCAGACGCAGCGTCTACCACGGGTTTGGCAGCGATCTACCGGGAACAATTGCTTTGGAGCTGTTGGCAATGGCATCCAGGTTGGGAAATTTTTCCACCACCTCAGCCCCTTTGGGAGATCTACCCCATTGTAGCAGCTGCTGAGGCATGGGGTAAATCATGGTCAGGGTCATCAATCCATTGTTACTCAGGCAACTAAGCATATGTCATATCATCAACAAACGCCACTACTCATCCATAAGGTCATGATATTTCTGGGGAACTCACTTGGTTGGCCACTTATCACATTTCACTTTCATGTACCAGACAGGGGTATCCCTGCCGACAACTGTCTCATTTATATTCCAGGCATGTTCATCATACGCTTCATACAGCCGCACATACAGTCACGGCCACTCTTTCGTTCCAGAGACAAAATCATGGATTAGACATACTCATGCAGCATAGCATGCACTATCCCACCTAGCACTTTCGTCCCATACTTGTAGAACACATAACACAGCTTTTCACCTGGCTTCAAGAATCTCATTGGCACACGACATAGCTCAACCTGTGTCATAACATTTCTCCTAGGTTTTGCTTCTTTTTGCCACCTTAAACTTAAACTATCTCACACACCATTAATTATATATTTTACAGGCATTCAACAACACAGGATAACCTATGGCCAAAACTACCATAACTTCATGCTATCATACCAGACAAGAATATACTCAGAGGTTTTCAGGAATCCATTCCCCCACGTTCCTCTCAGAGATTACCAATAGCCATCCAACTTTTCATCATTATCGGACCTATTAGATCTACAACCATTCAATTATACTACCAAGTCGGCCATTACCAGCTATGCACATTGCCTTTTATGCCTTTCTCAGGCCAGAGAATCCACTACCATCACCACCACTCAGACAGATCATTGTCTTCAACGATCCCACGTACGTAAACACATATATCATTACCTATTGGCTCTACCACATTCCGAAACGAGTCAACACGCACCAACAGTAGAGATAACATACTATCCTACCCACAACAAATGGTGTCCACTTTCGGTCCTAGATTCCTACCTTCAAAATCCTTTCAGGAATTAAATACTGTAATGCTTTTAAGGAAATGTCTGGTTAATTTGTATATATTTGTTGACTGTATTAAATATTTTATTATTCATTTTTGCCCTCTTTATTTACAGGCCTACCGTATCGTCGGTCTCGGCACACCACAACCGACTTGCTCCCTTTATACTATCCTACGCTTATGCTGGATCCTTACTCCATATACGGCTATTTGCCCCTTACACAAGTATTAAGGCCGTTTGGCCTGTATTTGTGGGAGGGGCTTAAATTAATTCACTCCCCTATATAAGGGACACCCCTTACCTGACTCATATCGCTTGAGGTCAGCATCAGAATGACCCTCCCACCCACTCCTCATTTCAACACTTTCTCTTTTCTTTCCATTTACTTTACTTTCTTACTCCTTGGTGGGCCCTCTTTATTTACAGGCCTACCGTATCGTCGGTCTCGGCACACCACAACCGACTTGCTCCCTTTATACTATCCTACGCTTATGCTGGATCCTTACTCCATATACGGCTATTTGCCCCTTACACAAATATATATATATATATATATATAAAGTGCATGGTCTAACTGAGGTCAATCAGAATTGTGTCAGAAAACAGAATATATAATTTAGAAACAAAACCAAAAGAAAGCTTTTGGCACAACATTACAGAGCTATGTAATATCTAAACAAGATACATATGATTATATGATGAGAATCTCAGACTTGGGGAACTGAGGGTGAGGAAGTTGCTACCTGGGAGATAAATGGGATTCTCTTATCAAGTCCTACTTGGGGTTTCCCATTGTCTGGTTTGTTTCCAGTAAGATACCCAGTAATTGCAGAAACACATGAGCATCTGACATATAAATCAGCTGGTATATGTTACCTTCTTTATGTTGTGCCAAATGGAGTCTCCATTGGTAGCTGATATTTTTGTACCACTGGTACGGGGTGCACAAATTGACGTCATGTCACAGTGTATCTGGACAAGTCACAGTAAAGAGTTGTAAAAATGTAACAGTATGCTCCATACTGGATCCATACATTTGACGTTTGTATCAATTAAGTATCATTTGATGTTTGTATCAAGTTCTCTCCTTACTCACAGAGGAAACATGTAAATGAAGTACAATGTAAAAAATGGGAGACCCCACTGTTCCAATTTAAGTGGACATTTATGATCTCAGGTTCCACTCCCAATGTTGCTCCTTGATGTCCTGCATCCGAAGGAACAGTCCCGGCCAGCAAAGTGCAAGCATCATTAGACACATTTGGGACCAGTCGGGAGGCTGTCATTCAATTTTGCATGTCTTCACACTCGTCTGGCATGCAGAGCAATCACAGGAGAAGGCAAGTAAAGTTAAGTATCTGTTAGTCAGATAACAATATAATCTAATTCAACATGGCTGATCATTGTTTTTCAACCAATATAAATCATTTAAAAAAAATATCATTAAGTTTTTCAAATGTAATAAACTTTTTTTTTTAAATGACAGATGCTCTAACTTTCCATGCAAATGGAAATTGTTGCACTGGCTTTTTGACACTCTGGAATTGTATCTGACACTTCCACTTTATCAGCATTTTTTTATATTTACATTTTTTCATATTTTTTCTATATCCATGTGCCCAAGGTAACTCTCTGTTTAATAAAGCTAACATCTTCCAACTACTGAAAGGAACACTATAAGCAGCCTGACCACTTCAGCTCGTTGAAGTAGTCTAGGTGCACTGTCCCTGTCCCACTCAGTCCTGCAATGGTAATCAGAAACTGCAATAATTACTGCAATAATCAATCAGACAGCCAGTAGAAGCACTTCCTGGTTGTTAAGCGACTTTTGTTCGCCTAACTGATGCTGAACATTCTCACCCTTTGCATGAGGACAACCAGCTATAGCTATTTTACATAGGAAAGCATTGCACCACTGCTTTCCTATGGGAATGGCCTAATGCTCTCGCAGTGCTCGCCATGCATGCGCATCAGTGCACCATCCCTCCCCCTGGCAGGTGACATCGGAGAAGGCGGAGCACCAACCCAGTCCCAAGGTAGATCGGTGCTGGAATCGGGTGAGTACAATAAGGGTTTACTAAGCTTTACAGTGCCTGGGGGAAGGGTGAGCAGTGAGGGAGGAGGAGTCCAGAGGTACGTAGAGTGCTAGGAATACAGATTCCTATTCCTAGCACTATAGTTTCCCTTTAAATTATTTTACTACACACTTCTCTAATTAACAACAATTATTAACTTATATCAATATCTAGGGTATGTTTTCATCAATATATCTACATTATAGTCCTTTTATTTTTCTCTCTATAGCAGATATATTTTTTTCTTTTGGAACAATTCCACTGGAGCCTAATAAACATTTTTATTGGCTTTCCATTTAGTCACAGTTAGGGGAAATGTCACTCTTGATACCAGTGGGTGGAAAAATAATGGTTAAAAAGATAAAGAATGTCAGGTGACTAATTACAGACCCATCTCCATTTTCCTTCTCATTCAATTCAACCTAAAAGTGTTTGCCAAATCACTCACAAATAGACTTAATCCAAACCTAACCAATGTTGGTCCATCCACACACCCCTGCTAGACAGAGTAAAACAGAAAATTAAGGACAATTTCTTAATGGACAAAGTAACAACCCACGTTAGAAACTCTGTCCCAGCATTCCTGAAAATATGGGCTCTGTGGAAAGAATATGAAAATAGGGGCAAACCTGTAAATTAAAGGTTTTTGGGCGCTTTTCACATAAAATGCTAGCATTCAACCTGTACACATAGATGAAGCGCATCCTCTCACTCATCCTACTACAAAATCACCATCACTAGAACTAGATACTACTGTAAATATCAATGTATTATTGTCAAACCGTATCTGTACATTGTGCATTGAAGACATCACAAGACGAACGCACAGCAGTGCCGGAACAACCCGTTTGGGGCCCAAGGCTGTTAAAATTCTGTCTTGTTGTAAACATTACTTTGGGTTTGTTGCCCAAGTTCAGAATATGAAAACAAGCTGTTATATCACTTGCATTATGTATATGTCTATGTACTCTAAATACAGAATGTAAGAAAAAAATATATAGAATGCAACATTACAGAGCAATGGTAGAAAAAAAATATGGTTTCTATTTGTATAGCAGAATATCCCAAGGTAATATGCAGCCAGCAGAACAATGGTGCATGGATTCACCTAAAAAGTTATGCACATTATTTAGTTTGCTTTAATAGTTGAAGGTAAAACCACAGGAGATCCTGATTGGAAATATAAACAGCCCTGGTTAAAAAAAAATCAAAAATTATTATGTATTTTGTAGTGCAATGACAATATTATAGACAGGTAAAGACATGCCATCATAAAGCATAAAATGGGTGTCGAAGGAAACATGAAATATCCTTTGAGATATCTGCACAATTTTTAGAATTATATAATGCTCATTGGTAGATTGTAGTTTTCATTAGAAACATTATGAATACCTATGAAACTCTTGAATGAAAAGCCTCTGAAGAAGCTTTGAGTAGAATTATGATATCACATTACAGGACAATGCACTGGTCAGCAAAATAATATAATACGACATATAAGGACACAACAAATGATAACTAACAGGGAAACTTTGGAGTGTTGCATTCTTATTTCAATTCCTGAGCAGGAATAAGTCACCCAATTCCCTCTACCTGGCAACCCTTCCCCTGTAGACTCTGATATTCCTCCCTCCAACAGAGACAAATATATTTGCCAAAAGATTCTCACAGTCGATCTTGTTCCAGGGCTAGACCTTGCATAAAGTAACTGTGGAGATGATTGCGGTTTGTGGTTTTGACAGTGTCCCGAGTAAAGAGACTAGTGGCAACAGGTAAACCATAAGTGGACTGCAGTTCAGGTGAGTGACCAGGAGTAGCAATCCCCCTAAATGCCATCCTGCTCGGAAGACTGGGTGGTCTGTAGCTGTGAGACCCGCTTGTACAGTTTAGCCAAAAACCTTTCACAAATGTTGTCAAAGCTGATTGTGGATGTTGTATTCTCAGTATTGACAATTTCTCCAGCAAGGAGGCCGTAGTCATCTTAGGCATCAGCCACCAATCCCCTGTAGAAAATAGAACAAAACGCTGTAGTCAGGCAATTTAGAAGCTGCTTCAGAAGGAACCGGGATGAGCCCCAACGGTCCAGAGGGGAGCAGGGCCGCCATCAGGGGGTGACAACCATGATGGTTGTCACGGGCCCGGCGGCCCTGGGGGGACCGGCAGTGGTGTATCCTGGTTTTGTGCTGCCCTAGGCAAGACAAAACTCAGGCACCCCCCTCCCACCCCACCCAACCCTTCCCCCCCATCCCACCTTCTAAATACACACACACACAGTCAGACACACACACACACACACACACACAGTCAGACACAAACACACACACACAGTCAGACACAAACACACACACACAGTCAGACACACACACACACATACAGTCAGACACACACACATACACAGTCAGACACACACACAGACAGACACAAACACACACACACAGTCAGACACAAACAAACACACACAGTCAGACACACACACAGTCAGACACAAACACACACACACAGTCAGACACACAGTGAGACACACACACACACACACACAGTCAGACACACACAGTCAGACACACAGTCACACACAAACACACACACAGTCAGACCTCCTGACCTTTGGGAGTGCTGGGGGGGGGTTCCTCTTTCTCCCTGGTGGTCCAGTGGCTGCCGGTCAGGCTGATGGGTTGGCTGATGGGCGGGCGGCTGGCGAGGGAGCACATCCTCTGAGTGATCTGCTCAGCTCCCTCGCGAGCCGCCCGCAGAGTGAGGCTGGGAGCTGGGTTGATGATGTCATATTCCGGCTCCCAGCCTCACTCTGCGGCGCGCGAGGGAACTGAGCAGATCGCTCAGAGGAAGTGCTCCCTCGCCAGCCGCCCGCCTGACCATCAGCCAGTGCCGCCCAGCGCCCAGCATGTCAGTTAGCCGCGAGGCTAACTAGGCATTTGCCCTGGGCATTTGGGGGGCAGCGTTTTTTGCCGCCCCCTGAAAAATGCCGCCCAAGGCAAATGCCTTGTTTGCCTCACAGCTAATACGTCCCTGGGGCCCGGACTGCTCTGGCAGTCCTGAGGCCCACTTTCTTTCTCTGCACACATAGATAGCGAATATCGCTATCTATGTGTGCAGCCGCGGGCCCCCGGCTCCCTGTTAGCACAGAGGGGGCCCAGGCAGCACACAGCTTCTCCTCTCTTCTCTCTTCTAATAACTCTCGCGAGACCCGCGGAGCGTTGCCATGGTAACCAGGTCTCGCTGCTGTGAAAAAAAGAAGTTATGTAATGTTTGGGTTTTTTTTTTTACTCTTAAATGCAATGAATGCATTATTTTATCATTTTATGTTTGTACAGGCTGGTACTTGGTATAAATGAAACAATGACCAGGACCTTGGCAGGGTTATTCATGAAACTAATTTCTTATAAATGAAAATACAACTTGGATAATCCACACCCTCCATACCTTGCACAGCTGTTGGTCGAAGGGAAGAAAAAAACAACTTATAAACATGGCTGCATTGCTCAACCTTGGATACCGTGGCCTGCCTATTGGGGTGTCCCGGTTGGCCAGATTGTTCCTGAAAGACCGTAACTGCTAGATCCATGATTTTTACTATCAATACTTTCACATCATCTATGTGTGCAACTATAACCTATAATTAAAATAGGAAGCTCCTTTCTGTGCGCTAAGCCCAGAGGCGCAGAGCTTAGTTCATTGGCTGAGGGTAATCAATTGACGCTCTCTGTCAATGCACTAGTGTGCTGTAGAGTTCAGCTCAGATGAGCTAGCGGACGTTACTGACCAGGAGCTTAGGGCTTTCACTTCGCAGTGGCGGAGGTGGGGAGCAACACCTGAATATCAACTCAAGGAAAAGGAAACAAGGAACACAAAAGAAATTAGAACATTTATGTATGTAGGCCTCTATGAGTGGCCATATGTGGACTGTATTATCCCCAATCTGGTTCAGGTCACTGGTTCATCTGAGCGGTGTTTCCTCTGGGTCGCAGGGGTGATGTTGTCTCGGTTCAAGGACTCCTCGATAATTCGGGCAGCAGGCGGTAGATGTGGTGTGGGCAGTCCCAGTGCCTCTAAAAAGGCTGTGAGAGAATGAGCAGACCCCTCATGGTGGACCAAGAGAGATCCAGTGTGCGTCTTGTGTCAAATTAAGGTGGCTCTGGTGAAGTCCTGAAAGAACGTTAGTTGGGAGTTTTCAAAAGCCAACGGTGTTTTGCCCTTTAGGGTCATCATGATTTGTCTCTTGTTGTGCACAGTCACGTAGCGTAGTATGACATCTCACGTCACTGTGGTTTGAGTGTGCGCGGTGCTGGTTACACGATAGATACCATCCAGAATCCACAATTTTTGGGGCTGTTGCGTGTGACAAGATTGAAAATAACAAGCGCATGGTATAGTGTGGCAATTCTTCGGTTGACGCAGTGGCGGGTATTCCCAGTATTTTAATTTGTGTTAAGCGCTGTCTGTTTTCTTGGGAAATCATTCTCTTGGGAAATCATTTGGGTGGCTAACACGTGTTGTGCAGACTCAGTTCCTTTAACCTTTCCTTGTAAGTTTTATCCTGCAATCCAAGAAACAGTTTAGTAGCCGTTCTCTGAACCCTCTCTAAAGTATTAATATCCTTCTGGAGATACGGTCTCCAGTACTGCGTACAATACTCCAAGTGAGGTCTCACCAGTGTTCTGTATAATGGCATGAGCACTTCCCTCTTTTTACTGCTAATACCTCTCCCTATACAACCAAGCATTCTGCTAGCATTTCCTGCTGCTATTACTTTGTCTGCCTACCTTTAAGTCATCAGAAATAATCACCCCTAAATCCCTTTCCTCAGATGTTGAGGTTAGGACTCTATCAAATATTCTGTACTCTGCCCTGGTTTTTACGTCCAACATGCATTATGTTGTTGCCACAATTCTGACCATTTTTCTAGTTTACCTAAATCATTTGCCATTTGGCTTATCCCTCCTGGAACATCAACCCTGTTACATATCTTAGTATCATCAGCAAAAAGACATACCTTACCATCAAGACCTTCTGCAATATCACTAGTAAAATATTAAAGAGAATGGGTCCAAGTACAGATCCCTGAGGTACCCCACTGGTGACAAGCCCAAGCTTGGAATATACTCCATTGGCTACAACCCTCTGTTGCCTGTCACTCAGCCACTGCCTTACCCATTCAACAATATTGGAATCCAAACGTAAACATTGCAGTTTATTGATAAGCCTTGATAAGTGTTGAGCGGTAGGCCGCAGTTTTGCCCTGCTGTCTAGGCTGTTCCGGGGCCTGGAAGAATGACATTGATCGACTCAGGATTAAGATTGGGCCGGGTGTGGAGTCTGATTGACTTTGGGTGAGGAGGTAAGTAGTTGGATTGTGTGGGCTGCTGGAGAGCTACCCGAGATGGCATCTGCTTACGATGACAGGCAAGCTCTGCCATACTGTATTGTTTTCTGTTAACATGCTGACAATATATAATTGTTCCTGTATACAGATAAACATCAAGATGTAGCTTGCCTTCGTCTTCTAAATAACCTATTTGTGCTAGACCATCTCTTTAATAGAAAAGTTTTAAGTTAAAAAAACAAAAACACAAGAACAGAGAAATATGCAGACCGTCTCAATTATATGAATGAAACTTACTGCATTGACTGGAAAAAATATATCTATGTATAGCGCGATGTTCCAAATATAGAACCTGGCTATTAGAAATAATATGGTCAGAGACCCTAATTAAACAAAGTATATACAAATGAACCTACAATCCTATGCCAGCCCAGGGTGGTATAGATCAAGAGGTAGTAAAAAAGATAACCTCACTCCCCCTTATAATTAAGCTTGGTAAAATATACAAAGCATATAAAAATCTGGAAAAGATACATCGATGACGTGTTTATCATTTGGACAGATACCTCGGAACTGTTTTTGGACTTCGTCCACACTCTCAACTCCAACAATATTAATCTCAAACTGACTAGTGAAATTGGTGGCAATAGAATTAATTTTCTGGACCTCACCATCTCGCTGACAGAAGAAGGGTGCCTCATTTCAACTCTGTTCCGTAAACCAACGGCAACTAATAACTTGCTGAATTGGTCTAGCCATCATCCCCCTTCCCTAAAGAAAGGGATTCCAACTGGACAATACTTGCGCCTTAGACGCAATTGCTCTACATTGGATGATTTTAAACTAAAGGCTAAGACCTTACAACTCCAATTCAAACAAAAGGGGTACCCGAATAGATGCTTAAAGCACGCTTATAAACGGGCCTTACTGTCAGATCGGAAAGACCTTCTAATCGAACATAACCCAGAGCCATCACAGGGAGTCATAAGATGTATAGGGAATTTTGATGCCGGCTGGCATCAAATGATGCAAATCTTGGACAGATTCTGGCCCCTTCTACAACAAGACCCACACTTACGGAAGGTAATCACACATAAGGCTTCAGTAACAGCAAGAAGGGGACGCAACATCAAGGACATGTTGGTCCCTAGCCATCTCAAGACTACACCCCAGAAAACATCATGGCTGAAGTCCCCAGTCTTAGGGACCTATCAATGTGGGAAATGTAAGGCATGTAGGTTTATACGTAGACCCTCCAAAACATTCCCAGACTCCCTCGGCATACAGGAATTCAAAGTAAAGAATTTCTTTAACTGTCAGTCCAAAGGGCTTATCTACTTACTTTCCTGTTCGTGCAAAAAACTGTATGTGGGAAAAACCTTTAGGATGTTTAAACTTAGGATACGGGAACATGTCAATTCGGTAAACCCCACAAGACAAATCGACACCCCTATCTCTAAACATTTGAAACTACATCGTGGGGGCTCATCTGAAGGAATCAGATTTAGTGGTATTGAAAGGGTTACCTTGGGACCAAGAGGGGGGGATTTAGACAAGAAGCTACTCCAAAGGGAGAGCTTCTGGATCTATAAGCTCAAAACCCTGTCACCCTTGGGACTTAACGAAGGTTTCTCATATACACCATTTATTGCAGATCACTGATACCAGGTGTGGGACTCAGACCTATATACGGGCAGTGGTACTCGGCAGGTGATCTCTGCACTAATCTATTCTGAGTGAGCCTTATGGCCTGATACACTTGTAAATTTGTAAATATAGCGCGGTTTGTTCCACAATGGATATATTCTTTGCTTATTACTATTACTACTATTATCACTATTCTTTTCTATTTATTATTATTTTTTATATTATTTTTTATCATATAAATTTATTCTCATGATTACCGGATGAGGACCACTAAATTGCTAATGCTTGAATTCTCCCAAGGAAATAGCTATATAATGATTATAATACCAATAATGTTCCTAGACCAAGCTTGCTGAGCACTTGAATGAAAATATCAATGGCCATACCAGTCTGAAAATGCCTGATCTCGTCAGATCTCAGAAGCCATCCAGACTTGGGCCTGGTTAGTACTTGTATGGGAGACCAACTAGGAACCTCAGGTGCCATAAGTTTAAAGACCTCTTGACAAAAAGAATGCTAGACTTATTATTATTATTTTTATTTCACGGACTAAGTCATATCTGGTCATTCAGAGGGCCATATTGTCAAGTGACTCAGTGTACAGGATATAGCGGCAGGATGTACCATGTTAAGTTTGCATCCTAGCATGGGTCCTATGAACACTAAATATATTTATTATCTTATATCCTTGCCTGGGATGGGGGAGTGGGAGTTAACAACATCCCAGGACCCCTTATCATTCAATTTTTCTCTTATTATTGGGGTGTCCTCTCATATCCTTTACTACATCTTTAATAGATTCAATATTAGAATAATATGTAATCAGCACTGCCTTATATTTTCAGCTGATTCAGTACATCCTATATAGTACACATTGGTACTTTGGAATGATACATTATCAATATGCAGCTTATCAATTTGAGCCTTAATTTGGACAATTTCGGTTTCTCCATACACAGAGAATACCTAGCTCCGCCCATCTGTCACAGGGGATCAACCCATGTGAGGATGATGGACAGGAGAGGCTCGGATGGGCGGTACTGCAGCACTATGATGAATGAGACACGCCCCATTAGGAGAATGCCAGATACGTCACGTGACGCATGACATCACAGGTCACGTGACCGGCTGAGGGATTTCCCCTTCATACAGATGAATGAGCATTAGCAATCACAGAGGAATAGCCAGGATATTAGAGGCAGCTGGGGAGGTATACACCCCCACACTCCATTGGCTACAAGGTAATCATGCTTCCTGGCAATTGGGGTATTTAAGAGGTTTCTCTTCAGTTATCTGTTGGCCCCTGACGAAGGTGCATCTCTCTGCACCGAAACGTACGTTGGGCGTTTTTTCTGCACTGGGCACTGGTGTTTGGAGCACCATGATCACCATCTAATTTAACTTTATTTTATATCGTTTTCTTCTTTTCTTTCCTATGCCTATCTAGCTAGCTTTACAGGGAGAGAGGCTTTATTAATGCTAATTATCAGTCTGGTTTTGACTGATTTTTTTACTTCTATTTTCAGTCCTTATCTCTCTCTGTTTTTCTTAATATGTTTCTAGTGTGACCAGGATACTTCCTATGATGCATGGATTATAGAGACTTAGCTACTGTATACTCCTATCCCTATAGCAGATCACAATAAAGCTTAATTATAAGGGGGAGTGAGGTTATCTTTTTTACTACCTCTTGATCTATACCACCCTGGGCTGGCATAGGATTGTAGGTTCATTTGTATATACTTTGTTTAATTAGGGTCTCTGACCATATTATTTCTAATAGCCAGGTTCTATATTTGGAACATCGCGCTATACATAGATATATTTTTTCCAGTCAATGCAGTAAGTTTCATTCATATAATTGAGACGGTCTGCATATTTCTCTGTTCTTGTGTTTATATTTGGGGTTAAGCCCCTCTGAGACAGCTGGAGTCTCATACTGGTACGTTGGTCTCTGCGTGACCCCTGCAGCCACTGCCCCCCTTTTGGGGAGGTTTTGAGGTGGTGGGTGCGGCGGCTATACAGGGACTTGGAACGTTGTGTTCCTTGTTCTCTTTTTTGTAAAAAAAAAAAAAGAATATTTAATGACTTTCTTCCTACGTACCTTTATATATGCAAAATATTCATTGTATAGCTCTCTTTTTCAGGTGCACGTTATTATCATTTGTAACCCTTGTGTTTTGTTCTATATTTCCACAGTTCCAGAGCTGCCTAAGCTTGTGTTCTTCTGAGGCTATTAAAATTTGATTATCAAATATATGGAAATAATTCAAACCCTGCAGTGTATTCCATGGGTGTTTTACGTGTTTTCTTTTCAGCAAACTGAGGAAGTAAGATAATAAATTAGGAATGCAGGTCACTCACTCATTTTAAGAATGATAAGCAAGATCCTATTAATATATCATACACAGTGTTAATGTTGATTTTGTTTATCTGAATTGGGAAGATAAAAGCTCTTGCTGTTTCTCTGTGGTACAAAGTCACACCAAGATAGATTCATGCAGAATGGATATTCTGATCACCAACTATAATATCTAGTCATCATTTATTTAGAACAGACACGGATCAGCAATGGTGCTGTTAGTTGTCTTTAAAAATAGCATGTGTTTTATATCCTATACGTGTATGATCAATAGGTATGAATGAGGTGGCCATGATGATTATCATCAGATGGAGCAAAAATAGGGGATGTGAAATTGCACTGTATTATTATTATTATTATTATTATTATTATTGGCGCCAACTAATTCTGCAGCGCTTTACAAAATTATGAAAGGGGTTTATTTACAGTAAATGAGACAATTACACAGTGACACAGGAACAATAGGAAGATGAGAACTTGCGTCCCATGAAAACAACTTAAATAAATTTATTCACTAAGCAGTGAATTAAAAATTGAAGCTGAAAAGTTCCTAATGTTGATAAATTCTTCAGTGTTGGTATATAGTCTTACATTTTCCAAGTTCGACAATATACTGTTTATTGGATAATCTCTAGATGATTGTGATTGAGAATGAGGGAACAAGATCCACGTATGGCATGTACTGCCAAGTACGTGGTCAGAGATTTCTAATCCCTTAGCAATTGAAAGTAAAATATAGCCCTTCACCTCCTTTTCTTTAAAAGGAAACTATTATGTAAAAATATATATATTTTTTTTTAAAATAGATTATGGCATCTTCGTGACCCTCCTAAAATTGTAATCTAAATAACCATTTATTTACCTTTTTTCCAGCACAGAGACTTGCAGTTGCATTTTTCGACTCACATTTTGTCTTCTATTCTTTTTGACTTCTCATCCAATCCAATGCTTCTCATAGAGGAGCATTGTGGATGAGTAGCACATGGGTGGCAAGAATTCCAACAATCAAATTGCTGTATCACCAAATTGCCATTATTTTGCATTTCAAACATGTACATAAAATGGGGGCATAAAAATTGTAATGTAAGACGATCTGTCTGCAGACAGATCATCAGGGCAGGCTCATTCATTGCTGAGGATGTATTTTATCAGAAGACATTATCATATATAACTCTCTGTAATAAAAATATTCTCAGTCTTTGCATATCACAACCTAAAATATTTACTTTCTCTGCAGCAAACGGTTAATTCTTTTTTTGCATGTGTTTTTTTTTTTTTTAGCAATGTTTCGGTTTCAATCTGCTGTCTTATGCTTAAGAAAAGAGGAACTGGCTTGTCTTAATCAGGGTAAAGAAAACAAATCTACATTTTTACAGCCGCAGAAAAAAAATTCTTATTGTTTTGTCCGTTATATGTCATTTCCTGTTGGGAACAAGTTTAAATGGCAGCTGGAGTTCACAAATTCAGTATAGTGTTCAAAGGCACGTTTTCATGACCGCATGTGTTTTTAAGGTGGTTTAGGGTCATCATCTTGTAGAATATATGGTTGACTGTTTAACATGTTAAATTAGTTCTAAACTTCAATAATGCTTCCATTGAAAAATTCATCTAAAATATCTTCCTTTTGGGATGACTAGGAATTCTCTGGATTGTTCTTGAAAGGTCTATGTTCTAATCAGTCATCAACAATCTTTTAAAATAGACTGCTATTAAAGATATAGTCTCAGTACAATACAATTAACTTAAAACAATATTTGTCCTAAAACTTCCAAAACCGAAATGAAACCCTATACCTTTTCAGAGCCATTAACCCCTATCTTGTCAGTGATCACTATAATCACTGGCTCTTGTACAGCAGCACCTTTTTGCTGTCTGTGCTTTTTTTTAGGGGTTCATTTTTTTGTGATTTTTTTTTTTTGTGAGACCCAAAAGCTCTTTTCAGAGCTATTAACCCATGTCCTGCCAGTGATCACTGTATAGATCAAAGGCTCTATTAGGGGTTAATTTTTTTTTGTGTGTTTTTTTTTTTTTTTAAGTAAAGTGAGTGTGATCGTGTCACAGGGGTCACAGAGGTCATATAGCACTGAGCAGGCGTATGCCATCCTTGCGCTAGAGTTTGACCCGTCTATGTAAGACTCCGACCCTGATTTTGATCCTGCCAGTTGCTCAGATACATCATCACTAGATACAGTGTCTACTGCTAGTGGTGTATCTAGTTATGTTGTATCTGTGCCTGCTAGTCCCTCTGCCAGAAGGCAGTACTGCTGAGGAGTGGGTAGTGCCTCACCCTTTACTGCAAATCCTGGCATCAATTTGGATGTCACAGGATTTAGCCCTCAGCATTTTATGGAGGTGTTTCTGGACGATAATGTATTGGGGAACATTGTCACCCAAACTAATTTATATGCGAATCAGTTCCGTGCTGCAAAGCCTGACTCTTTTTTGGCAAAGCAGCAATGGGCCCCCATCGTGTGCTAGAATTAAAAAAATTCTGGGCATTGACTATGCTGATGGGCATCATAAAGAAGCCCTCCATCCGCTCCTACTGGAGCAGTAGCCCCATCTGCTCTACCCCCATTTACTCCCAATGTATGTCGAGGAAAAGGTATGAAATGATTCTGCATTTCATGCACTTCAGCGACAACAGCCTGTGCCCCCTAGGGAGCATCCCCAATTTGACAGGCTGTACAAAATCCGCCCCCTGATTACCCACTTTGCTGCCAGGTTTGCAGAGGCTTATACAACTGGAAGGAATATATGCGTGGATGAACACTGATGAAGTATAAGGGAAGGCTGGGATTCAAGAAGTATATTCCTTCCAAGCGCTCTAGGTATGGTGTAAGGGTGTATAAGCTCTGTGATAGTGAGACTAGGTATACTCAGGCCTTCTGGTTGAATGAGGGAAAGGATAGCCATCTTGACCCTCCAGTTTGCCCAGAATATATGGGAACCAGAGGCAAGATTGTCTGGGACCTGATATTCCCCCTGATAAACAAAGAGCACCACTTGTATACTGCCAATTTTTATACAAGTGTCCCTTTTTCAAGCTACTGTACTGTTTTGATACAGTAGCTTGTGGTACAATCAAAGAGAACAGCGCAGGTTTCCGAGGACAACTTGCACGCACCCGGCTACGAAGGGAGGAGACCTCACCAAGAGGAGCTGTTGGGAGTTAAGTATGTAAGTGTACCTTCTTAACCATCCTCACTGAGGGGACTGGGGAGGTCTCTGTACGTTGCAGAGCTGAAAGCACAAGGAAGCCAGTGTGCATTAAGGCCTATAACCAGCATATGGGTGGGGTTGATAATGCAGATTGCCACCCACAACACTTTTTTGTTGTTCAAAAAAGCAAACCCCAGAATGCAACTGAGTTTTTTTACAGTTTCAGCTCCAGATCATTTCGGGGATTTTGTACCGTGATGCACCTGCTCCCCAGGCGGTGAAGGGAGCAGAGTTGGGGCTACACATTTTATTTTACAAATTCCCCCTACTGCGGCAAAGCAGCATCCCTCAAAAAGATGCAGAATCTCTTTTAAGAGGGGGCAGAGAAAAGATACTGTATATCACTGTCCTGATTGCCCTGGACAGCTTGGACTCTGCATTGGGGACTGCTTCAAACGATACCACACACTGCTCAATTATTATTATTTTTTTACATTTACCCAATGCATGGGTGTACTAAGGAGGCCTTGCAGAAAACAACCTGGAGTGTTTTCTTGCAATAACCAACAACAGGCTCTCCTAAATCACAGTCAAAAAGCAATGTGTGTGTAAAAATTAAAACTGAACAATTACCACCACACACTTTCTCCATTTTTTTTGGACTAAAACAAACAGTTGCATCAAAGCACTCCATATACAATACCTCGGGGTATCTACGTTTCAAATATATACACTTTCATGGCAATAAATACAACTGGGGTATGTGATAAGCCAAAAGCTAAAGATAGGCCTATCAGAAGAAATACTCTCAATTTCAACTCAAATTACAAGTCATAAAATTGTAAATGGACCTTTCCAAAATCCTGGCAAACCTATGCAGGGGGGCATTGGTGTACTAAGGAGGCCTTGAGAAAACAACCTGGAGTGAAAAATTACCACCACACACTTTCTCCATTTTTTTGACAAAAACAATTGCATTAAAGGCATCAAAACACTCCATATACAATACCATGGGAGGTCAACTTTTCAAATATATGCACGCTCATGGCAAGAAAATAAATTGGGATATCTGAAATGGCCCCCAAAAAGAAGAAAGGCAAAAAAGATATGTTAAATTTGAAAAACACGTCAGACGTTTGGCTTTGCACCCCCTAAACAACCCAACAAACCTATGCAAAGGTGGTATCACTGTACTCAGGGGATGTTGCTGAACACATATTGGGGTGTTCTTTGGCAGTAACACCTAACAGGAGCTGAGAATCCATGCCTAAATTTTGAAAAAGTGGGTTTTTTTAACATTTTTTCATTATATTTTCCTTTAGTTTTTCTAGTAAATTATATGATATGATGAAAATAATGGTATCTTTAGAAAGCCCATTTAATGGCGAGACAAATCTTATATAATATGTGTGGGTACAGTAAATGAGTAAGAGGAAAATTACAGCTATGTAAAAACAGCCCTGGTCCTTAAAGGTAAGAAAATTGAAAAACAGCCTGGTCACTAAGGGGTTACAAGGGACACTATAATCACCAAAACAACTTTAGCTTAATGGAACAGTTTGTGTGTATAACACTGTTTATTCACTATTTAATTCATTTAGGAGTTAAATATTTTTTTTGTTTCCATTTATGCAGCCCTAGCCACACTTTCCCTGGCTGTAACTGACACAGCCGGCATGAAATCAAAATGGCTTCATTTTCAGATATCAGATATAACTTACTTTAAAAGTATTAATCGCCTGCTCTGTAAATTGAACTTTAATTACATACAGGAGGCTCCTGCAGGGTCTAGCAAGCTATTAACAGAACAGGAGATAAGACAATTTAACCCCTTAAGACCGGAGGGCGTACAATTACACCCTATTTTAGGCGGCTCTAAACGCCGCCGGGCGTAATTATACGCCCACCGGTCTTTCTGTACTTACCCGGTCGCCGGCAATTCCCACGCCGGCGATCGCGGTTCGGGGGACTCCCAGGGAGCCCCCCGCGGCACGTCCGACCCCCTGGAAGCCCCCCGGCCATGTGAGAGTGAGGTCCTTGAGAGGACCCCACAATCACATGGCCGGGTAGGCTGCCTGATGCATTGCCAGCAGGGGGGCTGCCTGTAATGACAGGTGGTCCCCCTGCTGGCTGAAAATAAAAATAAAATAAATAAATTAAGTGTAAAAAAAAAAATATATATATATATATACTTAGATCATATATATATTATATTATATATATATATATATATGATCTAAGTATATATATACACATACACACACGTACACTGTCTAGGTGTATTTTACTATTAATATATATAATTATATATATATATTAATATCAAATTACACATAGACTGATATTGATTATATATATATATATAATTATTGTTATATATATATATATATTTATATATAATATAAAAAAATTAAATATGTAAATATGTTAAAAAATAAAATTAAAAAAATTATTTAAAAAAATTATTAAAAAATATGTAGATGTGTGTTATTTCATTCTAACTGTATTGTGATATTAATATATATATATATATATATATCAAAATACACGTAGAACGAAATAATATATATATCTACATACATAAATATATACGTATATATCACTATATATATACCTATATATAAATAAAAATATTTTAAAAAAATTATATATATATACACATATAGATTCACATACATATATATACATATATTAATTCTACATATATATTTATGTAATATTTTTACATAATTAGGTATCTTAATTAATTACAATTAGCGGGACCTGCCTGACAACCCATGCCGAAAGTAAAGGGAATTTAATTTGCTAGCACTATATTTAACCCTATAACTTTCCAAGACACCATAAAACCTGTACATGGGGGGTACTGTTCTACTCGGGAGACTTCGCTGAACACAAATATTAGTGTTTCAAAACAGTAAAATGTATTACAACGATGATATCGCCAGTAAAAGTGCAGTTTTTTGCATTTTTCATGCACAAACAGCACTTACACGGACGATATTATTGCTGTGATACTTTTTGCTGTTTTGAAACACAAATATTTGTGTTCAGCAAAGTCTCCCGAGTACAACAGTACATCTTAATGTTCAGGTTTTATGGTGTTTTCAAAAGTTACACCGTCAAATATAAGGCTTGCGTTTCATTTTTTTCACATAAAAATTCGCCAGATTGGTTATGGTGCCTTTGAGACCCTATGGTAGCCCAAGAATGAAAATTACCCCTATGATGGCATACCATTTGCAATAGTAGACAACCCAAGGTATTGCAAACAGGGTATGTCCAGTCTTTTTTAGTAGCCACTTAGTCACAAACACTGGCCAAAATTGGCGTTTTTTGCATTTTTCACACACAAACAAATACTAACGCTAACTTTGGCCAGTGTTTGTGACCAAATGGCTACTAAAAAAGACTGGACATACCCCATTTGCAATACCTTGGGTTGTCTACTATTGCAAATGGTATGCCATTATGGGTGTAAATTTCATTCCTGGGCTACTATAAAGTCCCAAAGGCAACGTAACCAATCTGGCGAATTTCAATTTCAAATGTAACGTGCTATATTTGACCCTGTAACTTCCCAAAATGCCATAAAACCTGTAGATAGGGGGTACTGTTTTACACGTGAGACTTTTCTGGATACAAACATGTGTATTTTATTGCAGTAAAAGCAAACAGTATTAAGACATTGACAGTTAAAATGTCATGTAGAACTAAAAAAAATTTAAAAAAATCTTATTTTCTCCCATTTTTTCATATTAAATTATGTTTCATAGTTAAATATCTGATATTAAATGAAAGCCCTGTTTCCCCTGAATAAAATGATATATAATAAGGGTGCGTGTATTTACTATGAAAGAGGTGAATTACGGTTGGACAGACATGCCAGGTTTTGTTTACATTTTACATTTTGTTTGTTCACAACGTGTACATTTGGCTCCGTCCTTAAGGGGTTAAATTAAATAGAATTTGTAATAAACGAAATGTAAACATTAGATTACTTTTTACAGGAAGTATTTAGGAAGTCACATGCACAGAAGTGTGACTAGGGCCGCACAAAGAAAGTGATTTAACTCAACAAATGGCATAGAATTGAGCAGTAAGACTGCAGGGGCAAGATCTGTATACCTAAAGTGCTACATTAAGCTAAAGTTGTTTCGGTGACTATAGTGTCCCTTTAATTTTTCACCCATTTTGTCAACATTTCATTCTTAATTTATTCTGCAATGCTTCTTAGAGGACATTAAATGTAACTTAGCATACAATGGTATGTGGTATATGTCACACTTCCCCCAGACATGACTCTTTAACTCTGTAGTCACCATCTTTTTTTTTAAATTCAATTTCTTTTTATTAAAGAATATCAGACATATGGAATCACAATAAACAGATAATCAAGCAATGGTATACAAGCCACCCGGTACATGTCATTCAAGAGATGTAAATGAAAACATATACAGGTAATGAATATACAGATGGTAAAAATCACTTATACAAATGTAGAAGGTGCATCAGAGATTAGCGCTTGGCGAACACTGTCAGGGGAGGCATAGGTGTAGTCTTCTGACATGTGGCATCTGTCCATTTAACTTGAAGTACACAACACCAATAATTTTTCAATACAAAGTGAGTAAAATGGTCAGGGTTAGTTATAATATAGAGTTATTCATACAATACTAAAAGATAGGAACAATACTAAGATACCAATACAATACAGACATACCCATCCGATACACAGAACTGGGCACAACACAAAGATACCAATTAAATACATAGAGCTGGGTACCACAGATATATCCATATAACAGGCAGAGCTGAGTAAAATACAGAGATAACACAGAGAGCTGGGCACAATAAGGAGATAACATACGGTAACTATCCCAGACAGCCAGGATCACTGTGATAGATTACACAGATCTACAATACAGAGATACCCACGCAGTACAATTACTCTTTATTATTGCTCTGACTATCTATGTCTAAATCTGGCCCTCTCAGTCTCTAACTCTCGCTTTTCTAATGTAATCTTCAGTAGTACTCAGTAATGGTGTGTTTTGGATCAGTGCTGCCCTAGACATGACGGAACTCGGGCACCCCCTAATTTAAATTTACCCGACAGCTTCCTGTCAAGGACACACCTCTTCCTGTTAAAGAATAACACACACTTTGACTGACAGACAAACACTGACACACCTATTCACTGACAGTCACACACTCTCAGATACACTGACAAACACACACACACACACTGATTTGACACAATCTGACAGACACACAATCACTCATAGACACACAGACACACACACACACTTACTGACATACACACACAGTCCCTCAGACACACTCACTAACTCACTCACTCACAGATACACACACCCACATTCATTGACAGATACACACGCTCACTCACTCACAGATACACACATAGTGACAGACATACACACTCACTCACTCACTCACTCACTCACAAACACCCACCCACATTCACTGACAGATACACATTCTTGCACAGACACACACACATTCACTGACACACACACACAAACTCACTCATTCACAGACACAGGCTCACTCACAGACACACTAACAGACTGACGAACATTCACTGACAGACACGCACACTCACTGACAGACATACAAACACACACTCACTGACAGACTGACACACTGACAGACCCACACACTTTCCCCCAACACTCACAGATTGTGAGCCTAGTGGAAGGATATTTTACCTGTGGTCCAATGGGGCTGCTGGGCTGGCTGATGGCCGGGCTGTTGATGCTGCTGAGCTGGAATGTGGGCAGGCATGCAGGCAAACAGGCAGGCATGGAGGCAGGCGGGTGGGTGCGCAATGCAGGCAGTGAGAGACCTGAACATTTCTTGCTCTGCTCCCTCGCGCACAACAGAGTAATGCCGGGAGCTGGGAGCCGGAGTAATGTCATATTCTGGCTCCTGGCATTACTGCAGGGCTGAGCAGGAAGAGCTCACAGATCAGCGCTTCCTCACTGCCTGGGAAAGAACTGTCTGTCTGCCCTGGTTGGGGCCCAATGGTGGCCAGACGGTCAGCTCTTGAGCCCCCCTTAAAACGAGGCTAACAAGGCATTTGCCTGGGTTTTTGTGGGCGGCACTGGAAGGGCCACCCAAGGCAATTGCCTTGAAAGCCTTGAGGTAAAAAGAGCTTGTAGTACTCCTACTATGACAACTTTAGTTTTATAATATGAAACATAAGGCCCTGCACAGGACGCACTGTGCTGTCAGAAATGTCTGCCATTTACCTCCATTGCCTTATCCTTCCTGACTTTATAAATGTATTAATTATATATTTTAATAAATTCCCTTGCTTAATTAGACCTCAAGCAGACACTGAGGCTATTGGGGGAGAGAAAAATATTGTACATTTACATTTGATAGCGGCCAGGATCAGCTGCTTCTCTTCTGTGGGCACCCAACCACTTGGTGCTATGAGCCAATGATGGCCCCTGAATACGGAGGCCAATAGCCTCTACTTATTGGCCGTAGGCTGTGCTGTCCGCAAGGGAATTCAATGGGAAAGCCTTAAAATTCCTTCTTAAAGGATATTAGGCATGTACAAAACAAACTGGAACAAGACAGATTTCAAATATGTCCCATTTTTTGACATGCCTATTTGCTCATTTGAAAGCTTCCCCAGACAGCCACACGTCAGGAGGGAGGGGGTTGCAGAACTGAAGCCTTTTATAGAGTTAAAGAGAAACAGATTTTTAATAGCACACCAATTTCTTATTTGACAATGATAAAGAATGACTGGTGTATATTATCTACTTTGTTCCCAGATATTTTAGTTTTTCCTTCCACCCTGCCCACTCTGAAAAATAATCTTAGAGGTTCTAAACTACTGCAAATGTTTTCATTCCACATAAAATCTGGTGGCGTGCTGCCCTAAGTGCCCCTATGAACTTTCTCCCATTGTTCCTACATTCCATATTTCTACTTTATCTAGAGAGAGATCCAGTCCCAGAACTGATTATGAACCCACGCTACCTATGAACATACAGAGACAGCAGTTTGTGAACAGCAATTAAGATATTTCAAGTGTTGGTTGTGATTCATACCCCAAGGGAGCTGGAAAGCAGATGCGTCTGATACATATTAGTCTGATCTGACTTCCTCCTACAGACTTCTAAACCAGGCTTAAATCAGTAATTAAATGTGCTGAATATACAATCCAATTAAACAACACTTAATCTAGAACTGAAAATGACGTGTTCGTTTTTTGGCTGTAAGTGTGTGGATGACGAATATAGGTTTAAAATAACAGTATCACAAACAAAATCTATTTACCCTTAAATACTGGAATAACTATTGCAATTATGTTTTCCGATCAAGACAGATTTTACAAACCTATTTCAAGGGACAATCAAAGCACCATAACTTATACAGCTCATTATAGTGCCCATGATGCTATTAATCTCTGGGTACCATACAGAGTTGTTTTGTAAACCATTTTGGAACACTTTGAGAAAAAACAGGCTTCTACCTTGGTATCCACAGCCCTATTGATGCCATGTTGATAATGCACTAACTACACTTCAGTGAGATTTGCCCAACTTGTACTGCAATAATTGGTGGTGAGAACGTGTTCTCTGCCTATTCTTGTAGTGGTTATGGTGTTTATCCCCTTAAGGACACATGACATGTGTGACATGTCATGATTCCCTTTTATTCAAGAAGTTTGGTCCTTAAGGGGCTAAACTTCCAGTTTAAACAGATTTCCAACTTTGGTGCTTTCAGACAGTCAGGAACAACTAGTGACTTTTCTTTCTTTTCTCATCACCAGTCTCTGTATGTAGCTTTTAAAAAACATGCCAGGCTTGTAATAATAAAATACCATTGACATCTTATAACGTGTTTGTCTCACAAGATTGTTCACTAAACCCTAGATTGTGTGCTCATTTAAGCATGGTCCTCATTCATTTCTTGCCTCTTTTAACATTTGTCTTAGTTCATCACATTTCTGTTATATTCCCACATTTAAATTGTAAAATATGCAGAATATATTAAAAGCAGAAAAAAAGGTGCGCTAGAATTTAAAGTGCAAATTCATTTAACAGCAGTACATGTGTAATTTAAAGTGCAATGTACTCCCTCACTCACAAGTGGTAAAGTTTAATTAAACAATAAACTTATATGTGTAAAATATCTAAGAGTGCAAACTGCAAAAGCTACTTAAAGTGATATAGTGCATAAATAAATTGCAACTTACACTAACAGCATTGCTGAGATAAGCCACAACTCCAATTGAGGAACATAAAAAGGACAAAAAACATATATAGTATAGGGGCGGGGCCTGACCATCATGGCAGAGAGACACGTTTTACACAAGCTCCTGCACAATCTCGGCAAAATGAGCAAAAACAGGCTCATACAAGCGACAGAACCTGCAGACTTGAACACCCACTGGCCACCCACAACGAGGGGCACACAATGGGATGTTTTGCTCCCCGATCGGAGCCAGATGGAACCACAACCAGCACTGTGGCCTGGTACACACTGGGCGGGGGAGGCAGCCGCTCCCCTGACCTGGAAGTGCCCTGAGGCTGCTCACTGCACAAGCAAGCCCTGCTACCCCCCACCCCCGGACCAGCGGAGGTGATCCCGGTCCACCTAGGGGTAGCTATCCCGGGTGTGCTGAGAAGTGGAATATCGCCCACGAAAACGAACAGAGGTTCACCTGCAATGGCGGACACGACATGTGCTGCCGATTCAACCGATGCCACGCAAGATGTCCTCACACGACTGAACCACCACTTCGAGGCATTCTGGAGGAAGCTGGAGGGCAGACTAAGTCAGTCTGCCTCTCCTCGGCCCCCTACTCCCTCAAAGCGCCCACCACCCTTCGACTCCCATCAAGTGACTCGGCGGTTCCGCCGCCATACAGCACCCAAGACCACCCCGAGCAAGGCACCACTACAGACATACCCACCCAAACCGCTGCCACTGCTTGGCACAATGACCCGGCAAAGACCGACCCCACGTACCCAAACCACCCGGGCTGAGGGGTCACACGCCTGGGGAAGGCCTAAGGGACATGTCCAGATCCATGGACTTGGCCGTGGGCCTTGTCCGGACCACGCATTACCGCCCTCGACAACAAAACCCTCACACTGGGGAAGGAAAGACGCCTAGCACCAAGAGTAGGCGCAGGGTACAGTCAGCCGACCCCAACCACCCGCACCAAGGCTCCAACACACTACCATCTATCTGAGCCTACCGGGCTGTATAGACTCCCTGCATCTCACCTCGCCTCCGCCATGCAAAACCTGCCTCCCTGTGGCATCCCCCACCGACATCCTCATCATTTCCCAAGCCTGCTCAGTGACTTTGCCATCCCAGGGAATTGGCTGAGTGTAACGCGGACCTGCTAGCTCAGGAGTAACTCAGCCTGCTACCTATTCCCATAAATGCACCAATACCGGTGGTTGCCTTGACTATAATGCTGTATGTGTGCTCCTAGGCTATAACACCCATGAGGGATCACTCCCTCTACACTAGGCTTAAAGCTTATCACCTAGCCAGCTGTATCTTGCTAGCAAGTTATAACTTGATTGTACCCACGTTAAATTTTATTTCCTATGTCTATGCAGCACTCAGTAGGCAAATGTTTAAACAGTCAGCTATAGATCAGTTGCATGCACCACTCGAATTTTTGGTTTACATATATATGTGCTAGACATGTGCAATTTGTTTAGGTCCGAATGTGAATTCGGATGAATTTCGGCAATTCGTACATTCGGGTACTTCCGAATGTCCGAATAAATGACTTGCCGAATTGTCGAAGTTCCGAAATTACCGAATTTCTGAAATGCCGAAGTTCCGAAGTGCTGAAGTGCCGAAGTTGCCAAAGTTCCAAAGTGCCAAAGCACAGTATTGCCTAAGAACTAATATACTTACCCAGTGGAAGAATGAAGAATGTTACACTGTATACAATTTTAAAAAAAAGTATACAAACATAGCCAGGATTCAGCTGTAAACATTTGCAACACTTACAACAATCAAGTAACATACATTCATATAAAATGTAGCCAGTCAATGGAATGACAGGAATGAATAAGTAGATAACTCCCTAATTCCCACGGTATTAGGGAGCTATCTACTAAAAGGCTGAAAGACCTAAATTGGTCTTTCAGACAAATTTACTAATACTAAGTAAAGATTACTTAGTATTAGTAAATTATGCCCCTACTCACTAGGGGCATGTTTAGTAAACAGTGAGCAGCCTATTCTGATTTAGGGCGGTATAGCGAGTAGGGGCAAAATTTACTAATACTAAGTAATTTTTAGTATTAGTAAATTTGGCTGAAAGACCAATTTAGGTCTTTCAGCCTTTTGGTAGATAACTCCCTAATACCGTGGGAATTAGGGAGTTATCTACTAAACGGCTGCAAGAGAAGTATCGAAGTGCTGAAGTTGTCGAAGTTCCAAAGTGCCGAAGTTCCGAACCGAAGTGCCTAAGTCCCGAATTGCGGAAGTCCCGAATTTCGGAATGCCGAACCGAAAATTTTCCCCATGTACATGCCTACTAAGTACTTACACTACTCACAGTTTAGCTAGTTTAAGCGATCTACAATACATTAAAAAATGTGCAAGTTATCTACATGCCATGTTTATGTTCAGCAACCTATGACAATCGCGCTTGCCTACAAGCACTGCTGTAATGCACAAAAAAATAAAATTTTTAAATTAAAATAAAAAACAAATATAGTATAATATTGTAAGGTAAAGGTAACTAAAATGCTGGAGAAAACAGGAAATTAAAAAGGAAAATTGTCTCGGTGAAGCGCTTATTGAAATAATAGATATGAAAGATATAAAAATAGTGAGAAATGTGATAACGTAGTAGCTCAGTGTCCAAGGGTATACATTTAAAATGATATTATCTTTTCTAGAGGCAAAAATGTTTCGGTATGTCCCTTTAAATATAAAGCATACAAATACAAATCATAGTGCAAACTGTATAGTATAAATAAGGTGTAAGAGATAATGCTAAGTGCCAACTCACAATTTTCTGAGCTAATCAACTTAGCTCAAGTTCTTGTGCCTTAGGGTCCATTAAGGCGACCCTCCCTCCTTTACGTCCAGACTTCCTTATAGGTTTGTCCTTGGTGGTTGGTGTAAAGAAAAGGTATATAGTGCAATATTGTTTGAAATAAAGAGTGGGTGATATAAATGTACTAATGTGTACTCACAAACCCAGAGCCATGCAATAGGCTCACTTTAAATCATGTATGTGGTTAAGTACCACATTCCTTCTTTGTAAGAGCAAGAAGAAGTAGTGCCCGTAGTGTATTAAAAGTATGTACTTTATTACTTTATTACTTAAAGGACCACTCTAGGCACCCAGACCACTTCAGCTTAATGAAGTGGTCTGGGTGCCTGGTCCAGCTAGGGTTAACCCATTTTTTAATAAACCTAGCAGTTTCAGAGAAACTGCCATGTTTATGAATGGGTTAAGCCTTCCCCCTAATCCTCTAGTGGCTGTCTCATTGACAGCCGCTAGAGGCGCTTGCGTGCTTCTCATTGTGATTTTCACAGTGAGAGCACGCAAGCGTCCATAGGAAAGCATTGTAAATGCTTTCCTATGCGACGGGCTGAATGCGCGCGCAGCTCTTGCCGCGCGTGCGCATTCAGCCCAGGAGGAGGATCGGAGGAGGAGAGGAGGCAGAGAGCTCCCCACCCAGCGCTGGAAAAAGGTAAGTTTTTAACCCTTTCCCCCTTCCAGAGCCGGGCGGGAGGGGGTCCCTGAGGGTGGGGGCACCCTCAGGGCACTATAGTGCCAGGAAAACGAGTATGCTTTCCTGGCACTATAGTGGTCCTTTAATAAATTATTTAATAACAATATAATAATTTAAAAAAATATAACACTATTTGGCTAAAGTCCAGAAAATAGAGTTTAAGTGCTCAATGTTCCTCCAGGACGTGTTTCGCCAATAGGCTTCCTCAGCTGGAAAAAATGTTTGTCTTCAAACTGCCTCCACAAGGCATCCAGAGTCTTCAGGCTACTACACCTGCTTACCTTACACCTGCTTACTTATGTTAAACTTCTTTTTACTCAAAAAAGACAATTGGAATTTTACAGAAACATTTTTTTTCATCAGGGGAAAGATGGGGAATCTTCTTATGCTTGTAGCCTAGCCCAAACCAAGACATCATTGCATTACCCGTATTGCCAAATCAGATGGTACCAATACTGGAAATTGCGGAATTCAATACTGTATTCCACACGTAATTTTCGGAGATAATCGAGATTGCATTGGGAGTCTAGTGCGCATGCGCAGCAACACTCCACACCAGGCCAATCAGGTGGTTTTCTTAAGACAATCCATTTTAATAGACAAGTTTCACTTGACTGTTTCTGCAGAAGAACCTCTAGTGGCTATCAGAGTGACAGCTGCAAGACGCATTTAAACCCTGCAATGTAAACATTGATGTTTCTGAAGAACAGTAATGTTTTACTTTGCAGGTTAAAACGAGCAAATACATGGCACCTAGACCACTTCATTGAGAATAAGTGATCTGAGTGTCTATAGTGTCCCTTTAAGATTACAAGCTGCTACAATACATTGTTTTTTTAATAAACCCCTTTGCATCCATATGCACATGTATAGCTTTGTGCTATTTTATTTGTAATTACTACTGGCCGTTTAATAATGTTTTATCGTCACTTGCCTGTTCGTTTTTATGAGCATATTATGTCAACAATGATTTTAAAAGGCAAGCAGCCTCATACAAGTTTAAATGTATTAATGCAAGGTGATTTATGTATGCCTCCTTTACCCACAAGTGATAAAATGCAAGATCACAGGAAGCACATTATAAAGCCCTACATACAGCTACACATATTATAACAGAAAAGCATCAGAATGGCAGACTCACAGTTCAGCTTGCTAATCTATAAAAATAGCTGCATAAAGACTGCTGTTTAAGTTAAAATGGGAAAGTGTTTTGATATAGAGTAAAAATCACTATACAATTTTAGTTTCTTTTTTCGATATTCTTTATTTTTGTAATGCATTGCATATCCAATAAGTACACCAAGACGGTGTTCAAAAGATTGAGACAAAAATAAGAACAAACATTTCAGGAACTGTTGAGATTTTTACACTTTTTCTATTAAACAGGAAAAACAATCAGGCACACGGTGCTAAGTAGAGGAATCAGAGAGAAAAGCACCTGCTATTGCGTAGTACTGTTGATAGATGAGAGATATATAGAAACCACTGGATCTTTAGATTGAACTATGGCAATTAGGGCGCGTTAACAAAATTTTTTTCTAAAATAACACAACATGAAACAATACAATAACAGCTGCTAAATGCGGTCATGATAGATACAGCCCAGCTGCAGGTAAAATCTGTGGATTATTTAACGGATTCCCAATGAGGGAGAGTCCCAGCCTCCGTTAGCGCTAGCCGCCTCAATGGAGTGCCTTCTCTGTGCACCAGCACTCAGTTAACATAGGAAGATCTTCCACAGGAGGGCTCTCAGCCAGATCTTGTGTCCGCCAACCTTATGTTGCCTGTAACATGAGTGACAGGCCTCCGAAGCCTGCAAATTGTAGTAGGATTGTGTGTGTTCACTTAACTGGGATAGGTGCGTGTTGTGACAAGGGTGAGGGCCAGAGCAATAAAGTACTAAGCGCCGTGGTGGCCTCTTACGCTACCTCATCCGCAGTGCCAAATCCTTTTATAAAATAGTTATTACTTCGATACATTAGACTACATTGTAAATCGCATGTAATTGGTAATATATATCATTGTTCCAAATGAAACATTTCATCTGACATCTCACATTTCTAAAATCCTACTTTGCAAATGTCCCTAAAACGCTCTTTATTTAGAACCCGCCACTAGATTCAACATTCAGGGTTATTCGAAAAGTGAAAATTCAAGGTGAATTCTAAGTGAATTTCAAATATAAGGTAAAAGAATAAAGTAGAAGCAATCTCTAAGTCAGCTTTGCTTTTAATTCGGCTACCCTGGCTATAAATTAAAATTTCACCTTGAATTCTCACTTTAGTAAATAAACCTGCTATTCAGCAAAGCCAATCAACAGCATTCTGTTTAGGATAAACAGTTCAAGTATATTTTTGGGGCTCCCATCTGTATGTGACATACAATCTACTGCATAATGAAACTAACTGATAATCTTTATAGTCTTGTGTATCCTGCTTTACTGAGGTCCCCCAGCACATTCTAAAGGTATTTATTAATGCTTTTGAGGTAGATTTGCATATTGCTTATTCTGCAGACAGGACAGATATTTAGTGGTAAATATTGTCTTCCCCACCCCCTTATAAATATGATATTATGTTATTATAATTCACTGTATGTTTTCTGACATGCTTTGGTTATTTGTATTTTATTGTATTTTATGAAGTTTGTCACAGCAAGCTTGATGTAAGAAGCATCTGGGCTAGTCCCAAGTTAAATTACATTTTTGCATGTTAGTTGGATTTTTAGGGATACTAGGGATAGAGTCGTTGGACCTTTTGGCTGGCTGCGCAATCACTCAAGAGAGCTAGGCCTGAGAGACACAAGTACCTTCGTAAAGGCCATAACAATCACTGTAGGCAGAGCTGTAGAGGTACAGGCAGAAGGGATGATACCTGTCTGGAAGGAAAGCTGCAGAGGAATAGGCAGAGGGGATGATACCTGCCTGGAAGAAAGGCTGTAGCGGAATAGGCAGAGGGGACGACACCTGTCTGGAAGGAGAGCAGCAAGCCTGGTCGGGCGGAAAAGCTCCAGAAAGACCGCAGTCAAGCTGCGGCTACTGGGGCAGAAGCTATTCAGGTCTCCCGGTTCCAGCTAGGAAGCGAGGTAGACGGAGGTACCCAGCTGGGATACAGGGAGCTCCGTCATAGTTTATTTTCTCCAAGTTAGTTGTATTTCACTTTGTTTAGTTTAGCCTCAAATGTGAATTTTTTTATTAAATGGACACTTTATTGGATAACCCTGCAGAAGCCATATGAAGGCACTATCTGGTCCTGGGTTTGACTCTAAATTAGGGCATGTTCTGGCTGATGCGTGATAACATTTTCAACATTGGATTAGTCTGGTCTCCTATATGCTTCGAGCAGATATACAATTTTTTTTATAGATGTGCATTTAACCCCTTAAGGACACATGACATGTGTGACATGCCATGATTCCCTTTTATTCCAGAAGTTTGGTCCTTAAGGGGTTAAAGGTAGACAGCCTTATAGTAGAAGTGGGGACAAAGAGGGGGCATGTTATGTCATTACCAATTACATGCATGTCTTCCCAAAGTAATAAGGCATGTTAGTTCGATGTCCCTTCGGGGTAGGGTACAGAGCCTTGCTGAAAAGCTCTCACATTGGAAAAGACACTGTGTTTGTTTGCACAGTGCAGCACAAGCAAAACTAACAAAACATTTATTCTGTGCTTGCTTGTGATTAGTCTCTGGTGTCTCTATAACTGGACTTTGGCTCTGGTTTAACTACTCTGGATTCTCTTTCCCTGTGACTCGGCTTGTACTTATCGCTTTTCCTAGTTTTTGGCTTTCTTGACCTCAGCTCGTCCCTGACTATTCTCTGTCCTTGCTTACATTAGTCCGGCCACTCTAAGATCCGGTATACGTTTTCTTATTTGCACTCTGCATATTGGATCCCTGTGTTGTTCCTTACAATAAGTTTCCCTGTGCACAATAGTGACATCCTCAGACAGTGCTTGCTCATAAGAGTAAAATTTACAAAAAGTACCCAAATCAGAGGTATCTAGTCCGGGTAATCATGAGTAATCAAAGCTTTGTCTGAGCTATCCTCTGATCCAACGCAGAAGTCCAGGCTGCTACCAGGTAAGTGCTGGTCAAAAGGAAGAAATCTCTCCAGTTCCGTGAAAGGGGGCTCCCTCATACGCTTGATTTGTGAATGAGCAGTGCAAGATGGAAATTGCACCAGGCAGATGCCTTTGTCCATATCCAAAATGAATTTCAGATGGGTGATGGGGATGCGGCTTTCCCGGTCATGCTGAGCGGTCGCAGTGGTTGGATTCAAAGCACTCCCCTGCATTGGAGATGTTGGTCCAAGAAGGAGAAGCAAAGCAGGATGATTATAAGCTCTTTTGGGAGAGTCCTGCGCCAGTTGTCAGTGCGACTGGAGCAGGCTCTGTCACAGCTATTATAATAAAGAGTTCTGACAGTTTCCCAAGTTTCTTTAAATAAAAAAAAAAGTCTCTGTACATCCTACGAACATGTTGATCAATAAAACAATATATAAAGAAGTTTAGGGGTAGAACTCCCTATGAATGACTCACGTGAGAGTGTCTGGGGTTTTGTAAGTCATATGTATGTTTTCAGTTCATCAGTGAGCTAGAGTTTGGGAGTGGTTGGTTTTCTTCTGCTTCCTTTCTTTTTATTTCAATGTGGGCTCAACAGTTGTTTGCACAGAAAAAAACTCCAATGGGAACAGGGAGGGTTATTGGTAAAAAGAGATTATCGCCTACTGCAATTACGCTAAATAAATGCAACAAGAAAGAAACTTGCAAACAAACTTGAACAATCTGATTGTGTTTCACAGTTTAGTAGCCATGTAGTAATAGCCCTAGCCACATGTGCAAGTGCAAAGAACACACACACGTTTAACCCTTTCCTTAACAACATGCATACGAGTATAAACAGGTGATTCACATTTAAACTGTTGACAAACAACACACACACAATGTTTTATTATGTTGCTCTATTGAAAATAAAGAGTTGTTATTATAGTGCTGATTATAGTGTTAATACAGTGCCTTGCAAAAGTATTCACCCCCCTTGACTTTTTACCTATTTTGTTACATTACAGCCTTAAGTTCAATGTTAAATTAATATGAATTTTATGTGATGGATCAGAACAGAATAGTCTAAGTTGGTGAAGTGAAATTAGAAAAGTATATACATAAAAGTATTTTTCAGAAATAGAAAACAGAAAATTGGCATGTGCGGATGTATTCACCCCCTTTGTTATGAAGCCCATAAAAAGCCCTGGTGCAACCAATTACCTTCAGAAGTCACATAATTAGTGAAATGATGTCCACCTGTGTGCAATCTAAGTGTCACATGATCTGTCATTACATATACACACCTTTTTTGATAGGCCCCAGAGACTGCAACACCTAAGCAAGAGGCACCACTAACCAAACACTGCCATGCAGACCAAGGAACTCTCCAAACAAGTAAGGGACAATGTTGTTGAGAACTACAAGTCAGGGTTAGGTTATAAAACAATATCCAAATCTTTTATGATCCCCAGGAGCACCATCAAATATATCATAACCAAATGGAAAGAACATGGCACAACAGCAAACCTGCCAAGAGACGGCCGCCCACCAAAACTCACGGACCGGGCAAGGAGGGCATTAATCAGAGAGGCAGAAACAGAGACCTAAGGTAACCCTGGAGGAGCTGCAGAGTTACACAGCAGAGAGTATCTGTACATAGGAAAACAATAAGCCGTACGCTCCATAGAGTTGGGCTTTATGGCAGAGTGGCCAGAAGAAAGCCATTATTTTCAGCAAAAAACAAAATGGCACGTTTTGAGTTTGCGAAAAGGCATGTGGGAGACTCCCAAAATGTATGGAGGAAGGTGCTCTGGTCTGATGAGACTAAAATGGAACTTTTCGGCCATCAAAGAAAACGCTATGTCTGGCGCCAACCCAACACATCACATCACCCAAAGAACACCATCCCCACATTGAAACACGGTGGTGGGGATGTTTTTCAGCAGCCGGGACTGGGAAACTGGTCAGAGTTGAGGGAAAGATGGATGGTGCTAAATACAGGGATATTCTTGAGCAAAACCTGTACCACCACTCTGTGCGTGATTTGAGGCTAGGATGGAGGTTCTCCTTCCAGCAGGACAATGACCCCAAACACACTGCTAAAGCAACACTTGAGTGGTTTAAGGTGAAACATGTAAATGTGTTGGAATGGCCTAGTCAGAGCCCAGACCTCAATCCAATAGAAAATATGTGGTCAGACTTAAAGATTGCTGTTCACAAGCGCAAACCATCCAACTTGAAGGAGCTGGAGCAGTTTTGCAAGGAGGAATGGGCAAAAATCCCAGTGGTAAGATTTGGAAAGCTCATAGAGACTTATCCAAAGCGACTTGGAGCTGTGATTGCCACAAAAGGTGGCTCTACAAAGTATTGACTTTAGGGGGGTGAATAGTTATGCACATTGAACTTTTCTGTTATTTTGTCCTATTTGTTGTTTGCTTCACAATAAAAGAAAAAAAAAATCTTAAAAGTTGTGGGCATGTTCTGTAAATTAAATGATGCAAATCCTTAATCAATCCATGTTAATAGGCAACAAAACACGAAAAATGCCAAGGGGGGTGAATACTTTTGCAAGGCACTGTACATTGTTTTACTAGATGCTTTAATAACAAAAAATCACAGCAATATACTCCATGCTGTATCTTCTAATTGGTTTAGGATAATGGGACTTACCATTCAATGCAGGTACCCTCACACCTCTCTTTAACTCCTTAATCCCCACCACTAAACTCTACCAACTCTTACCTTTCTAGCAGTGGTGGAACTAAGGGTGTCCTGCTGCAAGGATGTTTTTTGGGCCCATCTGCAGCGCATTTTAAGATCTTTTTTCTGTTTGTTTTGTATGTTATGCATTCAATATATGTGATTGTTTTGCTTATGTTTCAGCGCCGTTTAGTGCATATTGATTTCAAAGGTCCTAGTTGTAGTGCTTGAATTTCAGGCATAAGTATATATTTTCAGGGCCTCCATATTATGCAGCCAGTGAGGAACATTGAGGGGCTATAAGAGTGACAGTGGTTTTGCAATAAAAGTGGAATTTGGTTAAAGTTAAATTGAACGAAACGCGTAAGCTGACGTTATCTGCCAATTTGCATACTGCATTTTTATACCCATACATGGCAGAATAAAGAAGATTGATTTGATGTCATACAACTCCCACAATGCTATGCCAGCTGGGGATGTACCATTTGTCTAGCCTTGCAGGGTTGTGTTTGTGAGCAGTGTTTGTGTGTTTGAATGTAAACATGTTTTTGGATGGAGTACGTGTGTGCATATAGTGGTTTATTTCTAATGCTGTGGAATCTGTATAGAATATTGGTAGCTGATACCATCTCGTCTATGCTTTTTGCTTGGTATTGTAGAATTGTAGAAGACTAGTTGCTAGAAGGCATCAGAAGAAATGTATCTGTTCATTATTATTCTTAAATTGACACTATTGTCACCAAAACAACTTTAGCTAAATCAAGCAGTTTTGGTGTATAGATCATGCCCCTTCAATCTCACTGCTCAATACTCTGCCATGTAGGAGTTTAATCAGTTTGTTTATACAGCCCAAGGCATACATCCCTGCGTGTGACTTACACAGCCCTCCTAAACACTTTCTGTATAGACTCATCAAATGTTTACACTTCCTTTATTGCAAATTCTGTTTGATTTAGAATTTCTTATCTCGCTCTCTATTAATAGCTTGCTAGACCCTACAGGAGCCTACTGTATGTAATGAATGATAAATTTACAGAGAAGTAGATAAAACTCTTTTAAAGTAAGTTAACATGTGATTGACAATAAAACCATTTTTCTTTTATGCAAGCTGTGTCAGTTACAGCCAGGGGAGATGTGGCTAGGGCTGCATAAACAGAAAAAAATGGTTTATCTCCTAAATGGCAGTGAATTGAGCAGTGAAGCATCAGAGGCATGATCTATACACAAATATTGCTTAATTAAGCTAAAGTTGTTTTGGTGCCTACAGTATCCCTTTAAGGTTATTTCATCTCCAAGTATTGCCAAATTGTCAAGTTTAAGTAAAAGTGCGTGATTAGAGGCCCATAGCAAAATCACATATTTGCTCTGGTTCCTGGATGCTGCTGTGCCATAGAGTAAACCTCATCCTCCATTGCTTTAACTTTGGCCATGTAGTGTGAATTTCCCTGAGATATTTTTTATCAGGTATAGGATATCTTCTTTAGTTGCTGGGGCTTTTAGGTCTTTGTTAGCAAGGAGAGTAAAGCTACCCATTGTATTGGCATCTTCCTTGGAAGAGGAACAGCGATTTTCTGGTTGAAGCGCCGTTTTAGGCTTTGCATGTGCAGCAAAAAAATCCAATATTTTTATATCCCTTGTCAGGGAGCTGCTTTTGCTTTTAGCATTCCCTTTCCCATTAATGCCGGGTAAAATTAGGCAGTATTACCAGGTAAAAGAGCAAATTATATTATAAATTAATACTGCAGAAACAAAGCTCTAAAGACATGCAGCCATTTTCCTCAATGGCTAAACTACTCCCGCAATACTTCATTTTTCAAATATATTCCTGTTACCATGCTTTTAAATACATATTTGCAACAGCTTTCATTAATATTATTATTATTATATTAGTTATTTAATGCATGTTTTCTTGTCATCTATAGTAATCCTTATAAGCATGGTGGTAGACACTCTCCATTTCAATGCAAGCACGATGACGTTTTTGGTATTAGTAATGTACAATATTATGTATTTGATCACTGTCTCATTATTGTATACTGTTTGTGTAACATTTCACATTTCACCTTGTGTGCAAACTAATTGTTGTTTGAGTTAGGTCACATGGCAAACACCTAGAATAGTATTTATTTAGTAATTTCCTGGGTTGGTAACCCACACATTGCTTTTACCAGTTCATATGCGTAGTTTCTATGTTGTAGCATGTGTTTCAATGGTGTTTAGTCATATAACCTTCTAATCTATATTTATAGACACTGGCAGTTTCTTGTTGTATTGCTTTTAATTTATATACAAGTATAAAGAAATGGTTGAGGCATAGCAACCAAAACAATGATTTGGTGTCTGATTGTCCTAATGGCTTTGGATGAACTCATGCCTCACTAGCCACAGCCAAAGGATCTTCGATCATAAAAATGCAAATAAACCAACGCAAGGTGTGAAACACAAACTCCAGGAGCAGAGAAAGCTCAGTAGCTTGCTCTATCAGTAGTTCCCACTAAGAAGGTCTCAAATGAGTTTTCAACTGACTTATAATGTTAGAGAGGGCTCTACACCATTACAATGACAGAGAGATTTTACCAACACGAGAAGCTTTGAACTGGAAATATGTTTAAAAACTAAAGGAGCCGCAAACCCTGATGATACCAGCTGCTCATAGACCTCCTTAGAGAGTTATGGTTGAAGACCCTCTAAGAACAGTCTTCTTAAAAAAGGCCATCACCTTGATTTGCTATGCTGCAGAGTGCTGCTGCTGACATCAGATCTACTCAGAAGCCACTTTAAAAACATACTATCTTTTTATCTAGATCTAATAATTGGTACATATTATAGCTTGCAGGCTGACTTCATATTATACATTGTGTTATACTCCTGGTTACTGTCTGTGAGCTGGTGAATGGGACCCTGGTTTTCTTTACCATTTGGATTAATGCACGTTTAGTTCCACTCCCATTCTATTTAAGTACCTTGAGTTTTTCATGTTATATTTAAATAAAGTCTATTTTTGATCATACATCATAGATATTTTTTGATCATACATCTGAAGTTTCATCTTCTTCTATGTAATCAGTGGATTTGTAAGCCAGTATTGGCACTCTCGAGGCTGCTAAACAGAGCCTGGTACAGCTCTGAGCCATGTGAGTGGTAGTCCTATATTTATTTCAAACGTAGTGTTTTAAACAGTTCATAGTATGTTGTTTTTTATATTTTAGTTATTTTCTACCACTACATCCACCCGCATATGGTTGTATAATTTATTATTCACTTTTATAGCACTGGGATTTATGTATACACTGATATTTACTCTGTATTTGGTATTTTATGTTTAGAGTGTTGGGGAAGCTCTATTATATCAATCACACAACCCACTGACGTTTTGGTCACGTATATTTATTCTATCCTGAAGCACCTTACACACTGCAATTTTTTGTTTTATTGACTTCTGACAGTACCTGAGCTCATAAATTAGATCTATTTCCCTAGTGTATATGCTAAGACACCAAGATTCTAGGAAAACAGTAGATGTAATCCTGTCAATTATAACTGCAAAGAGTGACACGTTGTTTTTTTTTTTAAACTTTAAAAAGGCTCTGTCATTATCTGGGATCTTTGCATATTTTGCAAAAACCGCTGATGGTTACTGCTCAGCTTGCAATGCAGTGGCAGCAGGGTGCAAAGAAAGGGGAGTTTAACTTTTGGAATCTGACCCTTACGGCTACTGCCATCTATATCTGGTGGTCCCCTTCAGCTCCAGGCACTTCTTCTGCCAGGAGCCCACATCAGTGTTATGCCCTTGCACACGCACAAGATAACAAAACTGACAGCAAAGTGAAATGACAAAACTTGGTGGTGGTAGCTCTTCCTTTTGTTAAGTTTTGTGAGTAGGGAATATATTAAGACAAATCAGTCCTAACCTCGTCTTAGTATATCTTTTTATATTCAGTGAAATTCCAACATAGTTTTTTTTTATGAATTCTTTATTTTCAAAGATTGTGTTTGTTTTTTTAAGGGGAGAGGGGGGTGTACAGAAAAGAAACAGGGGGTAAGCATTTGTCATTTAATTTTCATAGCATATACATATAGATGTTTCTGCATTTTGTTGCTCTCCATAAGTACAATCGTCTTATAGTTATAGTTTTTGTTTGTCTTCAGCGTGTTAATATATTTCGATATTCTGTTCAGATTTATTGTACTGTGGTCTAGGGGTTTGGGTAGGGTACAGAAAGATGAAGGGTGGGGGGTAGGTTGCCCTATTCAACCCCTTTTTTTTTGGTTGTGGTTTTGTGTTGTCTTCTCACTCCTTTCTCCTGGTATTTTTATTGTACCCCTTTTGTTTGCAGTCTCAAGTTGTTGTATTGTTCTGGTTTAGTTCGGGCTTCTCCTCTTCGGGGTGGTAGGGTTAGGTGGGGGATGGAAATTCCAACATGGTTTATCTGAGAATGTAATAAAGATTTTATCTTCATACTTATGGTGGGAGAGGAGTTGACGACCAATCTCCTGGGTTCAAAAAGTGACCCAATCCACCTTGGTAGCTAGTCCCCAAGCTACTAGCCACCCACCCCAAATGATGTCCCTACCTATTCTTTGAATAGTAATAGTGAAGAGTGACACATACACTAGAAAAAAACTGTAAAAAAAATGTTTACTTCTTTCCATTTGAAGTCTTCTTTATTCAATCTTCTTTCCTCAGGCCCCAAAAAGAGTCAAATAAAAAAGCAATAACAATGCCTTGCTTGGGACATGGTGACGTAAATACATGGGCGCAGCAATGAATGGGTGGGACAAGTACCCCGATTGCACAGGCGTCAGCATGCCACCATGCAATTACATCAGAGGACGTGCTCTGACTGGACATAAAAGCCAATGATTTTACTTGTTGACCAGAGCCTTTACTTGTTGACCAGGACCAAGCGCGCATCCCCTAATTCAGCCTGACTGCAGGACCACTCAATTTGGTTAATTACAACTAAAATCAGCCAAAGCATCAGTCTGCAAACATCACCCACAAGGTTATAAGACTTATACCTATCGAAGTGGTGAGATCTGACCACTAGAAGTTTTCAAGACAATTTGTTGTCTTATACTCAACGTATTTTTGCTACATAAACGTTTGTGCACATTTGGACTGTGATTCTTACAAATGTACATATGTTAAATTGTTTTCTATATTGTTTAATTTTTCTTTTTTACTTTCTATTTTGTAAATAATTTTTGAGGGTACATATTACCTGGTACCTAGAAGAGGAATACTATTTAGCATAGACCATGACTTCCTGTTGTATGCTTGTATATGGGAGTGTCATGTATTTAAACACCTTTGTAATTGGTCTGTGACTTTGTGCTGCAGACCCCCACACGGTCCGGGGGGAGTGCCCCTTGCATGAGGACATGCAGATAAGGCCAGTTGTGGCTGCCATTAAAGTATTCCAGCTTGTACTTCTAGAACTGGGAGGGGAAAGGGTTACTCTTTAATCACTGTTCCAGTGTGGAGGATTCAACAGGGAAAGTCCTTGTAAGGACTAGAGCTCCCAGGACTAAGTGTCGTCTAGTGCCTGGGGGTGCCTGGAGTGAATTCCCCATTTGGCTCCAGGAGAGAGCATTCCAGGGCCCCAGTCAAGCCACGGCGACTTTGGGCTGAAATGCTGCGCATGGGCGTCCGCAGGAATTTTTCATGACATCTATGTTTGTGCCCTGTTTGCCAGTGTCATGAAGAGGAGGGGCATAGTCATTATTACATAAAGCCAGGGTAAATGGCGTTTTCACAACTATGGTATTAGGAATACATGTATGTATTCCTGACACTATAGTGTTCCTTTAAAGGGACACTATAGTTACCTGAACAACTTCAGCTTAATGAGGTTGTTCAGGTGAGAATTATAGCTCCTGATTGGCCAGGGCTGTGTTTGAATCATGCTGGCTCTGCCCCTGATCTGCCTCGTTGTCAGTCTCAGCCAATCCTATGGGGAAGCATTGTGATTGGATCAGGCTACCACATGTCAGCAGACTGCTTGTTTTTCTGAGTCTAACAGCATGCAGATTTACAGCTTCAGGCTTGAATACAGTAAGATTTTTACTATATTTATGGAGGCATGAGGGAGCAGGGGGGCTAAATGGTGGTATTAACACTATGGGGTCAGGAATACATGTTTGTGTTCCTGACCCTATAGTGATCCTTTAATCAAATAAAATAAAATTCTGGACACCATAACAACTTCATCTAAATGAAAATGCTATGATGTCAGGAGGCCCCTGGGTGATCTCTTTTCTTTAAGGGGTTAAACTTAAATGGTTTAACCCCAAAGACTTCCTCCAGCTCCAGATCTCCAGTTCGCTCAGTGGTATTCAGCTTCTGAAACGGAGTGTCAGGAAGTGCAGATTGACGTCAAGCATGGGTGCCACTGATTGGCTAGAGTCAGCTGACGCTCTAAGTCAATCGCTAGTTCCTGGTTCATAAAAAGGTTTTACTTTTTGTGAATGGGGAGCTACTGATTGGCTTAGAGTGCCAGCTGACCGCTCGAGCCAATCAGCGACACTCTTATCCAACGGCACTCTGTGCTTCCTGTCAGGATTACTAGTTGATCCAGCACGTAGAATTGTGTCACACAGATGACTAATAGGTAACATATTACCGGGCCTTAGAATGGCCGGATTTAAAGTACCAAAGAATAGTCAGGATACTTGCCGAGGTCAGGGGATACAGAAAGAGACACAACGATAAGAGAAAGCCAGAAGTCAGGGATACAGAATACAGGGAAGTCAAAATCAAAGCCAAAGTAAAAAAACAGAAGAAACTTGAATCAGGAACGCGCTCTCAGACAACCACAAGGGAAACCACGACAGGGCACTGAGCAGGATGAGAACTGGGCCTAAATACCCCTCCTCTAGATCTGATAGGCTGTAACCGGGCTTTGACCCTTTGAAAGGCAGTTACCACATTCTATTTGCATAATTGCTGCTCAGCATTAACCCTTCTGTGGATTTGGTTGCTGCTCGGCACAACTTTTCCTGTGTGGACAGTAAATGCCATTAACCACATTTTTATAAGCTGATGAATACGTGACATTACCCCCCACCCGAAGAACCGGGTGGGCAGGACCAGGCTTGAGAGGAAACTGAAAACAGCAAATTTTGTGGCCAGCATGTATATCAGATGCTGGAACCCAAGAACGATCGGCTGGTCCATAACCTTTCCAATCCACCAAGTACTGTAAAGTGCCCCAAGAAAACCTGGAATCAATTATGGAAGAAACCTCATACTCTTCCTGTCCAGTAACAACTAAAGGAGGAGGAGGGACACTTGAGACAGTATATTTATTGCAAACAAGAGGTTTCAGTAGCGACAAATGAAAGGTATTTGGAATACGTAATGAGGCCGGTAGGGCCAGAGATGACACAGGGTTAATCCTCCGAAGGATACGAAAGGGGCACAGGAATCTGGATGCATACTAAGAACTTTCAATTTGATGTTGCGTGATGATAACCATACCCTGTCACCCACTTGGTAAACAGGGTTGGCACCCCGCCGTTTATCCGCATAGAACTTGAAGCGATCAGCCGCAATTTTGAGAGCGGAATTAACTTTGGTCCAAGTATCACGGATAGAAGAAAGGCGATCATCCAAAGCAGGGATAGTTGTCTCAGAGAAAACAGCCGGCAGGACAGTAGGATGACGACCGTTATTAACAAAGAATGGGCTGTGACCAGAAGAGTCATGGGTGGCATTGTTCCTAGCAAACTCGGCCCAGGGTAGTTATTCGGACCAATTATCTTGAGTGCTATTTACAAAACAATGCAGATATAACTCTAATGACTGGTTAGCCCTCTCAGCCATGCCATTAGTTTGGGGATGGTAAGCGGAGGAAAAAGACAATTCAATGCCCAACTGTTTACTGAATGCCCTCCCAAACCGAGACACAAACTGAGAGCCCATATCAGAAACAATATTGTGAGGAATGCCATGAAGTCGTACAATCTCACGTATAAAGATAAGAACCAGGTCTTGAGAGGATGGCAATTTTTTAAGTGGAATAAAATGAACCATCTTGGAGAAACGGTCAACCACCATAAGAATGGTGCTATAGCCATTGGAACTTGGAAGTTCAACGATGAAGTCCATTGACAAGTGGGACCATGGAACACTAGGTACAGGAAGTGGTTGCAACAAACCACAAGGAAGCTTATGAGGGGCCTTAGAAACAGCACAAACTGAACGAGCCTGCACATAGTCCTTCACATCTTTTTAAGGGAATCCCACCAAAATGATCTTGTGATCGCAGATATGGATTTATTGATACCTGGGTGTCCAGCAGTCACGTTGTCGTGAAACACCCTCAGCACATTCTTTCTCTCACCTAATGGAACAAACAATTTGTCGAGTGGTTTATTGCATGGTGCCTGAGACTGAGCCTCCATTAAAGCACCAAGCAAGGGAGAAGACAGTGAAAGAACAGTAGAAGCGATGATACATTCAGGAGGCACGATAGGGGATGTCTCGTGTTCCTGTAAAGACTCAGTATCAAACTGTCTAGACAAGGCATCAGCCTTCACATTTTTGGGACCAGGTCTGTAAGTTATAAGGAAGTTAAAGCGAGACAGAAACAAAGACCATCTAGCCTGTCTAGAAGATAGACGTTTAGCATCCCCTATATAAGCCAAATTCTTATGGTCTGTAATGATCAAAATGAGATCCTTGGAACCTTCCAAAAGATGTTGCCACTCTTTAAGCGCTAGGACAATGGCCAACAATTCTCTGTTGCCAATATCATAATTGCACTCAGCGGGAGACAACTTTCTGGAAAAGTAACCACAAGGATGCAAAGGGGTGTTCTGACTCTACCTTTGAGAAAGAACTGCCCCTACCCCAGTTTCGGAGGCATCAAATTCCAATATGAAGGGTTTGCTGGTGTCAGGGTGTCTCAGTATGTCGGCAGAAGTAAACCTTTGTTTAAGAAGTTCAAAAGCCTCTCTAGCTTCCTTAGACCATACCGTACTATTAGCCTCCTTACGTGTCATATTGGTGAGGGGGGCTATTACAGAAGAAAACCCCTTGATAAATCTTCTGTAATAGTTCGCAAACCCAATAAATCTTTGGATGGCTCTTAGTCCGCTAGGTACTGGCCACTGTATAACAGCTTCTAGTTTCTTAAGGTCCATCTGAAAACCAGAGGCAGAAATGTTATACCTCAAAAATTGTACTTCAGTCTGATCAAACAAGCATTTTTCCAATTTATAATAAAGTTTGTTTTCCGGTAAAGTCTGCAATACTTGTGTGACCTGTTTGTGGTGGGTTTGCAGATCAGGAGAATAAATAAGGATATCATCCAAATAAACCAGTACAAAAGAATAGATATAATCTCTGAGTACATCATTAATAAAATCCTGGAATACGGCCGGTGCATTGCATGGCCCAAAAGGCATAACAAGGTACTCATAGTGCCCGCATCTAGTGTTAAATGCCGTTTTCCACTCATGATTTTCCTTAATTCTTACCAAATTGTATGCACTCCTGAGATCCAGTTTGGTAAAGTTCTTAGCACCCTGGAGTCTATCAAACAATTCGGAAATGAGAGGAATAGGGTAGGCATTCTTAACAGTAATCTTATTTAATGCTCTGTAGTCAATGCATGGACGTAATTCTCCATCTTTCTTTTCTACAAAAAAGAAGCCTGCACTAGCAGGTGAGGATGATTTCTGTATATAGCCCTTGTTTAGTGAGTCTTTGATATATTCTTCCATTATTTTACTCTCCTGTGGCGATAAGGCATATACTGCGCCGGGTAACAGATTTATGGAGCAGTCATATGACCTGTGAGGAGGTAAGATATTGGACTGACTCTTACTAAATACTTCCTTAACCTCCCAGTATTGTACGGGAACTTCGGGAGTTTGAGGTGTAGTAGTGAGTAATTTAATGGTACCCACTCTCTTGGTGAGTTGTAACATACACTTCCCATTACAATCCTTGCCCCATTCCAATATTTCCCCATTAGCCCAGTCAATATGAGAGTTGTGCTTACTAAGCCAAGGAAAGCCTAATATGATAGGGCAAAAAGGAGATGCAATAACTTGGAATATTATATCTTCCTTATGTAAGGCACCAATAGACATGTTAATGGGCAAGGTTTCATGGGTAAATTAAGGGTTGAGAGAGTGGTCTCCCGTCAACACCCTCAACGGCCAGAGGTGATATTCTCTCTTTGATAGGTATAGCATTCTTTTTAACAAAATGAACATCAATGAAATTTCCTGCTGCACCTGAGTCCATCAGGGCCTTGCATGAAAAGTTATTTTTGTCAACTATGATCGTAATATCAAGGAGAAATCTATTATTGTTATTCCCAGAAGACGTATCCATTACACCTAAGACCTGTTCCCTTAAGGTTCTTAGGTGCGGTAGTTTTCTGGATTTATGGGACAAGTACTCCTCATATGTCCTTTTTCACCACAGTATATGCATAGACCCTCTCTTTTCCGATGTTGTCTTTCTGCCTCAGACAGTCTAGTGACCCCCAACTGCATAGGTTCGGGTTCGGACTGTATAGAGAGGTCAGGAACAACCGGTCTGTAGAAATGAGGTGCTAATGGCAAAGCCATACGTCTGGCTTTATTTCTGGTTCTGAGTCTATTATCAATTAGCATAATAAACGTAATAAACTCATTGAGTTTTTTGGGTAGTTCTTTGGCAGCAATCTCATCCAACATAGTCTCAGATAATCCTTTCTTAAATGCTGAGATTAATCTGCTGTTAGTCCAGTCTACCTCGGAAGCCAAGGTGCGAAATTCTATGGCATACTCCGAGATAGACCGGTTCCCTTGTCTAATATGCATTAGTGCAGTGGAGGCATCATCCTCTTTGCCTAATGGTTCAAATGTAAGTTTAAATTCCACAAGGAATTTCTGGTAATTGTGTGCAATGCTACCACCACTCTCCCATAATGGATTAGCCCAAGCTAAAGCTTTACCTTTAAGTTGGTTCATCAGGTAACCAATTTTAGCTCTGTCAGTGGGAAAAGATCCCGGTAAGGTCTCAAAATGATACTCAATTTGGTTATTAAATCCCCGGCATACTTGAATATTACCATCAAAATGCAGGGGAGGAGATAGGGAGATAGTAGGTGCCTTATGTACTACAGGAGGTACATTAGGCGGAGGTGACACAGTTGGAGAAGCCAGAAGAAACTTGAATCAGGAATGCGCTCTCGGACAACCACAAGGGAAACCACGACGACAGGGCACTGAGCAGGATGAGAACTGGGCCTAAATACCCCTCCTCTAGATCTGATAGGCTGTAACCGGCCTTTGACCCCAAAGGCAGTTACCACGTTCCCATTTGCATAATTGCTGCTCAGCACTAACCCTTCTGTGGATTTGATTGCTGCTCGGCACAACTTTTCCTGTGTGGACAGTAAATGCCATTAACCACATTTTTATAAGCGTATGAATACGTGACACTTCCTGACACTCAGTAAATAAAAGACACATTAACACTGAGATTTTTTTTTACTTGGGAAGATGATAAGGTTCAAAGTTTCCCTGCCAGGCCCAGGTTTCAAAGCCTTATGATGTGGTGTCCAGAATAAAGTGGAGGGATCACTTCACTTGTCCTTCTTGCTCAAATATCCTTTTCTTCTTCATTTGACACAGCCTTCTTATTATACTGACACTGTCTTCTCTCCTCCTTGGTTTCTTTTGCGCCTTTACCTTTCTGCTACTTTCTGCTTTTTTTTTGCGTCCTTCTGCTCCTTTCTATTTCTGATCCCTTTCTGCTCCTTGCAGACCCATTCTGCTCCTTCTCCTACTTTATCTTTGTGCTCCTTCTGCAACTTCCAGCTCCTTGCTGTCCCTTCCTGCTCATTTCTGTTCCTTCTCATACTTTACCTTCCTGCTCCCTGCTGCCCTTTCTGCTCGTTCTCCTACTTTACCTTTGTGCTCCTTCTGATTCTTTCTGCTCCTTTACCTTCCTGCTCCTTCTGTCCCTTTTTGCTCATTTCTATTCCTTTCTGCTCCTTTTCCTACTTTACCTTTACAATCCTTCTGTCCATTCCAGCTCCTTTCTACTCCTTGCTGCCCTTTCCAGCTCCTTGCTGGCCCTTTCTGCTCCTTCTTCTACTTTACCTTTGTGCTCCTTCTGATTCTTTCTGCTCCTTTATCTTTGTGCTCCTTTTGTCCCTTCCTGTCCCTTGCAGACCCTTCCTGCCCCCTGTAGACCATTCATGCTCCTTGCAGACCCTTCCTTCTCCTTGTAGACCCTTCCTGCTCCTTGCGGACCCTTCCTACTCTTTCCTGCCCCTTCCTGCTCTTTGCTGCTCCTTCCTGCTCATTTCCTTTTCCTTTCTGCTCTTTCTCCTACTTTACCTTTGTGCTCCTTTTGCCCCTTCCAGTTCCTTGCTGCCCCTTTCTGCTCTTTGCTGCCCTTTCCAGCTCCTTCTCCTACTTTACCTTTGTGCTCCTTCTGCTCCTTTCTGGTCCTTTACCCTTGTGCTCCTTCTTTCTCTTTGCAGAACCTACCTGCTCCTTGCTGCCCCTTCATGCACCTTGCTAACTTTCTGCTCCTTGCAGACCTGTTCTGCTCCTTGCAGTCCCTTCCTGCTCACTTCTACCCCTTCTGCTCATTTATGCCCCTTCCTGCTCATTTCTGTTCCTTTCTGCTCCTTCTGCCCCTTCCAGCTCATTGCTGACCCTTTCTGCTCCTTGATGTCCCTTCCTGCTCATTTCTGTTCCTTCTTCTTTCTGCTCCTTCTCCTACTTTACCTTCCTTCTCTTTGCTGACCTTTCCTATATGCTGCCCCCATCCATCACTTACCTGATCTGTAGGCTGCCCCCCCCATGCCTCACTTCCCTGATTTGTAGGCTGCCTCCCCCATCCCTCCCTTACCTGATCTGTAGGCGGCACCCCCATGTCTCCCTTACCTGATCTGTAGACTGTCCCCCCATGCCTCACTTACCTGATCTGTATGCTGCCTCCAATCCCTCCTCACTTACCTGATCTGTAGGCTGCACCCCCCATGCCTCACTTTCCTAATCTATAGGCTGCACCCCCTATGCCTCACTTCCTTGATCTGTAGGCTGCCTCCCCCATCCCTCACATACCTGATCTTTAGGCTGCCCCCCATGCCTCCCTTACCTGATCTGTATGCTGCCTCCAATCCCTCCTCACTTGCCTGATCTGTAGGCTGCCCCCCCCCATGCCTCACTTACCTAATCTGTAGGCTATACTCCCATCTCACACTTACCTGATCTATAGGCTGTCTCTGCATGCTGGGAGTTGCTGGCTGCTCTCTGTGCTGCTCCCCTGCAGATTCAGTCTGGAGAGAGAAGCAGGGACAAAATGTAGCTTTCTATGCCTGCCTCTCTCCACACACAGCCACTTACGGCGCCGGTATTGCAGTGTATTATCACTCTTTAAAGAAAAATATCAGCACAAACTAAAAAACCCAGGCGGGGGAGGGGGGAATGGCAGGGGGGGGCAAGTGCACCCCCTTGCCCCCCCCCCCCGCGGACACCCATGATAGTTTTCAAAATATATTTACTGATCGATCAAACTTAGCAGGTTTAAACCCTGACTAGATGCGACCCATGGTGCTACGGTTTGTCCCCTGTTCCAGCTAGAAAGCGGTCCTTGGCAGAGGTACCCAGCCGGAGCACAGGGAGCTCCGATACCCTCCATCTCTCTCCCCTTCCTGTCTCCCATACCCTCCCTCTCTCCCCTCCATGTGTCTCATTGTTCCCTCTCTCCCCCCTCTCCTCCCTGTGTCCCATTGTTCTTTCTCTTCCCCCTCCCCTCCCTGTGTCCCATTGTACCCTCTCTTCCCCCTCCCCTCCCTGTGTCCCATTGTTCCCTTTCTCAACTCTCCCTCACTGTGTCCCATTGTTCTTTCTCGCCCTCTCCCCTCCCTTTGTCCTATTGTTCTTTCTCCCCCCTCCCCTCCCTGTGTTCCATTGTTCTCTCTCTCCCCCTCCCTCTCCCTGTGTACCATTTCTCTCTCTCTCTCCCCTCCCTTCCAGGTGTCCCATACCCTCCATTTCTCCCCCCTCCAGGTGTCCCATACCCTCCATTCTCCCTCCTTCCCTCCAATTGCCCCATACCCTCCATTTCTCCCCCTGCCCTCCCTGTGTCCCCTCCATTTCTCCCCCTCCCTGTGTCCCCTCCCCTCCATTTCTCCCCCCTCCCCCACTCTGTATCCCATAACCTCGCTCTCTCCCCTCCTGTACCTTACTGGTCGCAGTTCCCTGTCTGACCGGAAGTGCTCTAACAGTGAGCATTTCCTCTCAGACCGCTCGGCCACGCTACACACAGGCAGTAGGGGAGCAGCACAGTGCAGCTCTCCCTTCCTGGAGGACCCGGGCCGCTGCGGCTGTGCACCGGCCCATAAGATATCCAGGCAGCCACGGTCACAGGGGTCGACGCCCATAGGATATCCAGGCAGCCCACGGTCACAGGGGTCGACACTGTGTCCAGGATCCCTGAAGTAAGGGGCCCGGTAGCAGCTGCGACCCCTGCGACCGTGGTAGGTATGCCAGTGTCCTTGACCAACTTTTGGTAGCTACTAACTATTCCATACCCGGAACACCCCACAAGACTTGCCGTTTTGGAGATGCACAGGCCATCACTATTTGGCCCTTGTCAAAGTCACTCAGATCTTTTAGCATGACCATTTTTCTCGCTTCCAACACATGAAATTTATAAACTGACTGCTCACTTGCTGTCTAATATATCCCACCCCTTGACATTGTAATGATATCAGTTTTATTCACTCCATCAGTCGTTTTATTGTTGTGGGTGACCAGTGTAAATACAACTAATCATTATGCTATATGATTTATGGTATTGTAGCCAGAGTTTCTACTCTTTGACATTCCTAGCATTTACATGGAAGTACCATAACCACAACAGTTTCGTTATTTATAGTGCAAGCAGTCTTTAGGTGCACTTATCCCCAGGTTTTGTCGAACCATCTGTAAGCCATTAAGGACTGGTGATCTATCATTACTATAACAATAACAAGGCATTTGCCTGATCCTAGGATTAATGCAGTTTGATTTAAAATGTGTATCTCCAAAAACCCAAAGCCTGCACCAACTACTGTCGCTGAAATAGTGGGAGATATCTGAATTTGTCTGGCTGAGAATCATGCCAAATATATTACAGACCATTTTATAAACAGGTACTCATATCCCTATAGACACCCCTTCCTTTTTTCCCATAACTTTAATCTCCCCTTTACTCTTAACCTCCCCCACACTTAAAGGAATCCTATAGTGCCAGGAAAACAAAATCTTTTTCCTGGCACTATAGGCTCCTGGAATGCCCCCACCCCCCTCATCCTGCGGGGCTTAAAACCCCCACAGCCACTTACCTGAATCCAGTGCCAATGTCCCTCAGCGCTGGGTCAGGCTCCGCCTACGCTTCTCCCCTGCCAACGTGGAGACCTAATGTGCATGAGCGGCAATAGCCACACGCGCATTAGACCTCCCCATAAGGAAGCATTATTCAATGCCTTCCTATGGGAAAAATCTGACTCTGCAAGTCCGTGAGGACGTCCAGCGTCAGATAACCAAAAGTCAGTTTGGGTTCCAGAAGCCCTGTAGTGGCTGTCCAGTAGACAGCCACAGAGGGCAGATTTAGAGCTGCAATGTAAACATTGTAGTTTCTCTGGAACTGCAATGTTTTACATTGCAGCACTAAGTGCAAAAGGGACACAGCAACCAGACTACTTCAATGATCTGAAGTAGTCCGGGTGCCTACAGTGTTCCTTTAACCTGATCCAAATAACAACCATACCAAACAAAATCACAGGGGGTGTAATTCCACTTGGATCTTACAATAGCAGCTACTGCTACTGCTACTGCTAGGTCATGTTTTAAGGCAGCCTGGTAGGCTCATATGATGCAAATCAAAAAATAAAATCAAAAAACCTCTCAAAAATGCACAACACTGTATTTAGCTATAAGCTGGTACAAAAATCCTACATGTGACAGTCCCACCTTATACAACATCTATAGAAGAACGTGCACATGGTCTATTAGTGGTACTACTTTGGTCTGATGCAGTTGCACCTGACTCTGGCAGTGAACTGCACATTTCTAATCATGGTTCACAGACTGCTTCTAACTTCCGACAGTACTTTTAAAATGAATCTGCCCACATATGCTGTGTATGTGAGGGGTGTGTTTAAGGCGTGCCCGCTCTGCATATTGTGAGAGGAAAGCACACACAATAGGAAACTGACTAACAAACACAAGCACAAGGCAGAAGGAGAGAAGATTCTCTATCTGGAGTCTAAGAACCTAGAAAGAGATTATCTCAGAACAGACCGAATCAGCCACTCTAGAAACGGTTCTAGCTAGATTCGTGTTGCATTGTTAGCAATTTTGCAAGTTCGAGTTAAAAAAATCTGAAACAGTATTTCACAGTAAAGCACCAGAAAGAATTCTTGCCTACTTAGACCATAGTGAATTAATGTGACACCGCTATTAAGAACTGGACATGTCTAAATGGAGAATTTCCAAGAAAGTTATTAAGGTAGGATTTTTTAAAAACCTTAATTTACATTTTATCAACACAGTTTAAGTGGGATGGTGTGAAATGATCAATAGAGGACAGATTTTCCTGAATGGCACAGACAGTGCTGGGCATGTATCTAATTTATGGTGATCTCATGATGCAGTTTATCAGGGCAAAGTCAGACTGGGGTGAATTTTTAGCAAATTTAAAGTATTTTGACTGCAAATTATGTAGACCGATTGAGACAGTGTTTTGATTTTTCTAATGTGAGGTGCTGTCAAAATGCCTGTCATTATCAGGACAGGCTCAGAGAGTGCTGGGTTTATATCAGGTGTGGAAAGATATGACTGCAGTTTGTCAGGACAGACTCAAACAGTGCTGGGTTTATAGCAGATGTAAAGGGATCCTCCTGATGCAGATTTTCAGAACATATTTAGGCAATGCTGGATGAAGTGTAATACATCTTTTTAATATGTTTTGACTGCAGATGATCAGAACAGTGTCAGACAACACTTGGCGTGTACCTAATGTAGAATGGTGTAATGATAATTAATAAATATAATGATGATTGATGAATATTACTAAAACTATGTAAACAACCCATAATAAAGCCCAGTGGATAGGTCTCAAACAGAGGTAATCAAATCAGCAGAAGTTTTAATGTTGCTATTGGTTCTCGAGGAGAAATCTAATTACTACTAATTGTAAAGGTTGTAGTGGACATCCTCTTTATGACGTTGGGTAATATCACCAAGTTTATTAATTACAGAATTTTCACATTGGATAACCGCCTTGGGATGGTAATGATAGGCAAGGAAGCCCCTGGGGTAAGGAAGTGTAGGCCTCTCAACTATCTCCAGTGCTGAAGTTTGGACAGGCTAATAGATCACTGCTGGAAAATGGAATTAGAGTGACAATGTCCAAATATTATTATAGTAAACTATAGTGGTTATGGTGTATAGAGTCTCCATATAATGGGACATATGCAGAAAGGTTTATGATTTCCTGATTACAAACAATCAGAGCACATTTACTTTTATTACATTTATACTGTTAATTAAATAACTCAGTACCTGGTTTAGAGTGAGTTCATCAAATCATATATGCTGAAATATGTATGGACCGGAATAGATATACATAACATAGTTACAAAAATGGTATGGGTATACAATAGATATAGTATAGTACAATGCAATACCTTTCAAACCTCTCCTCAAGAACCACAAATCGGATAAAATATAAGCCCTTAATTTAGCAGGTATGGATATTAGTGATTGACAGGAATATGTATCTATGGTGATCTGTTGGTGGGTCCGGAGAACAATGCACTAATTAATAATAAAGGAACCCATTTTTACAAGATCTGATACAATACCAATGCCAGGCCATATTTCTCAAAGGTAAAACTAGAGAAATTAAAAATGATAAGTGATCACCCTATCAATCAGCTCATGATTAACATTTTCCTGTGTAATTACTTACTTGTGTCTTCATAACTATGGAATTTCATGCGCTCATATAAAATGTGCACTGTGTTAGCTTGATATGCACACAGTCATTCCTTAGGCATAGTATTATAACACCCCCAACTTTACCCAGTCATTTTTGGGGGTAAATGTTTGCCCACAGCTTTTAATTTTTATATGAAGAATACATCAAAGAAAGTCATTGTCAAACCGTTCCTTAGCACCACATTCCCCCTTTACATCACACACCAATGACAATGACTGCTAAACATAAATACTGTAATAACAATGTGACAATATAACAATAAATATAACACATAAGACTACCAACAGTGCAAACCACTTCCTAATGACGCAACCTGTAGGGGTATACCAAGATACCCCTACACCCCCAAACTCTGAGCCCCCTATTTGCTTATTTATTCCCTGTTGCTGTGACCAAACGGGAGCAACGTCAACTAAACCTAATTAAAGGGAGGGTGGGCCAAAAACAGATCTGTAAAGATGAATTAGAATGAACTGTCACAAAACATAGCTGTCCTATATATAATAGCCCTCCCTGACTTTGCCCATAACCTTTTAATGCATAGCCTAATTTAATGCCATCCTCCTGGCTCTGTCAAGGCCCTATTCCCCTAAACGGTGCTGTGGCTACATGACCATTGGAATCCTTTGTTTTTAATGTAGGTTGGTGCGTGGATGCAGTAGGAATGCCTTATGTGGATCGGCAGAACCGGACCTGTGGTTTTCTGGACATTGAGGATGGAGAGAATGGGAGATTCCTACGGAGATATTTTATTCTGGATACAAAGGCAAATTACCTTTTGTGGTACATGGATAATCCCCAGGTAGGCATTGCTGTAATGCAGAATAAGCACTTTTTACAGAACTAAGGTGGCATTTTAATTATGATGGGATAATCATTTTTTATTTTAGATATTATTCTGATATTTTAAGAACACTCCATGCTAAAAAAATAATTTGTGAAATTTATTTTTTAGATAATGCATTAAATTATGCAAAGATATTGTCAAAAAGCATCCACAACACTTCAGAGAGAAATTTATCCCCAAAATAATTGTTGTAGACTTTTAAACACAACTTTTGTGTCCTGTAAGCTAATATTATTTTAGGTTTTTTTTTTGTTTTTTTTTTGTAGGAGAGTCCCCTGTGGCAGGTTAGAAATTAATGTTTGTGCCTGTTTTCTGTTTTGTATAGGATATTACTAGGAGTTATTTTTCCATTCGGTTGCTGATCTGTCTATTTGTTTACTTCAAGACAAAATGTTTCAGATTGTCTTTAAATGCAATGGCTCCCATTTGCAATCCAGACTATTGTTGTATTGTGCAACTTCCTATAAATACATATATGACTGCGCAACTTTTCTATTGTAATGAAAGTGAATTCTTCCCTTAAAGGGGAATTGTCATTTCTCTGGAATTGACACCATTGAATAAATCGTTGAAAATCACCAATCACTTTGAGTTAACCTTCTTCCCTGAGATGCTTCATGTTCTTAGTCAAAGTCAGGTGCAACATTGCAAATGAAGAGGAAAAATTAAAACATTGTTTAATTCCTCCTCTTCTCTGCAACTTTCTTATGCTGACTGCTAGGAGCAAAGGGCAGAGGTTATAACGACTGACAGGGAGGTAAGTTGGAAGCTCCCATTTGCAGTGGATGTCCTCATTTAATTTTATTGTTGATAGCCACAAATGCATATTTGTTAAATATAGGGATGAATAAACATGATATTAAAAATCCTGGGAAGTCCTATTTCCTTTATTACTATTACCCTGTCAGACTGATCAGAGTGATTTTCAATCCTCAATAAAAAAAGCAAAGACAATCATTTTGGATTCCCAGTGACAATTCGATTTCTCTTTGGATCAGCAAGCTGTTTTTTCCGTCTATAATATTTGCTATGCTTCATTGTTGGGAGATAGTTGGGAGATAGTTGTCATTGTACTAACTCAATGGTTCTTTTTATGCTGCATGCAATATTACCTGTTTCCTGTTTGTATGTTCACTGAACATTGTCCTGAAAAGCTTATAAATCATGTATGTAATCTTTAATATTTATATGTGAAGCAATTTCATTTTAGAGGAGTTATCATTTAGTTGACTTAGCTATCAACCATTTTTTTTTTTTCACAATATGCTTCATTCGTTTTATGTTAACTGAGTCACAAAAACTCACATATCCAGAGCATGAGTCTTGCTGAATTTGGGAAGGCACACAGGGGATTTCTGTCTTCAAAGATGACGCACGTACCTCAGATGTTTGTGGGAAAGGGTGTCAGGATGACAGGTCCTGGGTACGCTAATTATGTTTTTAAAAAAAATATTAGTTATGGTTGCATTCCAGATGTTGTGGACTACATCTCCCTTAAAGCTTTGCAAGCATTATGGCTGTAAGAGCATTATGGGGGATGTAGTATGGGAGATGTAGTTCACATTTGGAGTGCTTAACGTTGCCTATCCCTACTCTAGACTGTTATGCATATGCAGATACACTCATAATATCAGTGATACATGAGAATATTTTTTTTATATATTTTTATGTAAATTAAAGTATTCATTATGACATGTTTTATCAGTTTTCACTTTTGAAGGTGTGATGTTTCTCACCCATGTTCTTACATTTTAGAACCTGCCCAGTGGAACAGGAGCAGTTGGATCTCTGAAATTGACGTATATTTCAAAGGTGAGGAAAGGACTCACTGCCATGTGTATATATGATGTTATAGGTTGTCATCTAATTTCTAGAGTGAAAAGGTAGCATTGCAATATGGGTGCAATTTGTGGAGAAGGTCACTCCGTGTTCTAATAAAGCCATACTAGAGATACAATAGTTTGTACTCTTATGTCTGTAGCACTTGTGTAGGGTACCTTAGTTATAGGAAGAGATATACACAGGCTCCATGGCTGCTTAGAACATGATGAATGAAAAACGGACTTCAAATGAAGAAGTAGACCTCCATCCACTTCAACAGTAAAAGCAAATGAATCACCCCTGATGATGTGCAAAGGGTACGAAACTCGTTAGAGGATAGATCCAGTCAGTGGCGGATCCAGAGACTGATCTCAGGAGGGGCACTTTTATATTATTTAAAGAAATAATCCATACACAATAACCACTACAGCTCTGTGTAGTGGTTATGGTGCCAGGAGTACTGGGACCCCCTCCCAGAGTAAGTCGTCAAACCGTTTAAGAACAGTTTGACAACTTACCTGAGATCTGCTGGGATAGGGGCTGTGTATGTGTGTGTGTGTGTGTGTGGAGGGGGGGTAGTGTGTATATGGGGGACTGTATGTGTGTGTGTGTGGGGCAATGTGTGTATGGGTGGGCAGTGTATATGTCTGTGGGGCAGTGTATGTATGTGTATGGGGGGCAGTGTGTGTGTGGGGGGGCAGTGTGTGTGTGTGGGGGCAGTGTATTTGGGGGCAATGTGTGTGTATGGGGGTGCAATGTGTGAATGTGTGGTGAGGAGGGTAGGGGGGCTTTTTGATTAAAAAAATAAAGAATTTATAAAATGTAATACATTTATGTCCCCCATCCCTTCTTACCTCTACTGGGAGGAGAGGGGACATTTCTCCATCCCTGGTGGTCTGGTGGGGATTCCCTGGTGATCCCAGTGGTAGGAGTGAACTCTAGCCCGCGGAGTGAAATTCCGCGCTTCTCACTGTGATTTTTCACAGTGAGAAAATGCCAGCGTCCATAGGAAAGCATTGTGAATGCTTTCCTACGGACTGGCTGAATGCGCTTGCAGCTCCTGCCGCGCATGCGCATTCAGCCGAGGAGGAGGAGAGCTCCCTGCCCGGCGCTGGAGAAAGAGGTAAGTTTAACCCCTTCCTCTCCATCCAGCCCGGCGGGAGGGGGACCCTGAGGGTGGTGGCACCCTCAGGGCACTATAGTGCCAGGAAAACGAGTATGTTTTCCTGGCACTATAGTGTTCCTTTAAGTACCTTTTTAAAGGACACTCTGGAGTGCTTCAGTACAATAGACCAGCGGGTCCCAAACTGTGTCACGGGCACACAGGGGAGCCGCAAGATATTTTCCTGGTGCTATGATCATAGCACTGGGAAATGTGCCTCCTTCAGAGATCTCCCTCTCAGGCCTACTAGCAGTGTAATTCTGGCAGCTGGCAGGGTAGGGAGGCAGAGAGGACCCGGGGAGCTTTAACCTGCAGCTCCGCCGGGTTCTCCTCTCACGAGCTCGGAGCATTGCCGCGGTTACCACGGCAACTCTTCAAATCTCGCGAGAGTGAACTCTAGCAGCTCCTGAGGTTGCTAGAGTTTACTCTCGCCACTGGTACCACCAGGGCTTCCCCACCGGACCACCAGGGATTGCAGGAAATTTCCCCCCTCCCAGTCAAAGGTAAGCAGGTAGGGGGTATATGTAAATTATTATTTTTAATTAAAAATAAATAAATTATATTTTCATGAATTTGCCCTCCCAACCTCACAGAACCCACTACTGCCCCTATCCTCCTCTACAGCCCCTATCCCGGCAGATCAGTTTAACTACTTACTCTGGTAGGGCACTACTGGCACCATAACCACTACAGAGTGCTGTAGTGGGTATTGTGCCTGGATTGTTTCTTTAAATAATCTACTAGTGCCCCTCCCAAGATTAGGTTATGGATCTGCGCTTTAACAGCAAGCATTTCTGCCTCCCATACACACACACGCTGTATATGCCGCTGCACTGTACATATACACAACCTAGACATTTTTTTGACTTGGGGCACCTTGGAAAAATATTAAAATATTAAGAGCACCTTTAACTTAAAAAGTTTGGGAATCACTGCAATAGACTAAAGGGATATTCTAAATAATACATTAAAATATGAGTTATTTGATGAGGCACTCTTACAAAGAGCTATATTGTTTTTGCTACTGACTTTTATATAGCACCATCTTCTGCAGCATTTTACAGTGTAGATATTTTACAGCAAGTAATTCACTGACAAAATAAACAATGATAGACAAAAAAAAGTGTCTTAGAATCTAGCAGGATAGAGTAAAAATTGAGTGAGATGACATGTGGCATATATACAGCATATCATTATATATGACTGATATATATGCACTGTATCATTCATCTGTCACTACTGAACATTGATTTAACAACCATACATTGTTCCTCTTTTTTGCTTTTCTTTCTTTTCTGAGACGCCACTTCCTGTCTCTGTCTAAAAATATTAATGGTCAAAAATGCATTTTTTTCTTTTGTATCCTAGCCACAATGTTACTTTTCCCCAAATAAAAAAAAAAAAAAAAAGATTTTGCAACACATAACAGAGATGATAGGCTAGAGTTATACTGTGTCCACATCACAGATAGTCCTCCTTACATTAAAATTTGCCGTTTTATTTGGGCTCTTCTTTATACTAACAGAATCAAGGCTCCTTTCTCAGTGTGCATTCAGTCGGTCGCATAGGAAAGCATTCATAATGCTTTCCTATGGACGCTTGCGTGCTCTCACTGTGATTTTCACAGTGAGAAGCACGCAAGCGCCTCTAGCGGCTGTCAATGAGACAGCCGCTAGAGGCTTTGGGGGAAGGCTTAACCCATTGATAAATATAACAGTTTCTCTGAAACTGCTATGTTTATAAAACAATGGGTTAACCCTAGAAGGACCTGGCACCCAGACCACTTCATTAAGCTGAAGTGGTCTGGGTGCCTAGAGTGGTCCTTTAAAGACTATAGATAGATTTCAGATTTTGCATAGAAGTCACATACTAATGCATCTTAAAAAAAGAAATCATTGCTTTTTTAACTTTAGTACTAGTAATGTTTTATTTATTATTTTAGTGTTTATGAATTAAACAGCAAATTATTAATAGGACACTCTAAACACCAAATTTATTACAACTTAAAGCCGTTTTCCTGGCACTAAAGGGTTAATAGGTGCCCCCCTCCCGTGAAGCTGAAGGGGTTAAAACCCCTCCAGCCATTTACCTGAAATCCGCACTGATGTACCCCGATGCTGTGTCAGACTCCGCCTACGCTCCTCCCCCGCCGACATCAGCTGGCGGGGGAGACCTAATGCGTGCATTAGATCTCCCCATAGGAAAGCATTATTTAATGCTTTCCTATGGGGAAAATCTGACGCTGGAGGTCCGTGACGGACCAAAGTCTGTTTGGATTCTGGAAGCGCCCCCAGTGGCTGTCTGTTAGACAGCCACAGAGGGCAGACTTAGAGCTGCAATGTAAACATTGCAGTTTCTCTGGAACTGCAATGTTTAACATTGCAGCACTAAGTGCAAAAGGGACACAGCACCCAGACTACTTCAATGAGCTGAAGTGGTCTAGGTGCCTACGGTGTCCCTTTAATGTTTTGGTGTTTGGTCTGTTCCTGCAGCTGAAAATTGTCTCCCCATAAAGAAGTGTTATAATGCTTCTCTATGAGCAGAATCCTATTTATGTACTTTGTTTATAATTTCTTAATGCATTGTGAAGATAAAAATGGTCATTTCCATCCTGGAGTGTCTCTTTAATTTTGTGAAATAAATATTCACTTTAAGCACCTTAAGAACTTTGCTTTTAATTTGATGGGACATGAATTCGTGTGACTGCTCACTGTAATTATAGACTTGTGACTTTGCAACCTGCATAATACAAGTGCCCCCCCTCCCCAATTACGTGTATGGATTGCTTTTCATGATACTTAGAAAAATAAAATTTAACAATTTTGCACTATTTAAATGTTTCATTCATGTATTTTATTTTTTTAATGATTTATTTAATCTGTTTACTGAAATATGGAGCAGACAAATGTTTTAGTGATTACATTCTATATTTTATCTTGCAATACTTTAAATTGGTTCTGAAATATTAAAAAATAAGGACAAAATTCCATTGTATGACATACAGTAAGTGTATGTTTACTATGTATTTTACATTAATTCTGCTCACTACTCCCCATACTTCTGCCTATATTTTACAAAGTTTCACTAATTTCATTGGCATGCCTAATCCACCAGGTATCTGGTCATGAATATCTTTATTATATATTTCATGCTTTTTTTTTTTTTTTAGGGTGTGATGTAGTACTGGTGCCTAGGGGTGTCTGGGATGTAACACTGGCCCTGCTAGTCAGACAGCTTTAAAATAATTTCACACCCCAATAAATCTGGGAGATTTTCAATACTGCTTTATTATAAACAAATGTGATTGAACTCCAGGTATCTTTTACTCTTTATTGCTATAAAACAACCTATATATTTAAGAAACTAGAGAAACAATTCTTCATTATGATTTTACTGCAAAATACTGCTAAATCATGGCCAATTAGTTTAATTGCACATATAAAAATAATGTTAGCTACCTATAAATGCAGCTAATATATATTACATTAGTAAATGAAAAATTAACAACTTTATATAAAAGAGGATTTCTATGTGTTATTTCATTCATATCTTTGATCAAAGGGACAGGGCGGGCGATGGGGGCCCAGACCTTGATCTATGTAAGGGGCCTTAAAACATATGATGGCAGCTCTTCTAATATATATACAGTTGCAAGAAAAAGTATGTGAACCCTTTGGAATGATATGGATTTCTGCACAAATTGGTCATAAAATGTGATCTGATCATCCTCTAAGTCACAACAATAGACAATCACAGTCTGCTTAAACTAATAACACACAAAGAATGAAATGTTGCCATGTTTTTATTGAACACACCATGTAAACATTCACAGTGCAGGTGGAAAAAGTATGTGAACCCCTAGACTAATGACATCTCCAAGAGCTAATTGGAGTGAGATGTCAGCCAACTGGAGCCCAATCCATGAGATGAGATTGGAGGTGTTGGTTACAGATGCCCTGCCCTATAAAAAACCACACACCAGTTCTGGGTTTGCTTTTCACAAGAAGCATTGCCTGATGTGAATGATGCCTCGCACAAAAGAGCTCTCCGAAGACCTACGATTAAGAATTGTTGACTTGCATAAAGCTGGAAAGGGTTGTAAAAGTATCTCCAAAAGCCTTGCTGTTCATCAGTCGACGGTAAGACAAATTGTCTATAAATGGAGAAAGTTCAGCATTGCTGCTACTCTCCCTAGTAGTGGCCGTTCTGTAAAGATGACTACAAGAGCACAGTGCAGACTGCTCAATGAGGTGAAGAAGAATCCTAGAGTGTCAGCTAAAGACTTACAAAAGTCACTGGTAACTGCTAACATCCCTGTTAGCGAATCTACAATACGTAAAACACTTAACAAGTATGGATTTTATGGGAGGATACCACAGAGGAAGCCACTGCTGTCCAAACAAAACATTGCTGCACGTTTACAGTTTGCACAAGAGTACCTCGATGTTCCACAGCAGTACTGGCAAAATATTCTGTGGACAGATGAAACCAAAGTGGAGTTGTTTGGAAAAAACAAACAACACTATGTGTGGCGAAAAATAGGCAAAGCACACCAACATCAAAACCTCATCCCAACTGTGAAGTATGGTGGTGGGGTCATCATGGTTTGGGGCTGCTTTGCTGCATCAAGGCCTGGACGGATTGCTTTCATCGAAGGAAAAATGAATTCCCAGGTTTATCAAGACATTTTGCAGGAGAACTTAAGGTCATCTGTCTACCAGCTGAAGCTCAACAGAAGATGTGTGTTGCAACAGGAAAATGACCCGAAACATAGAAGTAAATCAACAATATAATGGCTTAAACAGAAGAAAATACGCCTTCTGAAGTGGCGCAGCCAGAGTCCTGACCTCAACCCGATTGAGATGCTATGGCATGACCTCAAGAAAGTGATTCACACCAGACATCCCAATAATATTGCTGAACTGAAACAGTTCTGTAAAGAGGAATGGTCAAGAATTACTCCTGACCGTTGTGCATGTCTGATCTGCAACTACAGGAAACGTTTGGTTGAAGTTATTGCTGCCAAAGGAGGTTCAACCAGTTATTAAATCCAAGGGTTCACATACTTTTTCCACCTGCACTGTGAATGTTTACATGGTGTGTTCAATAAAAACATAGCAACATTTCATTATTTGTGTTTATTAGTTTAAGCAGACTGTAATTGTCTATTGTTGTGACTTAGATAATGATCAGATCACATTTTATGACCAATTTGTGCAGAAATCCATATCATTCCAAAGGGTTCACATACTTTTTCTTGCAACTGTACACTCATCAGCCACAACATAAAAACCACTGACAGAATAAATGAATAACATTGATTGATGTTACAATTGCACCTTTCAACGGGTGGGATATATTAGGCAGAGGCGGCTCTAGACTTTATAAGGCCTTAGGCGAAACTCAAACATGAGGCCTCACTAACAAAAAAGTGAAAAAATAGAGTTGCAATACATGCACACTGTCACATATACACATTGATGCACAGTTTACCTGTGCATGTGCCTGAGAGTGTGTCTAACAGAGAGTATCCGTGTGTGTGTGTGAACGTATGTCTCTGTGAGCATGTTTGCATTTTTGTCTGGGACCCTATGTGTATGGGGTAGCTGCTTGAAGTGTGTTGTGTGTATGAGAGGGGTGGTGATGATGAGGGGGTGGTGATGATGAGGGGGGGGTGTGGGGGGTGGTGATGATGATGAGAGGGAGGAGGGGTGTGGGGGTGATGGGGAGGGGGTAATGCTGAGGGTGGTGAGGGGGAGTGATAGTTGGGGGGGTGATGCTGAAAGAGGGGGGGAGAAAACATACCTTTTCTTCCTTGGTGGTCCAGTGGGCTCCCTGGTAATGCTGAGGGTGGTGAGAGAGGGTGATGGTGAGTGATGCTGAGGGGGTGATGGGCTGCCTGGTGGTCCAGTGTGGGCTGCCCGGTGGTCCGGTGGCCATCGTTTCCGGTCTGCAGCTCTGCAGAGCTTCAGACCATGTAATCTCGCGAGACCATCAGAGCCTTGCCGTGGTAACCCACGGCAACGCTCTGATTGGCCAGTTCTTGGCAAGACACATGGTCTGCAGCTCTGCTCACTGCGGAGCTGCAGACTAGTGTCTGCGGTGGCTGGCCGGGCAGCAAGGAGGGGCCTCGCACCCGGCGGCATTCCGGGCAAGCTTCCGGGTCCCCTCCTGGTGTTGGGTCCTCGGTCACCGACCAAGGACCCGACACAGTCTGCCCACAGGCGGTTTAGGCGGCAGCGAGGCCCCAGCTAGCGCGAGCCCTTAGGCGGCCACCTAAACCGCCTAATTAGAGAGCCGCCTCTGATATTAGGCATCAAGTGAACAGTCAGTTCTTGAATTTCATGTGTTGGAAGCAGGAAAAAGAGTAACTTTAAATAAAGGCCAAATAGTGATGGGTATACAAATGGATCAGAGCATCTCCAAAATGGCAAGTCTTGTGGGGTGTTCCCAGTATGCAGTGCTTAGTATCTATCAAAAGTGGTGCAAGGAAGGACAACTGGTGAACCGGTGCCAGGGTAATGGGCGCCCAATGCTCAAATTGCTGAAAAATGTGGTGGTGGCCCTGATAGAGACATGTCAGAATATACAGTGCTGTGCATGGGGCTGTGTAGCCGCATACCTGTCAGAGTCCCATGATGACCCTTGTCCACCGCTGAAAGCACCTTCAATGGGGACTTGAGCATCATAACTGGACAATGGAGCATTGAGAGAAGGTTGTCTGGTCTGATGGATCATGCTTTTTTTTTAGATGAAGTGGATGTCTGGGTGGGTGTGTGTCATTTACTTGGGGAAGAGATGGCAGCATGATGCACTGTAACAAGATGAGGCTGGTGGAGGCAGTGTTAACATGACAAAGTGTTTTTGGTGTTGACTTGGCCTCCAAATTCCCCAGTTCTCAATCCAATTGAGCATATGTTGGATGTGTTAGAACAACAAATCTGATCCATAAAGGCCCCACCTCGCAACTTGCAGGACTTAAACGATCTGCTGCTAATGTCTTGGTGCCAGATACCACCGGACACATTCAGAGGTCTTGTGGAGTCTATGCATCGATGCATCAGAGCTGTTCTGGCAGCACAAATGATACCTACACAATACTTAATATTGTGGCTGATCAGTGTGTGTCATAAATACACACACACACACTCATACATTTTAAAATTCAAGATCTACACTAATTGCCAGCCCTCCAAAGTTACTTGCAGTGAGACCCTGGAAAGGGAATGAATTTCTATTTGACTAGTGATGAGTGGAAATTTTGAGACCTTTATACACCTATACAGTCAGGTCCATAAATATTGGGACATCGACACAATTCTAATCTTTTTGGCTCTATACACCACCACAATGGATTTGAAATGAAATGAACAAGATGTGCTTTAACTGCAGACTTTCAGCTTTAATTTGAGGGTATTTACATCCAAATCAAGTGAACGGTTTGTATATGTGCCTCCCACTTTTTAAGGGACCAAAAGTAATGGGACAGATTAACAGTCATAAATCAAACTTTCACTTTTTAATACATGGTTGCAAATCCTTTGCAGTCAATTACAGCCTGAAGTCTGGAACGCATGACATCACCAGACGCTGGGTTTCATCCCTGGTGATGCTCTGCCAGGCCTCTACTGCAACTGTCTTCAGTTCCTGCTTGTTCTTGGGGCATTTTCCCTTCAGTTTTGTCTTCATCAAGTGAAATGCATGCTCAATCGGATTCAGGTCAGGTGATTGACTTGGCCATTGCATAACATTCCACTTCTTTCCCTTAAAAAACTCTTTGGTTGCTTTTGCAGTATGCTTCGGGTCATTGTCCATCTGCACTGTGAAGCGCCGTCCAATGAGTTCTGAAGCATTTGGCTGAATATGAGCAGATAATATTGCCTGAAACACTTCAGAATTCATCCTGCTGCTTTTGTCAGCAGTCACATCATCAATAAATACAAGAGAACCAGTTCCATTGGCAGCCATACATGCCCACGCCATGACACTACCACCACCATGCTTCACTGATGAGGTGGTATGCTTTGGATCATGAGCAGTTCCTTTCCTTCTCCATACTCTTCTCTTCCCATCACTCTGGTACAAGTTGATTTTGGTCTCATCTGTCCATAGGATGTTGTTCCAGAACTGTGAAGGCTTTTTTAGATGTTGTTTGACAAACTCTAATCTGGCCTTCCTGTTTTTGAGGCTCACCAATGGTGGTGAACCCTCTGTATTCATTCTGGTGAAGTCTTCTCTTGATTGTTGACTTTGACACACATACACCTACCTACTGGAGAGTGTTCTTGATCTGGCCAACTGTTGTGAAGGGTGTTTTCTTCACCAGTTAAAGAATTCTTTGGTCATCCACCACAGTTGTTTTCCGTGTTCTTCCGGGTCTTTTGGTGTTGCTGAGCTCACCGGTGCGTTCTTTCTTTTTAAGGATATTCCAAACAGTTGATTTGGCCACACCTAATGTTTTTGCTATCTCTCTGATGGGTTTGGTTTGTTTTTTTTAGCCTAATGATGGCTTGCTTCACTGATAGTGACAGCTCTTTGGATCTCATATTGAGAGTTGACCGCAACAGATTCCAAATGCAAATAGCACACTTGAAATGAACTCTGGACTTTTTATCTGCTCCTTGTAAATGGGATAATGAGGGAATAACACACAACTGGCCATGGAACAGCTGAGCAGCCAATTGTCCCATTACTTTTGGTCCCTTGAAAAGTGGGAGGCACATATACAAACTGTTGTAATTCCTACACCGTTCACCTGATTCGGATGTAAATACCCTCAAATTAAAGCTGAAAGTCTGCAGTTAAAGCACATCGTGTTCTTTTCATTTCAAATCCATTGTGGTGGTGTATAGAGCCAAAAAGATTAGAATTGTGTCGATGTCCCAATATTTATGGACCTGACTGTATATGAATTATATATTATAATTTAGTTATATTTAAAAGGGTATATAAAAAAATTTAAGTTTAAAAATGTATCTGGCTAATAACATTTGGCACAAGCCCATATATTCTAGAAATAATTGGAAAGCACTGCCGTCTTTTTACAATTCATTTTTTAACTGCATTAATTTTCTCACTTAAAAAATGGGGATTTACCATCCCGTTAACCATCCTCAGGTAATTCCTAATTAAGCTAATATGGCTAGTAGTACTGCTACTCAATATCACACTATTGGAAGTGCATTACATAAGGAGAACTGGAATATTAGAGGGGATTTTTCTTGGTAAATTTGCTATGCCAGTAAACTGCTCTGGGGAATACCATGTAATTACTGGATGCATCACACGACCAGACTGCTCTGTATTGATACTAGCAAATCATCTAACATTTAGAGAATAAGCAGAAGTATGAATGAGGAAGTGAGAGTATACAAGCAGAGAATCTCTATTGGGAAATGTATGTGGTACATGTCAGCACATGCCTTCCATCATACTTTATAATGATATGTGCATCATTTAGATATCTTTATTGTGGAATGTATTTACTGTGAGATAGACTGACTAGTGTAGAACTTTGCCCCATAATTACTTTTTATTCATAGCCCCATTGTTCTAGCATACATAGAAATACAGTCAAAGGTGAATGTTTATGATTCCATAATACATGCCAATTTAATGCATGGTTATGGGATTGTGTGGTTAGCGGGTGATTTTCTGCTTCAAAGATTGGACAATGAACCATCACTAATATAAGCAGGGGCTTTGCAGGGATTAGAGGATTCTAGGGAGGAATGTTTAGCAAGCCATCTATGAGCTGCAGCTGGACTGAAAGTGGGATTTTCAGTAGCTGACACAGTGATATCAAGGTATATGACTGCAGAAAAAAACTGCATATTAACATGTAAAAACAATCTACCTTCCTCTACCTTTAAAACCTAAACTTACCTACCAATGTCCACTACTTAATGTCCAGAACCAAATAAACTAATACAAAAAAAAGCATTGATATGAGTATATTATGATTATCACATGACTCTAACCTATTATTATTATTATTATTATTATTATTATTATTATTATTATTGCCATTTATATAGCGCCAACAGATTCCGTAGCACTTTACAATATTATGAAAGGGGATTTAACTATAAATAGGACAATTACAAATAAACTTACAGGAACAATAGGTTGAAGAGGACCCTGCTCAATCGAGCTTACATTCTATAGACCTAACATGTCATTCTAACATAACTTTAATTCTAGCTTATTTCCTAAACCTTACCTTGCTTGTAAACCTTCCTTGCAATCCCTACCTCTAAACCTAACCTTAACCTCTTTAGCATTAACCCTATTCCTAGACTAGGACATATGGCTGTTGGAAAGATTGTTGTTACAGCCAATCACAGGGTTCACATTTCTCTAGATGTCAGATAAGCTGTATGGTATATACCAGGCATAGATGTACAGGGGCTGCCCCAGCCCTGCAGTAAAGACAGCTTTTCAGATCAAATGGATCCCAGAGGCAGCACCTAGTATAATATTGCTGGACATCCTCCTGCCTGTGTCAGAATAGAATCCCTAAAATCCAGTATCTGGTATTGCACTGCGCCCCAATTTTAACACATAAAATCCCATTATATCTCTCATATTACAGCTCTATGAATTCTCCTCCGACACATGGTCATCCAGCCACTGTGGTATATGGTCCTCTAGTGAAGACTAGACAATGTATTTTTAATCTAAAATCAAGATAAATGGAGATAATGTGTCCACACTTATCACAATGTTCCGTTTCACACTTATACCCAATTAATAATGTGATATGCGAGATAAATGATCCTTCTATAGTTTTCATTTTCCTTGCATAGTCTTATACTGTATAACAGACTTGCATAAAGCCAGTTTGATGGAAATGAAGTTTACATGAATGGTAGTTAGCAAGAACTACAACCATACGTGTGTACCTAATTGTGGGTCAGTTTTTATTTGCTATATCTATATAGATCAGTACAGATACACTTTGAAATCTTATTTAAGTCATTTACTAAAACATATGTACATTAAATATAAATGTTTTTTATGATTCAATGTTCTATAAATGTTAGCCTTTTCTTAAAACAAAGATGAAAAGGAATGTGGACACAATTAAGACTCAGATTGTCCGTGGTTAATGTTAGGGTTTACTAGAAAGTGACAGACTGGCTTTGTTGAACTTCACTGGGAGTTTAAAGGACCACTCTAGGCACCCAGACCACTTCAGCTTAATGAAGTGGTCTGGGTGCCAGGTCCTTCTAGGGTTAACCCATTTTTTCATAATTATAGCAGTTTCAGAGAAACTGCTATAATTATGAATGGGTTAAGCCTTCCCCCTACTCCTCTAGTGGCTGTCTCATTGACAGCCACTAGAGGCGCTTGCGTGCTTCTCACTGTGATTTTCACAGTGAGAGCACGCCAGCGTCCATAGGAAAGCATTGTAAATGCTTTCCTATGGACAACTGAATCGCGCGCGCTGTTGCCGCGCTTTGCCATTCAGCGGTGAGGAGAGAGGGAGGGAGAGCTCTCCGCCCAGCGCTGGAAAAGGTAAGTTTTTACCCCTTTCCCCCTTCCAGAGCCGGGCGGGAGGGGGTCCCTGAGGGTGGGGGCACCCTCAGGGCACTATAGTGCCAGGAAAACGAGTATGTTTTCCTGGCACTATAGTGGTCCTTTAAGGCTCTAAACATTCTGGAATGGTTTCATAAGAGATAGATAACATTTATTATTTTATATCACAGTTTTTAAATAGCCAAACATCAGCTTTTTATTATTATTAACAGTCGTTAATAACTTAATCTATTGATCAGCTACCTATATTTCTGGCATAGCTGCTTTTTACACATACAAATAACACTTTATCACCCTCGCATGAGCTGTGTTTGTGAAGATTTAATCGTACCCTCAAATCTGTGGTACAAGTGTTCACCATGAGCAAGTAAAATTTCCTGCCTCATATTCTGCTTTTACTTTGTGGGCGGTGGCACAGAATTCAATCTGTTTAAATTAATACATGAAGCATGTTTCTGTCATTTCATAAGCATATGGTAACTCTACTCACCTCCAGGGAAGAGACATTAGTACAGTATGTTTGCCCTTTGGTGGAACAACCAGAAGTGGCACCTTAATTACTGTGGTCACTTCTAATGACGCACTTGTAAGTGGGTTGCTGAACCCAAACACTGTGGTCACTGTAAAAACTGTATACTTAGAAAGAAAATGGGCGGGGCGCTCAAACCAAGGACTCAAAATATACAAAAGGAGTCCTTTGCAAATTTAAATCGGAATGACAAAATAGACAGACAGAGTGTTACAGAATTTTTCAGATCAGGTATTTCTCCCAAATCTTGCCAATTACATTTCAATTCAATACAAAATAGTATTGGTGGATAATCCTAATATTACAGATAGCCTTTTAAAAGCTTCTCTCCTTTGAGAAAGGTGATTCTAATAGAGACAAAGAAAATGCCTATTTGAACGGAATTGTGGCTAATTTAAAAAAAACAAACATTTCTTTCTGTCAGGTTGGCAGCGCTACTGTGAAGCAGAAACCAAAGGTACCTTTTTGCTTTGGTGAGTATGCCCTTATACAACACATACTAAAGATATTATTACCGTTTTTATAATCAGTCCTCTTCATGTAAATCCTTCCTATAAATTCATATTACAAGCTATAACATTTTCCTACAAAGCTCCCATCAACCATATGAGATCTCTCTGTAATGTCCATCTCAATAACCCCATTATACTATTTCATAAAGCCTCTAACTCCTCTTATTACTCCATATAACCTCTCTATAACCCCTCCTATTACTCCATATAACCTCTCCCTATAACTCCTCATATTACTCCATATAACCTCTCCCTATAACCCCTCCTATTACTCCATATAACCTCTCCCTATAACTCCTATTACTCCATATAACCTCTCCCTATAACTCCTCCTATTACTCCATATAACCTCTCCCTATAACCCCTCATATTACTCCATATAACCTCTCCCTATAACCCATCATATTACTCCATATAGCCTCTCCTTATAACTCCTCCTATTACTCCATATAACCTCTCCCTGTAACTCCTCCTATTACTCTATATAACCTCTCCCTATAACCCCTCCTATTACTCCATATAACGTCTCCCTATAACCCCTCCTATTACTCCATATAACCTCTCTATAACCCCTCCTATTACTCCATATAGCCTCTCCCTGTAACTCCTCCTATTACTCCATATAACCTCTCTCTACAACCCCTCCTATTACTCCATATAACCTCTCTCTATAACTCCTCCTATTACTCCATATAACCTCTCCCTATAACCCCTCCTATTACTCCATATAACCTCTCCCAATAACTCCTCCTATTACTCCATATAACCTCTCTCTACAACCCCTCCTATTACTCCATATAGCCTCTCTCTATAACTCCTCCTATTACTCCATATAACCTCTCCCTATAACCCCTCCTATTACTCCATATAACCTCTCCCAATATTAGGGATCGACCGATTATCGGTTTTACCGATATAATCGGCCGATATTCGGTATTTTCGGCAATATCGGTATCGGCCAATTCAGATACCGATATTGCCGATAATACCTCCTAGGACCGCCAGGCTCATTACAAGCCCGGCGGTCCGGGGGGGAGCAGGCATCAAGCGCTTACTCACCTCCCAGCAGCTCCTCCAGCTCCCCAGTGCAACTCTCGCGAGACCCGCGGCCGTCCGAGCGTTGCCATGGGTCACCATGGCA
>OW240914.1:139201865-139232995 GCA_933207985.1 Pelobates cultripes | reverse complement strand
TCCAGAACTGTGAAGGCTTTTTTAGATGTTGTTTGACAAACTCTAATCTGGCCTTCCTGTTTTTGAGGCTCACCAATGGTTTACATCTTGTGGTGAACCCTCTGTATTCATTCTGGTGAAGTCTTCTCTTGATTGTTGACTTTGACACACATACACCTACCTACTGGAGAGTGTTCTTGATTTGGCCAACTGTTGTGAAGGGTGTTTTCTTCACCAGTTAAAGAATTCTTCGGTCATCCACCACAGTTGTTTTCCGTGTTCTTCCGGGTCTTTTGGTGTTGCTGAGCTCACCGGTGCGTTCTTTCTTTTTAAGGATATTCCAAACAGTTGATTTGGCCACACCTAATGTTTTTGCTATCTCTCTGATGGGTTTGTTTTGTTTTTTTTAGCCTAATGATGGCTTGCTTCACTGATAGTGACAGCTCTTTGGATCTCATATTGAGAGTTGACAGCAACAGATTCCAAATGCAAATAGCACACTTGAAATGAACTCTGGACCTTTTATCTGCACCTTGTAAATGGGATAATGAGGGAATAACACACACCTGGCCATGGAACAGCTGAGCAGCCAATTGTCCCATTACTTTTGGTCCCTTGAAAAGTGGGAGGCACATATACAAACTGTTGTAATTCCTACACCGTTCACCTGATTCGGATGTAAATACTCTCAAATTAAAGCTGAAAGTCTGCAGTTAAAGCACATCGTGTTCTTTTCATTTCAAATCCATTGTGGTGGTGTATAGAGCCAAAAAGATTAGAATTGTGTCGATGTCCCAATATTTATGGACCTGACTGTATATGAATTATATATTATAATTTAGTTATATTTAAAAGGGTATATAAAAAAATTTAAGTTTAAAAATGTATCTGGCTAATAACATTTGGCACAAGCCCATATATTCTAGAAATAATTGGAAAGCACTGCCGTCTTTTTACAATTCATTTTTTAACTGCATTAATTTTCTCACTTAAAAAATGGGGATTTACCATCCCGTTAACCATCCTCAGGTAATTCCTAATTAAGCTAATATGGCTAGTAGTACTGCTACTCAATATCACACTATTGGAAGTGCATTACATAAGGAGAACTGGAATATTAGAGGGGATTTTTCTTGGTAAATTTGCTATGCCAGTAAACTGCTCTGGGGAATACCATGTAATTACTGGATGCATCACACGACCAGACTGCTCTGTATTGATACTAGCAAATCATCTAACATTTAGAGAATAAGCAGAAGTATGAATGAGGAAGTGAGAGTATACAAGCAGAGAATCTCTATTGGGAAATGTATGTGGTACATGTCAGCACATGCCTTCCATCATACTTTATAATGATATGTGCATCATTTAGATATCTTTATTGTGGAATGTATTTACTGTGAGATAGACTGACTAGTGTAGAACTTTGCCCCATAATTACTTTTTATTCATAGCCCCATTGTTCTAGCATACATAGAAATACAGTCAAAGGTGAATGTTTATGATTCCATAATACATGCCAATTTAATGCATGGTTATGGAATTGTGTGGTTAGCGGGTGATTTTCTGCTTCAAAGATTGGACAATGTACCATCACTAATATAAGCAGGGGCTTTGCAGGGATTAGAGGATTCTAGGGAGGAATGTTTAGCAAGCCATCTATGAGCTGCAGCTGGACTGAAAGTGGGATTTTCAGTAGCTGACACAGTGATATCAAGGTATATGACTGCAGAAAAAAACTGCATATTAACATGTAAAAACAATCTACCTTCCTCTACCTTTAAAACCTAAACTTACCTACCAATGTCCACTACTTAATGTCCAGAACCAAATAAACTAATACAAAAAAAAGCATTGATATGAGTATATTATGATTATCACATGACTCTAACCTAACATGTCATTCTAACATAACTTTAATTCTAGCTTATTTCCTAAACCTTACCTTGCTTGTAAACCTTCCTTGCAATCCCTACCTCTAAACCTAACCTTAACCTCTTTAGCATTAACCCTATTCCTAGACTAGGACATATGGCTGTTGGAAAGATTGTTGTTACAGCCAATCACAGGGTTCACATTTCTCTAGATGTCAGATAAGCTGTATGGTATATACCAGGCATAGATGTACAGGGGCTGCCCCAGCCCTGCAGTAAAGACAGCTTTTCAGATCAAATGGATCCCAGAGGCAGCACCTAGTATAATATTGCTGGACATCCTCCTGCCTGTGTCAGAATAGAATCCCTAAAATCCAGTATCTGGTATTGCACTGCGCCCCAATTTTAACACATAAAATCCCATTATATCTCTCATATTACAGCTCTATGAATTCTCCTCCGACACATGGTCATCCAGCCACTGTGGTATATGGTCCTCTAGTGAAGACTAGACAATGTATTTTTAATCTAAAATCAAGATAAATGGAGATAATGTGTCCACACTTATCACAATGTTCCGTTTCACACTTATACCCAATTAATAATGTGATATGCGAGATAAATGATCCTTCTATAGTTTTCATTTTCCTTGCATAGTCTTATACTGTATAACAGACTCTCATAAAGCCAGTTTGATGGAAATGAAGTTTACATGAATGGTAGTTAGCAAGAACTACAACCATACGTGTGTACCTAATTGTGGGTCAGTTTTTAGTTGCTATATCTATATAGATCAGTACAGATACACTTTGAAATCTTATTTAAGTCATTTACTAAAACATATGTACATTAAATATAAATGTTTTTTATGATTCAATATTCTATAAATGTTAGCCTTTTCTTAAAACAAAGATGAAAAGGAATGTGGACACAATTAAGACTCAGATTGTCCGTGGTTAATGTTAGGGTTTACTAGAAAGTGACAGACTGGCTTTGTTGAACTTCACTGGGAGTTTAAGGCTCTAAACATTCTGGAATGGTTTCATAAGAGATAGATAACATTTATTATTTTATATCACAGTTTTTAAATAGCCAAACATCAGCTTTTTATTATTATTAACAGTCATTAATAACTTAATCTATTGATCAGCTACCTATATTTCTGGCAAAGCTGCTTTTTACACATACAAATAACACTTTATCACCCTCGCATGAGCTGTGTTTGTGAAGATTTAATCGTACCCTCAAATCTGTGGTACAAGTGTTCACCATGAGCAAGTAAAATTTCCTGCCTCATATTCTGCTTTTACTTTGTGGGCGGTGGCACAGAATTCAATCTGTTTAAATTAATACATGAAGCATGTTTCTGTCATTTCATAAGCATATAGGAACTCTACTCACCTCCAGGGAAGAGACATTATTACAGTATGTTTGCCCTTTGGTGGAACAACCAGAAGTGGCACCTTAATTACTGTGGTCACTTCTAATGACGCACTTGTAAGTGGGTTGCTGAACCCAAACACTTTGGTCACTGTAAAAACTGTATACTTAGAAAGAAAATGGGCGGGGCGCTCAAACCAAGGACTCAAAATATACAAAAGGAGTCCTTTGCAAATTTAAATCGGAATGACAGAGTGTTACAGAATTTTTCAGATCAGGTATTTCTCCCAAATCTTCCCAATTACATTTCAATTCAATACAAAACAGTATTGGTGGATAATCCTAATATTACAGATAGCCTTTTAAAAGCTTCTCTCCTTTGAGAAAGGTGATTCTAATAGAGACAAAGAAAATGCCTATTTGAACGGAATTGTGGCTAATTTAAAAAAACAACATTTCTTTCTGTCAGGTTGGCAGCGCTACTGTGAAGCAGAAACCAAAGGTACCTTTTTGCTTTGGTGAGTATGCCCTTATACAACACATACTAAAGATATTATTACTGTTTTTATAATCAGTCCTCTTCATGTAAATCCTTCCTATAAATTCATATTACAAGCTATAACATTTTCCTACAAAGCTCCCATCAACCATATGATCTCTGTAATGTCCATCTCAATAACCCCATTATACTATTTCATAAAGCCTCTAACTCCTCTTATTACTCCATATAACCTCTCCCTATAACTCCTCCTATTACTCCATATAACCTCTCCCTATAACCCCTCCTATTACTCCATATAACCTCTCTCTATAACTCCTCCTATTACTCCATATAACCTCTCTCTATAACTCCTCCTATTACTCCATATACCCTCTCCCTATAACTCCTCCTATTACTCCATATAACCTCTCCCTATAACTCATCCTATTACTCCATATAACCTCTCCCTATAACCCCTCCTATTACTCCATATAACCTCTCCCTATAACCCCTCCTATTACTCCATATAACCTCTCCCTATAACACCTCCTATTACTCAATATAACCTCTCTATAATCCCTCCTATTACTCCCTATAACCCCTATTACTCCATATACCCTCTCCCTATAACTCCTCCTATTACTCCATATAACCTCTCCCTATAACCCCTCCTATTACTCCATATAACCTCTCCCTATAACCCCTCCTATTACTCCATATAACCTCTCCCTATAACTCCTCCTATTACTCCATATAACCGCTCCCTATAACCCCTCCTATTACTCCATATAATCTCTCCCCATAACTCCTCCTATTACTCCATATAACCTGTCCCTATAACTCCTCCTATTACTCCATATAACCTCTCCCTACAACCCCTCCTATTACTCCATATAACCTCTCCCTATAACCCCTCCTATTACTCCATATAACCTCTCCCTATAACTCCTCCTATTACTCCATATAACCTCTCTCTATAACTCCTCCTATTGCTCCATATAACCTCTCTCTATAACTCCTCCTATTACTCCATATAACCTCTCCCTATAACTCCCCCTATTACGCCATATAACCTCTCTCTATAACTCCTCCTATTACTCCATATAACCTCTCCCTATAACTCCTTCTATTACTCCATATAACCTCTCCCTATAACTCCTCCTATTACTCCATATAACCTCTCCCTATAACTCCTCCTATTACTCCATATAACCTCTCCCAATAACTCCTCCTATTACTCCATATAACCTCTCCCAATAACTCCTCCTATTACTCCATATAACCTCTCCCTATAACTCCTCCTATTACTCCATATAACCTCTCCCAATAACTCCTCCTATTACTCCATATAACCTCTCCCAATAACTCCTCCTATTACTCCATATAACTTCTCCCTATAACCCCTCCTATTACTCCATATAACCTCTCCCTATATCTCCTCCTATTATTCCATATAACCTCTCTCTATAATTCCTCCTATTACACTGTATAGCCTCTTTAGTAGCTATGCCCCAATGAGTACGTGCATGCATTTTTCATGCATGTATTCGTTGAGGGTATATCTTAAAAAAGCTTGCAAAAGTTAAAATTCTTATGAACTGCAAGCAACCTCCGATTTCCCTGGAAGAGACTTTCAGTTTTCTTATTGGGAAATAAACAATGACAACAGGTATGGAGAGGCACCCGCCACTTCCATTTACTCAGAGTAACTAAATGAAGTAGGAAGGAAACCTACCCGGTGGTTTGATTGACTGTGAGGTGTAGTCCATTATTTATCTCTTAGAAATCTGCACTTTTATAAAGTACCTTATTAAAAAATCTTTTACATTTTTTTTTTTTTTTTAAAAACAACTTATGTATGAAGTGCCTTTATGGCATTTTGCAGCTATACTGATTTTGAAGTATTTTTATAAGGTAATACAGTAACGGAAAATATATATATATATAAAAAAACAAAAACTGAAAATGATAACAGAAATTGACAGAAGTTTGTAACAGTAGCTATCTATTCGTTCTTCGTTATTCTTGTAGTTACCGTATATAAAGTACCTTTTTAATAGGATACTATAAATGACTTTAGCAAACGGAAGTGTGCTATAGGTGTGGAGTGGTCCTTTAATACTCCTTGTAGCCTTTATAAAACAAGTTGAAATGTTTTTTTTGTATTTATATGTATTTTGGACCATACCAGATTACAGGAACAGCTCCGATATTGCTTAAATGCTGTATGGATTGTATATATAATTTTATTAACATTTTATTGATTCCACATCATTGTAAAAATGAGCATTAATGAATGATTGCTAAAGGGAGTGAACCATCAAAGTGTGTTTATTAAACCTTCTGATGTTCCCATCAGTTATCAATGCACTATCGCAGAGACATTTCCTTCAAGCCAGCGACCAAAAGGATCTTCAGGAATGGGTGGATGCCTTAAACTCAGCAAGTAAAATTACTGTAAGTGCTATTTTTATAACACAACTCTCTGCGTTCCCGTGATGTATCTGATTGTCATGTGGGATATCCATCAATTCCACTGCTTATTTCTGTTAATGCAGCCCTAGGCACACCTCCCCTGGCAGTGACCGACATGGCCTGCATGAAAACAAAATGGTTTCATTTTCAATCAGATGTAACTTACTTTAAAAGTTTCTATCTCCTGCTCGGTAAATTGGTGAACTTTAATTACATACAGAAGGCTCCTGCAGGGTCTAGCAAGCTATTAGCAGAGCAGGAGTTAAGAAATTTTAAATTAAACCTAATTTGCAATAAAGTAAGTGTAAACATTAGATGATTTTTTACAGGAATTGTTTAGGAAGGCTGTGTAAGTCACATACAGAGAGTTGTGACTAGGGCTGCATAAACAAATTGACCCAACTCCTAAATGGCAGAGAATTGAACAGTGAACCTGTAAGGGCATGATCTATACACCAAAACTGCTTCATTAAGCTAAAGTTGTTTTGGTGACTATAGTGTCCCTTTAAAGATTTAAAGAATATTGTAGGCTTTTGCACAATATTTATTTTTGTGAAAAAAGGTGCAAGTTTGAATGAAGCATTTTAATCTAAAATACAAACAGAGTGATATCACATGATTTCAAAATAAGAATGAACCAAAAAAAAAAAAGAGCATAAAACCTTTTTGTAGCACAAAGGTTTCTTCGTGTAGTAATTATGTTGCCTAGGGTCACTGGGTTCCATCCCGTGTTTAGGGTTTTTCATGGAACGCAGTGGCTGCCTTGAGAATACATAGCTTACAATGTTCCATTATAAAGGCCAGTTTTGTCCATCCTGAACAAATGTAATAAACTGTGATCTCAGGAGTAACCAACCCCTAGCACTTTCAGCCAGACAAAAGCATATTAACTAGAATGCACATGAGCAGGAACCTGCCTACTGGCCGAATGCTGTATGTGGCTGAGAAATGGACAGCGAGGGGGCTGCTTTGATTTTTCTGCACTGATTTCCCAGCTCCCTCTCACACTCTGTACTGCTGAAGCTAGGACATGACATAGCGTTACTAGAGATCAGAAGAGAGCTGGTAAATCAGTCAAGAGACTGATCCCAGCAGCAGATCACTGGACACCAGGGGTGAGTTTCCACACGAGCTGTCCTTCTCAAGGTAAAAAGAGTGAAGCAGTGTGGACCTCACTATGAAACTCACACGCCTTCCCAAAATTAATAAAATAAAAAATAAGTCCGCTATTGTATATAAATGTGTCTGTGAATGAATGAGTGTGTGTCGAGTCTGTCTGTGTATGAATGTGTGTTTGTGTATATATGAGCCTGTTAGGGTTATTTTTGAAAGTGAGAATTCAAACTGAGTTCAAAGTAAATTTCAAATTTAAGGCCAAATTGGACAAACTGTAAGAATTCTCTAAGTCAGCTATTCTTTTATTTCTGCTACTCTGGCTTTAAATCTAAAATCTTTGAATTCTCACTTTAGTAAATAACCATGTGTGTCTGTTAATTCTGTGTTTGTATATGAATGTGTGTTTGTGTATGACTCTGTCTGTATAGGTGTCCATGTGCTTTTGTATGTTGTTTGCATATTTATTTTTGAAACTTTTTATGTATGTATATCAATTGATGTGTATATGAATGTAAGTATATGTAAATAGGAATATCTATGTATATGAATGTACATAGAGGTTTCTTAGGGCAATTTATAGAAATCGATATTTAATAATGGGTATTTCTGTGCAGCATACTCTCTCACAGAGTGTCCTTCTTCCCAGCTCTTGGACAATTGGCAATGCTTTTTAGCTGGTCTCTCAGCTTAGTGCCTTGATACAATAAGAAAGGTATGCATGAAAGCATTTGCGTGGATTAACATGTCTATGTAAATATTATATGCTTAATGTCTCTGCACTGAATATTTAGTAAAGTGACAGGTGAGTGTTACAGACTGTGCTTGATAAGACGGTGGAGGGAAGGGTGTGTGCAGGGCAATTTCCCAACCTGGGCATATGGCCCAGTCCCATAATCCACAGAGAGAGAATACAGAAAGGATCCAGAACTGGAGGAAACACTTCATCTATCGCAAGCTCCCTTAGTTACACGTTAATTCGCCAGTGCAGTAACACTATATTTCTTTTCATATCGAAGAACCCAGGGCAGTGTTACAAAACATGAATCTACTCCACGTGAGGCACAGGATAATCTAGTTATCACTCTGTAACCAAAAGGGTTAAACAGCAGCCCTTTCTACTGAAGCTTTTTGTACAATGGGTTCAAAGTGTTTGTTTAGACTCTGTCCAGGAATTGAAGAAACACAGAGAATAATATAGTAATACAATGACTCCATTCATGTACTGATCATGAAATGAACCACAATACTTAGATGAAACATACAGCTTTAATCCAATAAATCAGTCTGGATATGGCTAAATACAGGGCCAAGGTTACTGAACAATCAACGTAGATGAAAGACTAAGCTATAACGTGTGTTGTAATCGATACAAGGTTAGAGAGAGGGGACTTGGCTGTACTGATTGGTCAAGGGGGTGTTTGTGTGTCACATGACCCCTGTTAACAACTGTGGGATTGGCTAATTACTGACAGCATGTCTGTGGGTAAGAGGCAATGAGACTACAAAATGGTACTTCATATGCCATCCATAGGTGGCAGCACTGTGGTATGGCCAACCATGTGACCAATACTTGTAATACTAAAATGATGGCAAAAATGCCTAAATCACACTAGTGGATTACTGTGAAGGTGCTATTAGTGGATGGGGTTACCAGTCAATGAGTGTTTGTGTGAGTCAATCATAAAGACTTGCTTTCTTTGTTTAGATCATTATTGCTCATCTGTGTTAGTACGTGTTTATGCTTCACTTAGCATGACTTCTCTACATTAACAGCCATACCTTCTATAAACTTCATCAAACCACGCAGACACACCAGATGTATGCTTTTGTTATTTTGTTGTTTGTTTCTCGCTGACGTTCTGCTTCAATGAAGAGTAAAAGACTTACCATCAATGCAAAACGATAATATAATTTAGCTGTCAGTTTTCTCTGCTCACCATTAGATTTTATTTAACTGCAAAACCCATTCTGCAAACATAAAAATATTTTCACGTCACTCAGATTGAAGATTTTATTAGCTGTACCATTATTTTTATCCTGATCTCTCCTGTTACTTAAGTCATGTTTTAATCTCCATCCACTAAAATCCCAGGTGTTTTCCATCTCCATTTTCTGAGACAATTATCCCATCACCCAGCTGTCTTCTCCCATAATTCTTTTCTTAATGAGTGAAAGATTAATCAATTTTATTAGAATTATATAATCTATATATCTCCATTACTGCATTCAGATTGGTCTTTTTCTGGGTAAATTAATGTCTGAAATGAATCTTCATTGGATGACTTTGAGACAAAATGGCACTGAGCTAAATATTAGAACTGCTTTACATGGGAACATATTTTGCATCCAAAGTGCATTGAATAAAACCTGCACATTCTTTACTAACAAGTCCAACTGCTTCCTGGCATTGATCCCACAATGGGATAGAATTCAGCACTCCCAACCACACAGGAATGTGCACGTTACAAATGTATGTGTGATCTTTTTATTCTTATATCTGTATGCGATACAAAGAGTATAATTATTATTACTAATATGTAACACTGGATGGACTAGTACCTCCACCCCAATTATGCTGACTGGTATGCAGAGGTATTTTTCCAACCTTAATTTAAACAATACGCATATTTAATTGAGTTTAAATATATATGCATCTGTATTTCCTCTCATTACATTAAATGATGGTTAAATGTTTACTACGAATGCATTTAGCTATGAGAATGATCTTCCTTTTTGTAGACTTTTTAAAGGTTACTTTTTTTTATAGGTAACATCTCATTCTTTCAGGCTCAGCTATTTCAAATTCTCCACTTCAGTCCCCTATCTCCCTCTACAGCCCCTAGCTTACTACTTACAGCCGCTATCCTCACACTTCAGTCCCCTATCTCCCACTGCAGTCCCCTATTCCCCTCTACAGCCCCTAGCCTACTACTTACAGCCACTATCCTCCAACTACAGTCCCCTATCCCCCACTTCAGTCCCTAACCTACCGATTACAGCCTCTATCCCCCCACTACAGCCCCCTATCACTCCAGTTCAGCCCCCTAGCCCCACCGCATTACAGCCCACCGCATTACAGTGCTACTCTCAAGATTTAGTTGTGGATCCACCCTGTTGTGGAATGATATTTGGTACAAGATATGGTTGTTTGCGTTTCTCAGGAACTGCTGATCTGTTGGGGTTTTCATGTACAATAGTCTCTAGAGAGTATGGTGAGAAAAACAGTCAGTGAGCGGCAGTTCTGTTAGAGAAATAGCCAGACTGATTCAAGCTGACAGGAAGGCATTAGTAACTGAAATAACCAAGTATAACAACAGTGCTACGCAAAAGAGAATCCACGTCCTCTCCTGTCAGCTTTGAACACGAAATTGAGGCCACAGTAGGTACTGGAGTGCTAAAAACGGGAAAGCAGAAGATAAAACGTTTCCTGGCTTGATGAAATTTGGTTTCTGCTGCAACATGTAGATCATAGGCATAGATAGGCTGGCATGAGGGACAGGGGGACAATTGACCGCTGGACTACCAGCATATAAGAATTTGTGTGCCATCTGCTGATTAAATTGCAAAAGGTGTATTGGGGTCTCTGTTTGGCGCAGTACAGCAGGCTGGATTTGTGAAGGGCCATTGCTAGCCCAACACTGGATGGGTTTGTGCTTGGACTGTTGGCCCACAGTCCTATTGTGTTTAATGTTGATTGACCCGGTTGATTATGAGGAAAATGTAAAATGTCACTGGAGGTATTTGCAATGGCTGTGGGGTGAGATAAGTCTGTGCTCTCAACATTCATAAGTAGTCACTAGTCATTGGCAGCAATAGAAAACCGACACAACGGGGCTCACAGGCAGCATTCAAAGAATGATAATGAATTATCACATAAACATATCCCCCTTCTAATTAAACAGCCTGCCTGTCTTCATAAGTATTATACAGGAATGTGGGCACTCTGGATCACTCTGGGCACCAGGATAGTATAGTTTGAGTTTGGGAATTAGCTTTTTCTTTACATTTGTATCGCCTTCTCCACCTCCTGTCTCTGTTCATTTTTTGAATGCCAGTTACTTATTGTCATATATCCCTATTTTATAAATGTAAAGAGCTCCACATATAAGTGCTAATAATAATAGTAATTATAAAGTGGCAATAATGCACCTCTCGCAGCCTCCGCATATCACATGTCCATCTAGGACTATCCACACAGAGATCTATGAGTTTTGTGGACAGAAAAAGTACATTCTATTACATGTATCTTGCCCCATCTCTGGTCCACACACACAAGTGAAGGACTACCTTTGGCATTTGTGCCTGAAGTTAGAAATCTGACCCAGATTATTAGATCTATTTCATTTATTAATGCAGTTATAAGTGCAATTTTTTGTTTTTGTTTTTTTGAAGGAGTGAACGTTGCGTCTGTTTAGTATGGCACAAATCATACTAAATTTAGAAGTATATCTATATCAGCATGGGGACTTTGATCCCGAGGCAAAGATATTAATTATTGCGTGTATGTGGGTGGCAAACAGACTGCAGGGCATAAGGTCTTCTATGCAATGCATTCTGATGTGTGCTAATTATACTGTGAGAATTTGGCTCATATCCAGAATTGTGTAACTGCCGTCTAGAAAAGTGTATTCATTAGTGATTAACAAATCCATATTTACATGGTGCTGAGGTATATTAATATTCAGGTTTTATTTCAAGGTCAATATGGAAAAGTAAAATCGTCATTTCTACAATACTTACGGACGATGGCTTATTTACGAAGCAGTATAAAAAACAAAACTATTTTCTACTATTGTTTTTTAACATTGTGATATTTTATTTTTTGTTTTATTTTTTTTAGCTATTTCAAAAAAACAAAACAAAACTGTGGCAAATAAATGGGAAAATTACAATCCAGCATCAGAATCTGACAAATGTTTTCTTGATTTATTGTGTGACTGTTTTGAACAAGATCACAATTCATAAGTGTCACAACTGTTTTTTCTTAGTAATGTTGCTAAACTTGGAAATCGTTAACAAAGCTTTTTTCAGTCATCAACCTTAATTAACCGATCCTAAAATCGATAATCCAAGACAGCAAGGTTAGCATCCTGGACAGATCTGATTTTCATGGTGAAGTGTGTAAATTTATCTGTTCTGTTCCAAACTGATGTTGATATATATAACAGGTGATAAATATAATCAACCATGACAGGTGCATTCTCTGCTCTGGTATATTGCCATAGATCTCGTAAAAGAGTTAATTTTCAATCAGATGTTAGCTTGCTTTAGTAGTGTTTTATCTCCTGTTCTGTAAATTTAACGTTAAAGGGACACTCTACTGCCTAAATACAAAATACATAAAAATCTCTTTTTAGTAAATTTATACCATATGAAAACTTCAGAGATTAAATTACTGTAAAAAAGCATTTGACATTTGCTCCCAGTGAAGATATGGATGATTTGAATCTGTAGATATAGATCTATGACCGTAAATAGACACTTTATTAAACATCCTTTACCTCCAAAAGAAGAAGGGTGGAGGGATACCAACTCAGTACAAGATTCATTCAAGCCCATTTCTATTTTTTTCATAGTCATAGTAAGGCACCCTATATAGAAACTTTTGAAAGCATTGTTAATTTGGAAAATTTTCCAGATTTCGTAAAAGACATTTAAGAGCTAATAATCTAGCTAGATAGGAGATGGAATGCCTTAAAAATATGGCTAGTAGGGAGGACATAGTTATTAAAGATGCACACAAAGGTAGGGGAATAATTATGTCCACAGATTACTACCTACAGGAATCAATGTATTTAATTATGCATTTTTTTTGTGTGTAAATTCTGTACGATAGCAATTACAGGCATATCAATGCAAACAATATCATGACAAAATTGAGCAGCACATTTTTTTTTTAAGTAAACAGGATGAAACTAGGAGATAATTGCGTATGAACAGTATTAAAAGGTTGTGTAAACTAAAACTAGCCTATATTGGTAGCCTTGTATTCTATGGCAAGCCATTTACTTGAAACTGCAGAGTGTTCAGGGTTAAGTCTTGGGGAAACAAGTGTGGATTTCACCCCCCCGCCCCCCAAAAAATATACACTTGTATGCATATATATATATATATATATATATAGCTGTGTGAAGGGGTGACGTGGGGGCTGAAAGTGATTGGGGATGGTGATACTGTATGTAGGGGGTGTCAGTGTGTGTACGGGGATGACAAGATGTGGGGTGAGTGACAGGGTGTGTGAGTGTGGAGAGGGGGCTGCAACAGGGTTTGTGGGGGGCTGTTACAGTGTGGGGATGGCTGTGACAAGGTGTGGGTAGGAAGGCTGTGAGAGGGTAGGAGGCTGTGAGGTGGGTAGGGGTTATGTAAGGTGGGTAGGGGTTCTGTGAGTGGGTACGGGGCTGAGAGTGGGTAGGGGTTCTGTAAGGTGGGTAATGGGGCTGTATGGTGGGTAGGGGGACTGTGAGTGGGTAGGGGGGCTCACTGACAGCCAAACACACTGACAGCCAGACACACACACACACACACACATTCACTGACAGACACAAATACTCACAGACACAGACAGACACACACACACACTTTTTTAAATTTAAATCCACCCAGCCTCCCTACCATTGGGAGGGCTGGGTGGATTTTTTACCTTTGGTGGCAGTGGAGCTGCTGGCCGGGCTGTTAAGGCAGGCAGGCGGTCAGCTGAGTTCCAGTAGACGAGCGGCAAGGGAGCGCTGATTTGTGAACTCTCCCTGCTCGGCTCATGATGTCACATTCCAGCTCCTGGGATCACTCTGCGGCGCAGAGTTCAACTGGCCGCCTACCCCGAGGCTAACAAGACAAATGCCTTGTTTGCCTCATGGGCAAACAAGTCCTGCAGGACTACTAACAGAAACAATGTTCCTGCTGTGGAAAAAGTGCAGGAACGCCGTTCCCACGCTTTCCTGTAGCGGAGACCTAGTCCTAGCAGGGACTCTCCTCCGCTGGTTACTCCAAGATGTACTCGGGAACAATTAGATACTCCCAGGAAACCGCTAAAACACTGCAAAGTAAGCCAAGATTCTCCCAACACCTCCCCAGTAACTGGACGACACACAGCTCTGGGGGAATAACTGGTTTTAATGGAGGCACACTGGCCTTTTATGTGATTTTCCCAACAAGGGTGACACCCAGGTGGACCTTGTTGGGCACAGGGACACAAAGGTAACAAGCCAATGAAACAGTGTTGTACATTGAGATACTCCCATACAGTATGTACAATCCAGCCTCTCTGACTGGTAGATAACTGAGGTAGATAGTGTAGTAACTCAGTGCGTTATATATCGTGAGTTGATTCTCGGCACGTCCGTTCAGCGTGGAAGCTAGGGTCCGCCCCCCCCCCCAATTTTGCACTTTTAAATTGAGGGTATATATAATACAGCTTGCAAAACCTGCAGCTCCTTTGTCTACTGCCCTTGCAAACCATCCCCTTCTATCCAAGCCCAGACTTTCTATGGCTGCCCAATCACAGACTTCCCATTGCAGCTCAATGATAAGTCTGTGCAAGGCAGGTGCTCTGTGCAATTGTTGCCTCTTGAGTTAGGATCCACTAAACTACACAAACCAGAAAGTAACAGGACCTGATGTCTCCGTGAAAGCGAGGTTGGTGTAACCAGGTTGATTTATAAAAGTGTACATTTCTAGTGAAATCTGCACTTTTTGCAAAATGCAAAAAAATAGGACACACTGTTTACACATAGAGCTTTTCAGCGTTAACTGCTTCAGGGGTCAGGAGTATTTTTGACCACACACAGGAGGCTCTTGCAGGGTCTAGAAGTCTTTTAAGAGTGCAGGAGATATGAAATTCTATATAAAACAGAATGTGCAGTAAAGGAAGTTAAAACTTTAGATGTCCCTTTCAAGGAAGTGTTTAGAAAGACTATGCAATTTACATGCGGGGAGTTGTGGGTAGGGCTGTATACATAAAGTGATTTAACTCCTAAATGGCAGAGAATTGAGCAGTGAGACTTATGTATACACCAAAACGGCTTCATTAAAACTAAAGTTGTTTTGGTAACCATAGTGTACCTCTAAGTAGTTTCCTGACCTTAATACTGGGCTTGCCAATATTGGGAAAACACAGAAGAAGTGAAATAAGTTTGTGGCAAAAACATGAGTAACAAAAATATGTAACACGGTTATTTATTAAGCTCTAAATTGTAACAAACTTAAATACTAATGACAAAACTGACACTGTAAAAGCCAGGCTGTGACTATAGCTCAGATGAATAATTTGTCTAATTCACTAGATTGTATTTTTAAAATTTGCAAAAGTCATTGCAAATCCTGAATGTAGTATTTCAAAGAAGTCATAAATATAATACCTGATGATAAAAGATACGAACAGGCGCTAAAACAACCTTTTCCACACTGATGCATTAAAACTTCAATGGGATACTTGGGAAACTGAAGTGCTAAAAAGGCTTCATATACGATTAACATTTACCCCATAGAGATGATATGATATTGTAAGGTATCTGTTGTTAAATTGTATGCAGATCTGCTGTATACACAATACTGATTTATTTTTACTATCGACAAAAATGATGGACCCCCTCTTTTTTTTTTTTTTCTTCTTACCTTCATATTTTTTCTACTTTTTCATTTTCCTTAATTGTACTATGTTCATTACTTGTTTGTTTTCAAAAATTATATTATGTTTTATAAAAAATGTATTAAAAAAACTATGTAAAATAGAAAAACTGTGCGTGTTTAAAGGAGATTAAAGTATAATTGTCAATACAAGCTAAAATTGCTAATCATTTTGAGTTGTATTTTTCACTGTCAACAGCATTTTCCCAAATATTCATTCTTAATATAGTTGTTTCGTTATCATAACTTGCTTTCACATATATTTCCATGCAGGTGCTTTTGTTTGTGTAAATTTTATGTATCTTTATTTTCTTTTTTCAGGTACCCAGGCCAGGCTCTGGTCCCGCAACTGAAACTGGATCGACGACCGTTGAAGATAAAAAATCGCAGACAGCATACAAGACAGAGATTATTGCTGGCGTTGTTGTACAGACACCTATAATAACCCAGGTATGTGTTGGTCATTGCTAAAAACAATGCATATGGATGAAGAAAGATTTAATTTTACTCCATAAACAGCTGCCTAGAAAAGATGTTTTGTTAAGAAGCTTTTTAGGAAGCTGGACTATTTAAAAAAAGAGTAGTGTAATTGCCATGACCATTCCATCCACAGATACATCCATAATATTAATATCTCAACCCTAGTATTTTAAGCATAGATAGATGGAGCTTGCTTAAACAGATGACATAGCAATACATTGATTTGTTTATTGATGGAGCAGCAATAGATGGAGCAGTAATACAGTTGTAATCAAAATTATTCAACCCCCATTGAAAATTAGGTTTATTGTCAAATTTACAGACTTTAAGCTTTTTGCAGTGAACAAATCAAACAAAAGTAACTGAAATGCTTCAAGCGGTTTCCCCAAATTCAACTGAAAATGCAACTTATAGTGACTTCTCCAGTCTCAAAATGATTCAACCCCAACATTTGATGACTTGCGACAGGAAAGACACCTAACACCAGCGGATTTCTTCCGCTTTTTGCAGATTAGAGACTATGCTAGGCAACCACATATCAAGTCAATAGCACAGGGACCACTGACTTTTTTTGAATCTATGTGCGAGACAGGGAGCATACCGAGGGGCCTCATAGCGCGGCTCTACACGCACCTTAGCTCTATGGCGGGGGAGAGGGGGGAGATGTCTTATATTACCCAATGGGAGAGGGACCTAGGGGAGAAACTCGAGGGGGTGGAGTGGCAGGAGATCTGGGAGGCTAGCAGAACAACGTTGATATGTGTAGCATTGCAAGAACAATCCTTCAAAACGTTCTTCCGATGGTACGTGACCCCAGTCAAATTATACAAGATGCATAAAACCACCACGGATGGTGGGAATATCTACATATGTGGTGGGAATGTCTGAAGCTTAAAGGGTTTTGGGGGTCCATAAAGGACCTTCTGATCCAGGTTTTCTCTAGAGCCCCAACCTTAGACCCTTGGGTTTATCTCCTCAACAGGTCCATCGATGGATGGACGAAACGGGAGCAGACACTACTCCATAAGCTCACCTTAGCAGCCAGGAGAGCGATAGCATACACCTGGTTACAAACAGAGGCGCCACAGGTGGCAAGTGTATACGCACGTATAAAGGAGGTGAGACTAATGGATGACTTAACGGCCAGACTGAGATGATCCACGGGGTCATTCAGTAAGGTCTGGGAGCCATGGGATGGGAGTCCGCTGGGGGCTTAGAGGGGGCAGGACAGCCTCGAGGGAGGGGGGGGGAGGATGTGGGCCTGGGGGTCTGGCCCGGTCCTTGGCTCCCCCCTCTCACCCGCTGCCTCCTCCGTGGAACCTCATTGCCCCGACTTACTTCTTTACTTACTTATTTCCTAATCCACTTACTTTCTTTCTTCTTTCCTTCCTCTACTCTACTCTTGTCTCTTCACTTTGTCTGTAGTCCGTCGCCCTGACCCTCACTCGGAGGGTGGGGGACCGGACTTCGTATGGTACCGCCTACAGCACATTTCGATCAGGAGATTAAGTGTCCCATACTCCTGCGGGATGCAAACTAGAGGGATAGGGTACCTGGGCCAGGGATGTGGAGCTAACCCTGGTTTACCACATAGCATCCACGTGCACACGTATTCAGCTTTGACGGGAATGTCTCTGACCCGTCATCCAGACAAGAAATTATTTGGTTTCTACATTCTTGTTTTTGATGTTGTAAAAGCCATAAAGTCGCTAAGTTCATGATCTTTTTTCGATATTATGTACACCAAATGTGCTGTCTTGACTGCCATATCAGAGTTTGTGATGGTACGCCTGTATTTGATGTTATGGCAATGCAAACGGATGTATTCATGTGCGCACAAATAAAATAAAGAATAAAAAATAAATAAAAAATTATTCAACCCCTTCATGGCAAGCTTCTTTAGTACTTAGTAGAGCAACCTTTTGCTGTTATGACCTGTTGCAAATAAGATGCACATCGAGACACTAGCTTCTGGCGGCGTTCCTGAGGAATCTTAGCCCATTGCTCATGAGCAGTGGCCTCCAGATCGTGCTGCAACTGCCTTTTTCAAATCCCACCAGAGGTTTTATTTGGGGTTCAAGTTAGGTGACTGTGATGGCCACTGTAGAATTTTCCAAGACTACTTCTGCAACCAAGCCTTGGTAGAATTTAAGGTATGCTTGGGATCATTGTCAGCCCTAGAGCATCACTGAGCCACCACCATGCTTAACTGTAGGCAGGGTGTTCTTTTCAGCGTATGCTTCATTCTTCCTCTAGAAATACAGCTGAACCATTGGGCTGAAAAGTTAGGGGTTTTTTTTGTTTTGTTTTTTATCGCTCCACATAACAGAATTCCAAACCTTCTGTGGCTTATTTATATGATTTTGAGCAAATTGGAGTCAACCTTTCTTGTGCTTTTGGGTCAGTAGTGGTGTATGTCTTGGAGTTCTGGCATTGAAACCTTCTACGTTTAGTACGGGCATTTCTGTGCTCACTGAAACCTCAGTGCCGTTACTGCAGGTCTTTTGCAGTCTCTCAAGGTTTTTCTTACAACCCGTCTTCTCAGAAATCTGGCAGCAGCCATTGATAGGTTTCTTATTCTGCCCCGTCCAGGTAGTGTAACCACTGTTCCTTCAACTTTGAACTTGCAAGCTATGCTTCCAACAGTGTATCTAGGAACATTCAGTGCCTTTGCTATCTTTTTGTATCCTGTTACTTGTTTCTGACGGGCAATGATCTCTTCTTTTAACTTTGTGGACCATTCTTTTGACTCATATCTCTAACATGCAGTCAAATATGACACTCAATAAACCCCTAGACAGTTCAATTATTTAAAGTGTTCCAGCTCAAGCACACCTTGTGCAACTAATGTAGCACTTGATTAGTTGCATCAGGTGCGCTTGAGACAACACCTATTTTGAAGATGTGTGCTGTTGTTAGGGATTATATTCAGTGGGTTGAATAATTTTGAGAATGTATAAGTCATTATAAGTTAAGTTTTAAGTTGAATTTGGGGAAACCACTCCATGCACCCGAACTTGTGTTTTAGCTATGTCAATTGCTTTTGTTTGATTTGTTCATTGCAAACTGCTGAAGGTCTGTAAATATAAATGTGCAGTGGGGGTTAAATCATTTTATTACAACTGTTACTGGAGCAGTTTATAGATGGAGCAGTAAACAGATGGATTAGTTTATAGATGGAGCAGTATACAGATGGATTAGTTTATAGATGGAGCAGTATACAGATGGAGCCATTTATGGATGGGGTAGTAATGGTTGGAGTAGTTTATAAAATGGAGTAGTAATACATGGGATAATTTATAAACTCAATGCGTCTAGCATCACTTACAGTTATTATTAGCATTTATTTTGTGCCAACTTGGTACAGCATAGCTGTACAATTTTAGAATGTGGATATCTGACAACAAGTAATTGACATACAGAATAATATTGAGACAAAAAAATATATAAATTAGGCCCTCCACAGACAAGTTTACAATTCTAGTTAAATATGATGTATCCACCTGATTCTCTCCCTCAGCTGGAAGGCGGGATTCCTTATTACAGTTATAATGTGGCACCATTATAAGTATTTCTTTATACATACAAACACACACATAAAAAAAACTAAACATGTCTTCCTCCATCATTGCACTCAAAATGAAATATTACATAGTGGTAATGACTACAAATACGGTTTCCACCACACCCACATTGGCCACACAGGACTCTACAATCCCCAGTATTCTCAATATGTGAATGCATTCTTGTGGCAGAAGGGATGTGCTTTGAAGTCCTATAGACTCTATATTTGTAGCCTATTTTTTATGTGGATGGCATAATGGTAAAGGCAAGAAAAGTAATTAAAAAAACTATTTAGAATAATTTTCAATCAATATAGCACGATGTATAGATTAACTGTTATTCCCTACAAAGAAACATGTTATGTATATCATAATATCTGCACCTCCACGGCAGAATGGCATGAAGTAAACACATTCTGTGAGAATAACCTGTTTTTTTGATGGTGGTCAAACAAGCAGATGCTTTACCAAAAATGGGAGTAATGAATTGATGATGTTTACAATTGCTGTTCAACGTTTAGAAGATTTTCAGTCAAACGTTAACTAAATGCTAATATTTTAATAAAAATCTTTGTTTCCTGTAGAATGGAGGCGAGCCTCAAGACACGAGTCATTGTGAGACCCACACACATGCGGCACTCAGACGCACTCAGAGTCAGATCCCTCTGCCTGTGAATAAATCTTTACCAACTCGGTCAATTCTGAAGAGCGGGTTTTGTGTCAAACAGGGAAACATGGTAATTTGTTTGTGCGGCTGCCTGGCAGTGACTGTATTAATACATAATTTCCTCTACCTACATCGTATCACTGTTATATGTTAATTCCTGTCTGTTGAAAGCCCCAATAATCTGGGGGCACTGTCATTGAGTTCTGATGCAGTTATTGATAAAGCAACGTTTTATATATATTTTCAGTCAGGGCTGGCCCTGGACACTGGGACACTGTACTGCTCCTGGTTTCTCCTTCTCCTCAGACTGAACATTTACAAATTATGAGATGAGCGAGTGGTGGCAACATAGATTTTGTGTTAAATAGGTTTTTATTTTGATAGTATAGCAAATGCAAGCATAGAGCAAAATAAAATGTGAGGCACCTGGTCAAATTTGATAAATATGGGATTTCAAAACAGTTCTTACATAGGCAATGGCAGGGGGAGGGGGGTGGTCACCCCCAGTCAGCACTCCAGCTCGCCGTGCTCTGTTGGTCCCCCCCATGGTATCGAGCCAGAGATCTCTTGTTAGCTCTCCGGCCGGTTAGGCAGTAGCCAGGATTTGTGTGAACTCGTTCGAGGAGATGTCTCAGCCAATGGAACCATCTCTTCATGATTTTGTCTTTTTCTTTCGCCGAGGTCGCTTTTAGGTCTTTGAATTTCCTCGTGTCTTCCACCTCCTCCACACATCTCTTGTGTGGTGGGGTGCGTGGTTGTCTCCAGTAAATAGGGATGCTAGCTTTCGCTGCATTGAGGAGTCATGGGATCACTGATCTTTTGTATGCCGGCGTCGGCATAGTGGTGTGGTGGAGGAGATAAAGGGCTGGTGACGGCAGTAGGGTCTCATCGGTCACCTCCCAGATCACTCGTCCTATCGTGTCCCAAAAAAGTCTGATGAGGGCACAGTCTCACTATAGTCTCACTGTGTGTGGTCCCTGACTTAATGGACGGCGGGAGTGATGTTCTATCGGGTGAAGACTTTGTATGCATTTTCCTGCAGTCTCGCCAACCCTGGGGTCTTTTGGACGTGGGTGATGATTTTGTCCCAGTCTGTCTCTGAGAGCATGTTGTCAATGTCTTCGTCCCAATGTCGCATGAACAGTGGGGCTAGTAGGTATCCGGTATCTGCCCATCACTAGTGAGGTGTAGACCTGGGAGATTGCTTTCAGTGGTAGTGATTCCTGCAGGCAGAGAAGAGAAATTAGAAGTCCGTTCGTAGGGTTTTTGGGGGATTGAGTTGGCGTAGTGTGATATTTGTTCTCTCACCATAGTATGCAAGAATGTGTGATATTGTTCTGGGAAGAGGGCGTTTATCGGGTGGACTGCGAATGGTTTTAGTTGCACATCTGCTATGCGGAGTATGGTGTTACGGTTCATCAAGCATGGGAGAGGTCCCTGGTCTCTCGCTGGGAAGTGTGGGTTACCTCTTAGGGGGAGCATGGGGCTGGGATCTGTTGTAAGGTAGTATTTAGTGCTGTGTTGGTGCCATATCTTTCACAAATGGGTTCGTTAGGTGGATTTGTTTGCTCGCTTCCTTCGGGATCCAGGGCAAGGTGCGGAGATCGCAGGTGGAGCTATCTGCCTCCAGCTGTACCCAGGGTTTGTCGCGTGGAGTCGTGGACCAGCTGATGACTCTCGTGAAGTAGGCTGCTAGGTAGTACTTTCTAAAGTCTGGCAAGGCTAGGCCGCCCCTGAATTTGGGTAGAGTCAACTGGGAGTGGACTATACGAGGGGATTTGCCTTTCCAGATGAATTTGCGGACTTCCATTGTAGGGTGATAAAGAAGCTCTTTGAGGCCGCGACTGGTACCATTTGGAAGATGAAAAGAAGTTTGGAGATAAAGGTTATCTTGATCGCGTTTATTCTGCCTATCCAGGATATGTAAAACGAGTTGCAACAAAGCTTTTGGAACAGTAGTTACCATCAGCTGAACGTCTACAGTTGATAATGCAGCTCTTCATACTCACTTTCTTCACATAGGAAATCCTTCAAGACCTGCTTTAGTAAAATTACCCAAAGGGACCCCCCTAGGGATGGATATACAGATATCTAACCTGCAGCAGCAACTCATAGCATGAAAATCATGTAAATATGGTCAAGAGGTTCAGGTATTGTTCAAGCCAAACATCGAGAAGGGGAAGAAATATGATTTAATTGTCTTTTACTATAGAAGAATTTTTGGTACCAGACATTGGATTTTGAATATTGTAGTAAATATTGATCTCCTGGGATATTTTCACACAAAAGGCTCTGAAGTTTACAAAGATTGATATGGGGGGAAGGGGACAGGACATACACTTAACTTCCTTTCCATTGCTGAAGACACCTTATTACTGAGATAGGTCAAACTGAAAACGGTACATGCTACTAAGAATGCAGTAGTTACTGAAATAACCATGACTAAGGCATAGTAAGAATTTGACATAAACAACATGAGTCCATGGATTCATCCTCAGCCTACCTGAGTGTTGTTGCTGACTGTATGCATCTCTTTATGGCCACAGTCACCTCATCTTCTAACGGCTACTTACAGCAGGATAATGGGCCATATCTGAAAACAAACATTTTCTAAAGCTGGTTCAACAAACATGCCTTCAGATTTTGCACTAGCAGAGCTCTCTTGGGATGTGGTGGAACAGGAAATACACAGCATGAATATGCAGCCAAGTGTGAATTAACTGTGTGATAATACCAAGTTAGTATGTACTAGAATGTCTAAGGAATGTTTTCAGCACCTTTGTTAAATCCATGCCACAAAAATTCAGGAAATTGCCCAGGGGTAAAGGGAGGTCCTACCAGTACTAGAAAGTTGTACCATTCAATTATCTATGTTAAAATATAGCACAGTTCAAATGTATAGAGATATTGCTGTAGCCATAATTATATCTCTCAACCTTGACAGGGTTTGAGTATAGATGGAAATCTACCAACTACTATACATCACTCATTCATATGAAGTCCTAAAGATAGAAGTCTTTTATACTAAGAAAATTTATTTAAAAAAAAAAAGGAAATGTTGTATTAAAGAGACACCTGCCTGCCCAAATAAAATAAAAATCACTATTGTAGATATATTTATGCATGTATATAAAAACAGCTTGCAACAGCTACAGATCTCTTGTCTGCTGGCTTTGCGCCCTCAACCAGACTTTCTGTGGATGTTCAATCACAGACTTTCCAATGTAGCTCAATGAAAAGTCTTTGCAAGGCAGGTGACCTGGGCAGTTGACTACCTCTTGAGTATAGCTCCATTGAGCTAAAAAAAACCATGAAGTAACAGAATCAGTTGTCTGACAGCCAGGGGGTGTAACAAAGTTAAAGGGACAGTTTAGACACCATAACAAATTCATCTAAATGAAGTGGTGGATTGAGTTTTAGGGACAGGGTGCAGGAGACACCTCTGCCCGGTGGAAAATTGGGCTCCAGTGAGAGGAGATATGTGGCCTCCCTGCCCAGCAGCATGGCAGAGCTGTGCAGTGCAAAAACTGCCTGGAAACTGCAGGGCATTGACTTTTGGAGGCTGGTAGCTCGACTAACTCCATAACAGACTGATTTGAGGTCTGGTACTTGGTTAGTCTACCCTTGAGGCTGAAACATGTGATGAAAGCCCATGTGCCCTTGATTTGTGTAGGTGCTTGAGGTCGGCCTTCTGCCCACAGAATATGGGCCTGGTCAAAAAGGGGCTGTTGTGGCACTGTACTTGCCATTGTATTGTATGGAGGAAAGAAAATGCTCATTTGGTCTCTATAAATTAATGTTTGTGCAATCAAGGTTGTCATTCTACGCCGTACATTCAGTTTTGATTAATGTGTAGGGGAAAAGGCTATAATCACTGCTACTGTACAGGAGCAAAGCCATCCAGAGGAAAAGAGCTATAATCGCTGTAAATTTGTCCAGTGCAAAAGGTCCCCTGAGATCCCAGTTCAGTTTCAGCGACTGGGTCTGAAGCACTTAAAGGGACACCGTAGGCACTGTATCTGCTTCATCTCATTAAACTGGTTATAATGTCTGGAGTCCTCTGGTACCATAATTTCTTTCAGCATTAAACAGTTTTTAAAGTTTTAATGTTTTAATGCTAAAGAAGAGTCCCCGGCAATCCATCCCCTCTGTGCTGCTTTGGCTAATAAGGAAGTATTAGCCTGAGCAGAAATGGGCAGCTGTGATTGGCTGAAAGTGTCAGCTGACTGCTTTTAGCCTGTCAGAGTTCCAACTGATGGTATAAGTGGGTATGACAACAAGGAAGTGTGTAATCTCTGCCTTAGCTACACATACTGAAGGGGCCGGACTGTGGGTGGCCAGGGACTCTTATTTTGTGGCATACTGCACGAACATGGTGCAACACTGAATGGAGGGACAGTGCCAGGGTACTCCAGGCACTATAACCAATTCAAAGAGATGAAATGCTTATAGTGACTACAGTGTCCCTTTAAGAATTTCTGGTAGCAGCAATGAAGCCGACCTAGCAAAGGATCAATTTTAGCTCTGACCTCCCTGATTGAGGGACTGGAAGTACTGAACCACGAATCTGCTAATGCTCTTCCAGCAGCTAGTGTGATTTTTATTAAAAGATTTCTGAGAATTACTGGGAAAGCCTGCTAAGGGTCGGGATAGTAAAGGCCAATAGAAAACGGCAGTCTGTAGATCCCTGACCCTTTCCCAAAAGAGAATTAATACTGGGTAAGACCACCACATTTCAGTGTAGGAGCCACGGTGGCCACAAAGCATCCAGCAGTCATCAGTGACTGTGGACACCATTCCCATGCTTCATAACATTCCTTTGTTGCAATTATTTTGTAGTAGGTGTAACAAACTCTCACTGTAAGGGATACCACAGGGTAACTAAACAGCAGTTGTGTGTCCACCATTGCTAGCTTTTTTTATGTCTATCTTGCCCTGTTTGTCACTGCAAATACTTTTTATTACATTTTTTTTGCATTTTGTGGTATATTTTTCCTCCACCTGTCAGCTGTTCGTTATCCTCTAGACTGTAAGCTCCTTTGAGCAGGGTCCTCAACTACCTATTGTTCCTGTACCGCGCTGTGGAATAAGCAGGCACTATATAAATACCAATAATAATAATCAGACATCAATGTAGGATTTGCATTCATTTGAGAATTTGAGAGAGAGAGAGAGAGAGAGAGAAGGCAATGAGACTGGGTGTCTGTACTTGTATTTTCAGCCGTGAAAGTAATCCTTGATTATATAACTGATTATTAATAATCACATTTACCAGTGAAAGATTTGCTGTCCTAAAAAAGAATAAGAAGGGGAATTCAGACTTGACTACAATGTACAAGCCTTACAGCTCGGTACAGTACGCCGATAGATGCTGTATGGCCAATTACTTATTTCATTCCATGTATAGAATGTGGTTGGAAGGGATGACCGAGTGTAGACAATTGGAGTGGCGTTCAGAGATAATTATAATATAAATGCACAGGGCTTACATTTACCTATGTTTTTGAGTTTTAGAAAAGTCTCCTTCTGAAAAAATAAATAAATGTTATTATATTTTATTTCAGAGAAAAAACTGGAAAAGGAGATATTTTATCTTGGATGCAGTTTCTATTAGTTATTGCAAATGTGAAAAGGTACGTAAAGATTAACTAACTTAAAAAAAAAAAAAAATTCCCCTAAAAAGCATTAACAAATTGACATACTTGAAAACGAGAGAAATCTCAATGTATCTTTCCTGGTAAAATATTTTATAAATAAATATTTTAACAGGATTCAATAAAAAATGAGAGCTCAAATGTGACTATGTTATCATGGCAAACGTTATGTACGTGATAATTAAAAATGTATGAATACAAAAATAGACTCTATGTACCCAATGTGAGTCGGTTGGAAAGCGCTGTGAAATCTGTATTAAACACTCAGAGGTTATTGTATATTACTTTATTGTGTTGCACTGTTGTGTTTTTTGTATTTTATGAACGGGCAAGAACTGCCCCCCAATATTGAAACCGACACAGAGCGGCAAAAAACCAATGTCTCCTAACCTATAAAACATTTAACCACTGTTGTATGCCAAGTAAAACTGTCTTGTAATCGGCCCCTGCGTGAGCCGCTGTATTTTGCTATGCCGCATTCAGTGTCGACTCAAAAATAAAGAAATAAAAAAAAAAAAAAAAGTGATAGGCATTGAAAGGGTTAAATTCTGTTAAGATGCATGTTAACATTTTTTTGTTAAGATGAATCATAAGGACATCTGGTAACCCAGTTTTGCACATCTCCCTATAACCCCTCCTATTACTCCATATAACTCCTCCTATTACTCCATATAGCCTTTCTCTATAACTCCTCCTATTACTCTATATAACCTCTCCCTGTAACTCCTCCTATTACTCCATATAACCTCTCTCTATTACTCCTCCTATTACTCCATATAACCTCTCTCTATAACTCCTCCTATTACTCCATATAACCTCTCGCTATAACTCCTCCTAATACTCCATATAACCTCTCCCTATAACCCCTCCTATTACTCCCTATAATCCGTCCTATTATTCCATATAGCCTCTCCCTATAACCCCTCCTATTACTCCATATAATCTCTCCCCATAACTCCTCCTATTACTCCATATAACTCCTCCTATTACTCCATATAACCTTTCTCTATAACCCCTCCTATTACTCCATATAACCTCTCCCTATAACCCCTCATATTACTCCATATAACCTCTCCCTATAACTCCTCCTATTACTCCATATAACCTCTCCTATTACTCCATATAACTCCTCCTATTACTCCATATAAACTTTCTTTATAACTCCTCCTATTACTCCATATAGCCACTCCCTATAACTCCTCCTATTACTCCATATAACCTCTCCCTGTAACTCCTTCTATTACTCCATATAACCTCTCCCTATAACCCCTCCTATTACTCCATATAACCTCTCCCTATAACTCCTCCTATTACTCCATATAACCTCTTCCTATAACCCTTCCTATTACTCAATATAACCTCTCCCTATAACCCCTCCTATTACTCCATATAACCTCTCCCTATAACCCTTCCTATTACTCAATATAACCTCTCCCTATAACCCCTCCTATTACTCCATATAACCTCTCCCTATAACCCCTCCTAATACTCCACATAACCTCTCCCTATAACCCCTCCTATTACTCCATATAATCCGTCCTATTATTCCATATAGCCTCTCCCTATAACCCCTCCTATTACTCCATATAATCTCTCCCCATAACTCCTCCTATTACTCCATATAACCTGTCCCTATAACTCCTCCTATTACTCCATATAACCTCTCCCTACAACCCCTCCTATTACTCCATATAACCTCTCCCTATAACCCCTCCTATTACTCCATATAACCTCTCCCTATAACTCCTCCTATTACTCCATATAACCTCTCCCTATAACTCCTTAACTAGTATTAAATACACATTATGACTCCCATATTTCTCTCTAGGATCAGGTACCTCTGCGTATTATATACCTCAGGGAAATTTTAAAGACACATGAATGTCTTGTAAAGTCTGGGTAAGTAACAAGCAAATTATTGTCTTACTTTTTGTGTACAGTTAACCGGTACAGTTTGTATAGTCGTGCTTCTATAGAGACCTTTTAACCTTCATTTTCTGTAAACCACAAATCATTTTGTAATATATTAGACAGTAAGTAAAGTGTATTTGTTTTCAATATAGAATGTATTCTAATATATGCAGCTAGGCATTAAGTCAAGCCCCAGTTAACAGCCTCCATAATTCAAGATTGAATCCCTACATGAAGCCCACCTTACACATGCCAATTGTCTGTGTAACATGCAACATCTCTGCGTTTGTTGGAATCATTGTTCCTCTAAAGGAGTCGCCAATTTTTTATACGTTTCTAGAAATGCATCACCACTTTTCAGCTAAACCCCCCCATCCCCCGCAAGGAACCGGTTATATGATAACTGGGTTTGGTTTCTGGTAGTTCCTCTTCTGACTGGTACATCCAGGTGAGGAAGCAGAGATAAGACATCCTGTGTGCTGTGGTTTAAACTGACGTCACCGCTGTAAAGAGCGGAAACTGCATTTCACAAAGCTAACTGCACATTTTAATTGTGACAATCGTCCCCACATATGTGTCACATGCTGCACTGTATATTAACGCGTATGTATAGGGAGCCCTTTCCTCTATCTGGTGCACTGCGTACTAGGCATGGATCTCATTATTTAGTAGTATGATGAGACACCAAATCATTACTGTCGTTGTATGGTTGTCATTTATTTTACCTGCACTCTAGAAGCAGATCATTCCTGTTATTTGTACTCTAGAAGCACTCTAGAAGCAGGGATGTTTAAGTATACAAGAAATAAAGTCCAACATATGCAGAAGGGAAGAGAGATTGCAAGACATGCTGTTTTAAAATAGAAAGAGTTGCTGTACAGTATAATGGTGAAATAGGATGAAACAAACTGTGTTAGCAGAAGTCATGTGAAGTGAGACATGGCTAGGCTGCTGTAGGGAGAGAAATTATGTAAGTTGCTAAACTTCCTTAAAGTGTACCTGTCATGGCTCATATTAAAGAGCATTCGATTCCATTTATACACTGTGCTAGCAGTGTAAATAGATTTTAATTTAAAGCTCTTTAATTTTTTGACCCCTTTATTCTGCAGCATTAGATCAGTATGCTGACGGCACAGAATGTCTAATGGTGTGGACTGAGTGACAGGGAAAGCAGGAGAACCCTGCCCCGGGTGATTCTCTTGCTTACTGTGTCACTGTGTCACTCCCTTAACAGGTGTTTTTTGCGCGTGTTGGGGGTGTGTGGGCAGGGGAGGGCTGGCAGCCTTAGGCCTGGGGGGCAAAACCAGTCAAGTGGCCCATTGCACCACCAAATCAGTTCACCATCCATGCCCACCTTTTCCTGGTTTTATAACGGATATTGATGTTATGCTAATCAGTAGCTCTTTGCCATACCCGCTCCTTCACGGCTCCAGGCACTGCTTGTTGTGAGTGTGAGCCACTGTAAATTAGGGGCAGAGGGCACTTGCACTGCGGTAAAGATGGGGCTGGACAGGAGGAGAGTGCAGTGCAATCAGTGCACTCCCCTCCTGTGGGTCACCAGTAGACTGGTGCACCTGCCCAGGATCAGTGCCGGTGCAAGGATTTTTGCCGCCCTAGACAAAATAAAAATTTGCTGCCCCCCCATGTGACATCACAATGCCCCACCCATATGAACTAACGCCAGTGCTGCACACAGTGTGTGTTTACATTAAAAAGCCTGCAGGGACCAGCTATAGACACCAGAACCACTTCATTAAGCTATAGTGTCCCTTTAATGTGAGGTACATTATAGATTAGTGTCACTAATAATATACTAGATTGCCTACTTACAAGCAGATGAGGATGATGATGGGCTGCAGTTTGGCTCCACTGGTCTGGTGTAGAACAGGATCTCTGGAGGCTGTTTGCAGCTGTGGTCACAAAATTCAATGTTCTGGGAGAATTGGAAGCAGCTCCATTTTTTGGGGCCCCTTACACAGCTCAAGGTCTGGGCCCCAGGGCCTGACGGTGAGTATGCCCATAAGGCCCACTCATAAGTTCCACCCACCCATGAGTTCGCTCACAGGGAGTGGAGTGTGTAGGGGATGTGTTATGTGTTATTGTAGAGGATCTAATATGTGTGCTTATGGTATGTAGTGTATAGGGTTACCAGTTTGTGCAGGTGATGTAGTGTGTTTGTGTGTAGTGGAAGCAGTGTGTATTTGTGTATAAGGGATGTATTATGTGTTTCTGGTTGTGTGTAAGGGATGCATTGTGTGAATCTGTGTTTGTATGCATAAGGGATGCAAGGTGTGTGTCTGTATGTGTGCATTGAGTGTAAGAGATGCATTGTGTTTCTGTGTGTATGTAAGAAAAGAAGTGTGTGTGTTTGCATATGTGTGTACGGGTTTGCATTGTCTGTTTCTGTGTATGTGTGCAAAGGATGCATTGTCTTTGTGTGTAAGGGTTGCATTGTGTGTGTGTGTGTGTAATGGATGCATTGTGTGTTTCTCTGTGTGTAAGGGAAGCATGTTGTGTTTCTGTGTATGTATAGGGATGCATTGTGTGTGTGTGTGCGCGCGTAGTGTGAAAGAGCTCCCTGTCTTGGCCCCTGTCCTATAGAGCTGCCCCTTCTGTCCCGTAGAGCTCTCCCCTGCACCTTAGTGGTCTCTCCTCTCCCCCACCCTCCCCTAGCGGTCTCTTCTCACACTCACCCACCCTCCCTGTGCTCTTCTCATCCCCCCCTCCACCCTCCCTGTGTTCTTCTCACTCCTCCCTCTATGTGTTCTCCTCACACCCCCTGTGTTCGTCTTACCCCCCTCCTCCCTGTGTTCTTCTTACTTCCCCCCTTGGTCGTCTTACTCCCCCACCTGTTCTTCTTAACCTGCTCTTCTTACCCCCTTCTTCTTATTGCTCCCCCTTCTTCTTCTTACCCCCCCTTCTTCTTAC
>OW240914.1:139186283-139201765 GCA_933207985.1 Pelobates cultripes | reverse complement strand
CTCCCCTTCTTATTCCCCCCTCTTCTTATTCCCCTCCCTCCCCTCTTCTTACCCCCTCCCCTCTTCCCTCTCTTCTTATTCCCCTCCCTCCCCTCTTCTTACCCCCTCCCCTCCTCCCTCTCTTCTTACCCCCTCCCCTGTAGCGTGGCCGAGCTGCACTCCGGTCCGCGGTGGCCGGCCGGCCACCGCGGACCGGAGTGCAGCTCGGCCACGCTACAGGGGAGGGGAGGGGAGAAGCTGCAGCCGCCTGAGGCTCTTAACAGAGCGCTCAGGCGGCTGCAGTATTTAAAGGGCCGGCCTTACAGGAATTTAGGGCGGCCTGGGGGGCAATTGCCTCCCTGCCCCCCGGCCCAGCCCGCCCCTGTGTGTGGGATGCACTAGCAGTGAATCCTGCATGTTGGTATAAGGAATAATGATTTCTCTGCTTTGGGAAGCATTGTCCACTCACAACAAACAGGGGATGGCAACAAAGGGTGGGTGTTACAATAGTGCACTGGAGCACAGAACAGCAGGTAAGCACAAATATATATAAGGTCTGCAGACTAGGTAAAAGTCTCAGAGGATGATAAAGTGCATTTTCGAAGAATTGTGCAGCCCTGCAGAATTTCAGATCAGTGTTGTAGGCCAAAAGAGGATAAACAAAGCTGAAGGGTAGAAGGAGGTCACTGAGGAGGGGTGTACATTAAAGAACATACTGATGTGTTTCACCAGAGATGTTGATAGCTTTGTAGATTAGTGTAAGGATGCCATTCCATAGATGCAAACTGTTGCGCCCAGGTACAAATATAGATGAGTACATCAAATGTATTATTTATGCCTAGTTAACAATACCACCTCTAAATAAATCTGCACCGCGTTCAGTTCAGGTCAGCTCATAAGTACATTCAGCTCTTCCTTGCCACAACTGATAATATAACTGCACACACAACTCTTGAATACCTGATGTTGTGTGTCATATTATTGAGTCATCACTGGAGGCTCAGGCCCTGCCAGATCACATTAAAATAATGGCGTTTGAGGTTTTGTCAGCCTTATCACATAAAATATCTGCTTACAATCACACTCCAAATAGCTTTCATGGTTTATAACTGATATAAATAATTATAACTATATACTGACTGTTGCACATATGCGTACACATATAGATTGATAGATAAGCTGAATGGAGAATTGTTTGTTTATTTTTATATATGCTATCAAGCTCTGTGTGCCCTTAGATGACCAGGATTTTTACTCTCTCGTCTACGTTACATACATACGTCTATGTCTGTGTTATTTATTTACAAACACTTTTCTTATCTGTAACTGCATTATTTAGAAAGTGATTTTTTAGAAACAGTTTTTCTGTCAAACCAAATTTTTCATGTTTGTTTCCATTAAATGATGTTCTATCTATACTGTAATGAAACATACATTTAAACATTACTTTTCGGGGTAACTTTTGCAGACTGCTTCACAGTGAAGGTGTTAACATACTAGACTGTGTACTGAGTAGCCCCAAAGTAATGTGATATATACAATGCATAAAAAACATATATCTAGGAGAGACATACCTTTTTTTTTATTTTTTTTTATTTTTTTTTGACAATATGACATTAAGAAATATAACGCACCTTTTACAATAAGTATGTAAATCTGTATGTACCTTTTTTATGTCAAATTTTGCTACAGTTCTGGCCATTGACAGTTACAAAGCAGTACACTATCTCCCTCTAGTGGTACTTTGGTTAAACTCTGATTAGGTAGAGTGAACTGTAACCCTGTATTTTTACCAACACTGTCATTCACTAGAGTGAAAATCTTTGGGAATTTAAAGTGAATGTACAATTTAAGGCCAAAAAAGTTGAAAAAAAATATACCAAATGAGCAATACTTAGACTTTAGCTGTTTTAGCCTTACATTTTGCTCAGTGGGCTAATGCATTATCCATAGAATCTGTTCAACCATTGGGTCGCAGGTTCGAATCCCGGCAGTGTTGACTTAGCCCTTCATCCTTCCGAGGTAGATAAAATGAGTACCATTGAAATTGGGCAATAGTAACAACCCCTGGATTTTGGGCTAAGGTAACATCCCCAGGACGTACTTGAAAACCAGAGTAATCTGAATGTGCCTTTCCTGGTTAAATACTTTGTTATTATTATTTAAAATTCATGATGGACATGCAACGGTTCTAACTTCAAATAGCAGTATATAGAACGATCTTCATCTGTACCAACCAGATTAGAAATTATTGTCAAATATAGATTGTAAAAGTTTATTTATCATGTCGAAAAACAAATCACTAACGGTCTGAAGTAAAAATCCTCACTAGGACAGCCTGTTCATTGGAGCTAATCTCCAACAGAAGTAGTAAAATGTCTAGGCTAAGCAATAGATTAAAAAATGGTGACCCTCACTGGAACTTATCGAAAGCCCAACGACTACCTACTAAAGAGTATCCCAAACAAATTTGACCTCACATGTATCATTCTAAAAGGACCTTTTCCATGAGATTATCAGGTTGGATTCACCCATAAAAGTGGTTTAGAACCATCGTGGCATTTGTCCTCCGCATGTGTTGAAAGAAGTCCATATGGTATATAGGGATAGATTGCGGGTACATATTCTTAATAACTGTTTGTTTTCTGAAACTGTTCACTGCAGCCTTAGAATAAGTATATTTCTCTGTGTGTTTTGACATATTTTGATTGATTAAATATTATGGGAGACATACTTTAAAGTATTTTTCTTTTTAAATATATTTTTGGGATATACTGGATCCTTCCTATTTAGTGTTAGTACCATATTGAATGCTATAAATTGTGATGATAGGAATAATTTCAGCTTTTTGTACTGAAATATATTATGAAATAGAAGTGGCAAATAAGAGTTTGCATATTCAGTCTAACCAAATTTTATCACACAAGTCCTGATTTGAGCCAGTTTCATATTTCCATCTGCTTGTTGTAATTGTAATGTGACAGACTACTGTTATGGTCTGTGTACCGTTCTCATCCTACTACTTACCCTCAGTTTTACTATAATTGGTACCACAACTTGTCATAAGAGACCACCAACAACAGGCCCCGCCCAATAGTTCTGATTTCTGAGGGAAGTCCAGCAGATTTGGGATCCTGACCCAATTTACTTCCTTAGGGACACCAGGGTACTGTCCTCTGGCAGCACAGCACGAATGCATCATTAGATGCACTAGTGCTCTGAACATGCACCAGGATCCTGCAGAGAGCTTATCAGCAGCACCACTTCAGTTTTCTGCTTGGATCTATGGGCGTTGCCATTGATGTGAGTCACGCCACTGGTGACACCTCCCACCCTCCTTAATTTGGAAGGTATGCCTCTTTAGGGTCTGTATATGCTCTCTTGTTAAACAAATGTCTTTGGGTTAATTCTTTGCCTGATAGAGCCAGTTCATGTATAGTACTCTACATGTGGATATCATTTTCATCAATGGGAGGATATTTGCACTCTAAAGAGTGTTGAAAGCAGAGAGCGCATTGTGAAATAATCTAATCCAGTATTAATAAATACATTGACCATTGTATGCTCTCTAAGTAAGTAGGCAAGAGTCTGGTAGTATTGTATATAGCAATAAAAATGTATCGCCCACATGCCAAAAATATTTGTATTTCTGTTTATTTCAATATTCATCTGTATAATAAAAAACTACCAGATCCTGATTCCTTTTAGATATTTTTAACATTGCACACCTTGGTGTCTAGTTTTATGCTTTAATAGAAGTAATAAATGCAAACACTGAATGTTTCATACAAACTATTAACATAAGGCAGTACATCATGATATATAATAACAGAAAAGGATAGTATATCACACCATCACTCTATAGAACAGTGATGGCGAACCTTTTTGAGGCTGAGTACCCAAACCGCAATACAACCTTTTTTCCTCAAAGTGCCAACACGGCAATTAAACCTGAATACTGAGGTTTAAGTTTAAAAAAACAACTTGTACAGTTGTCTGAACTAATTAACAACTTTTGTTTTAAAAGAACAAAACAGAGAGTTCAATGATACAAATTTTAAATGATATATTTATAAATAGGTAAAATTAAGCTCATATTTATTAGTATCTCCAACAAATGAATACATACACACAGTCTGCTGAATATATAGACAGACAGTCTGCTGAATATACACACACAGACAGTCTGCTGAATACACACACAGGGCCGGCGCTACCTGTAAGGCGACCTAGGCAGCCGCCTAGGGCGCACCTTAGCAGGGGGCGCCGGATCCCTGCGCCCGGCGGCTCCTCATGCTGCGCCGCCTGAGCACTTTTACAAGCCTCAGGCAGCGCAGCACTGCTGTGGAGGGCGGCCAGATTTGAGTGACCGGCAGGAGGGAAGCGCAGAGCGCTCCCTCCTGCCGGTCTCTCAATGTAGCGTGGCCGGGCGCCGCAGAACGCGGGACAGGAACCTCTGTTTCCTGTACCCGGCCGCCGGCGGACTGACAGGAAGTGCCACGCTACATTGGCAGGACTCAGGAGGGAAGAGGAAGAGGAGGGTAAGTACCACTGGGGGAGAAGGGGGTGACACCAAGGACCACTGGGGGAGGGGGGGAGGAGGAAGGGATGACACCAAGGACCACTGGGGAGAGCTGACACTAGAACCACTGGGAGAGAGGAAGAGACATAGAACCACTGTAGGGGAGGAAGAGACACCGGTAGGGGAGGAAGAAGGAGACACTAGAACCACTGGGGAGGAGAGGACACTAGAACCACTGGGGAAGAGGTCACCAAACCATGAGACACTAGAACCACTGGGAGGTAGGTGACTTACTAAGGACACTGGGGGGAAGGAAGAGAGGTCACTAGAACCACAGGGGAAAGGAGGAGAGGGAACACTAGAGACCACTGGGGAGGTGGAGAGGGACACACACTAGAACCACTGGGGAGAGAAGAGAGACACTAAGGACCACTGGGGGAGGAGGGGGAAGGGACACTAAGGACCACTGGGGGAGGAGGGGGAGGGGACACTAAGGATCACTGGGGAGGAGGGGGGACACTAAGGACCAGTGAGGGAGGAGGGGGAGGAGTAAGGACCTCTGAGGGAGGAGGGGGTTTGCCAGAGGGAGGACCACCAAAGGGGGGGGGGAGGGAGGACCACTAAGAGGGAGAGAGGGGAGTGAGAAGACCACCAAGGGGGGACTGCAGAGGGACAGGGGCCAAGGGAGAGCACTAAGGGACAGAAAGGGAGAACACTAAGGGACAGAAAGGGAGAACACTAATTGACAGGAGGGGTGAGCACTATGAATTCTTTTAACAAAATAAAGAGCTGCTCCCCTCTCAGTCCCTATCCTACCCCACAAAACCCTCTCTTTTACACTACACACATACACAATTCATCCACACACACACACACACACACAGAAACATACAATGCATCCTTACTCACACACAGACACACCCGAAACACACAATGCATCCCTTACGCTCACACAAACACTCATTCTCTTACACACAGAAACAAAATGCATCTCTTACACACTCAATGCACCCCTTACAGGCACACACTGCTTTCAATTACATACACAGAAACACACCTTGCATCCCTTACACACACACACACACACACACACCCAGAAACATACACTGCATCCACTATACACACACTACATCCCTTACACAAATTGGTATTCCTATACACTACATTCTATAAGAACAGACACACATTGCATCCTCTACAATAACACATAAAACATCCCCTACACACATACACTCCACTACTGTGAGAGAACTCATGGGTGGGCCATGTAGGTGGATTAATGGGTGGGCATTGAAGGCATACTCACGGTCAAGCCCTGGGTGCCCAGACCTTGAGCTGTGTAAGGGGCCCCCAAAATGGCGCTGCTTCCTGTTCTACACCAAACCTGTGGAGCCAGACTGAGCCCATCATCAGCCTCTTGTCCTCATCTGGTGGTAAGTAGGCAATCCAATATATTATTAGTGGCACTAATCTCTAATTTACCTCACATTAAATGGATACTATAGTCACCAGAAGCACTACAGCTTAATGTAGTGGTTCTGGTGTCTTTAGCCTGTGCCTGTAGGCTTTTTAATGTAAACACTCAGATAAAAGACACTTTGTGAAGACTGGCGTTGGCCCATATGGCAGAGCATATGGGCGGGGCATTGTGATGTCACATGGTGGGCAGGACATATGGGGGGGCGGCACATTTTTTTTTTGCCTAGGGCGGCAAAAATCCTTGCACCGGCCCTGTACACACACAGACAGTCTGCTGAATACACACACAGACAGTCTGCTGAATACACACACAGACTGACTGCTGAATACACACACACACAGTCCGCTGAATACACACACAGACTGACTGCTGAATACACACACACACAGACTGCTGAAGACACACACAGACTGCTGAAGACATGCACATACATACTGCTGAATTCACACACACATACTGCACTGAGGGGTGCTGTGTGTGTGTGTGTGTGTGTGTGTGAGGGGTGCTGTGTGAGAGGTGTTGTGTGTGTGTGTGTGGGGTGCTGTGCTGTGTGGGGGTAGGGGTGCTCTGTGTGTGAGGGGTGCTGTGTGGGTGGGGTAGGGAGGTAGGGTTGCTGGTTGTGGGGGGTAATGGGTACCTGTGTGTGTGGGGGGTAGGGGTGCTGTGTGGGCAGGGAGATAGGGGGTGCTATGTGTGGGGGGGGGGTGCTGGGGAGGGTGGGGGGAGGGGAGGGGTGCTGTGGGGGGGTAGGGAGGTAGGGGTGCTGTGTGGGGGGTAGGAGTGCTGTGTGTGTGTTTGGGGTAGGGGTGCTGTGTATGTGTTTGGGGTAGGGGTACTGTGTGGGGGAGGAGGTGTAGGGGTGGTAAAAAAAAAAAAGGGTGTATGCTTAATCTGTATCCCCCTCTCCCTCCCCCTCCCCCTCCTTCTTACCTTTTGATGAAGGAGGGGGGGACAGAGCCATCCCTGGTGGTCCGGTGGTGGTAAGTATTGTAGGGAGCAGCTCTCCTGTCCTCCCGCACGATGCTGTGTGGAGCATTGCCATGGCAACGCTCCACACAGATCGCTTGCGGGAGGACAGGGGAGCTGCTTCACAGATCCCTCCCCCTGTCCTCCCGACATGGAAGCAGAGTAGGCGCCTGCCGTTTTGGGCAGGCAGATGCCTACTCTGCATTGATGGCGAACCTATGGCCGCGTGCCCACAGAGAGGGCCCGGCGTGCCACCGGTTCGCCATCACTGCAATAGAATAGTTTAAGCTACATAAATACATTACAGTAATTATACTATAATGTATTTTATCAACATCCAATCTTTCCTCTCACATGACAAAGTGTACCACATTCCTGAGATGTACTAAAAAGGATAATTTGGAATGGTCAACATCCAAATACATCTGTCAGGATAATGTGCCCTGGAGATATAGATAAAATATTTACATTATATATGAATAATTAAGGAATGCATTTCCAGTACATAAATAGAACTGAATAGTATAGTCCTATTTAACAATATTTTACCTTTCAGTTATTTATGGACCATTCTAGATTATGATAGGTTCTGCAATGCTCCTTAGGGAGGGGTCCAAACTAGGCCCACCAGCTGTTGTTGGATATCTGTTTCTGTAATTCTCTGCCAGCCATTTTGAGTGAATAACAGTAGTTATTTCAAGGTGAAATATTGTGTATATTTGTTTTTGTTAATGGTGCTTCTATCTTATAGGTATCTGAATTGGCTGCTAAGAACTCTTTATTTGCCTTTGCAACTATCTGGGGTGGGCTATTCGTAAACTTCTGTTCCATTTAAGAGAATTAGAGTTAGGATTATTTATGATGCAGAAAGATCTTATGTTAATGTAGGGGAGCCAGAACTTATTAAGCTGTGGACTCTTATTCACATTATGGGTGAAAATGATAAATGTTACGGACCACGTCATCTCCAGCGTCCACATAGGTTAGAAAGAAGCAAGCCCTAGGATGCGGTTACAAATGAGGGTATAATGTTCTATTCGATGCAGTCCATTATAAACTGCTCTACAATGATTCCTGGTCTTACCAATGCAGTGTTATTATAGGGTTAGTATGAGGCTCAATATTTTTAGAACTCCATGTACGAATGCATTCTTATTAAAACATAACTGTAGGAGAACCAAGATGAAAGGATTGATCTTAAAAGTTATAATAGGATACCTTCTAAAAAGACAGAATCATTAAGATTCCATTTTATTGTTACTTGGTTTATGTAAAATGCAATTTAAACTATTCCTACTATTCTTTTCCGGCTCCCATCCTGTTTTTGATTAGGGCCTAATAAACTTAGAGCCACCCATTATAATAGGCATTTAGCATTGAGAAGGATTTAAACATAATGAGCAGTCTAAGGTATATAATGATAGCTTTCTTCTAACACCTTATACTATTAGTCTTGGAATATGCAACAGCAGTGTGTTAATGAGTATCCATTTCATTAGCAATCCTATGTTAACATTGCTGTGCTGGTCTCTTTCGACATCCTCAACAAAAAACAAAACTAAACATATAGCACAATGTGGGGTAACAGATTGTCCACAAAATGTGTTTATGTGAGTTAGACAGGAGAACACAGGTAATGGAAACCAGGAACCTTCTGGCTGCAATGGCTACGACACACTGACTAAGCAAATTGCTTGGATGGCACTGTAACAATTTGCACTTGGTATACATAGCCACTGCAAGTTGGCCTTGAACCAGTAGGTGGCACTGCACAATACCCATAACCAGTATACTAATTGTACAGTGGGCTTCAAGAATATAAACTGCTAAGGATTCTGTATGAAAAGCTGCTGGTAGTGCTATAGTGTTGAAGGCAAAGAATTGTTATTCATATTATTCCTGTCACAGTACTGTCCCAATGACCTTCCTTTGTGGTGATCCGAGTTATAGCAATGTCTTCCAGGAAATGCCTTCTCGTGCGTATGGTTCTTGTGGAATATTCGCATAAACTCAGATTGCACTTGTCACTACTCTGCACTCCGCACTGTCCACAACACATCCATCTATTCAGCTCACACCAATGCCAGGACAGCCATCATACCGCAGCTGCTAAAAATAATTACCAGGATTTGCTAATAACTTCCCAACTTAATGAGGTCATGTCTAGCGACGATTATGGGGCAGAGAGAGGCCAGTGTTTTAATTTATAGACCTGCAATCCTTCTGGAAATGGACATGTTGTACTATATAATGATGGTGAGCCTCCCTACATCAAATAGAGTGATACTGTATACATTATACCATTACTCTACACAATATTGTTTGCTAGTAGTTTATTTTACTGCAGATTGTGTTGCTTTCACCTACATCCTATGGCAGTTGGGTTTTTTATTACATTTTGGAAAACACAATCAATATAACAAACCGTAACCTACAGCTGTGTATTTATATAGTCACCTGTTGTATTTTTAGAGAATTCACGGTTATAAGTAACAACACAGGTAAACGTAAAGAAATGAGAATAAAATTGTTCATTACTTACCATATTTTTATTTTCCTGACCTTTTCTTTTTTTGGTTTTGCTCCTCCCTTTAGCTGGAAATGACTGCACCTTGACCATAAAATTATAATATTTTATTAAATCTAGGCTACATAATGAATCATCCCTGCAGATGTTCTCTGTCTGATTGCAGGCTAAACCACAAAAAAACTTATTGCCTGTAAGGGGATGTTCAATGTATAGTCCTACGAGTCCTGAATGTACATGACAATGGAGCAGCATGGCATATGGACTTGAAGGCATATTTTATATGGATTGCTATCATGACAGCCCATGGAGTAGAAATATCTGTAGTATAAGGACCCATTACCAACATAGGAGACTGTAGGCTTCGATCAGATGCAGACTTTTATATGGTGCCACTAATCCATCTTCTTTTAGCCCTAGTAGCTCAAAACAAACATTCTGAAAAAAATAATCTGTCCTTAAGAGATAAGTCTTCATTCATCTTATCAAATACAGTGTATGGAAGGTTTCCTCCTTCTCTGAGACTATAGGGTAGATTCCAATCCAGTGTCCATATTTGGTGGATAATGTTTTCTGACTTTTGGAAACTATTGCACGATATTAGGATCACAGCAAAACGAGATAGCAAGATAGCTGAATGACAAACTGGATTCATTTTAAAATGATTTGACCTGTCTGTTCTTAAACCCTTCTAGTAGAATTTATCACTAAGTAGTCCATGATGGTCACCAGCATAGGTAATAGAGAGTTAAGTGGAAAAGCTAAAGAAAGCTTAGGACGATAGACCCATTGCTGTCCTGAGCAAGAAATACAATGAAGAATAAAGTAAAATGTACAGATTAGTTTACCCAATTTTTTTTGTTTTTTTCAATACTCAGTCTGTTACCAGAAAATTGTATCATAATTACTGAAATTTAGATGTCTACAAGAATAACTACATGTATTATTTTAATCTTTTTTTTTTTTTTTTAAATCAACACCGTAAAATCAACCAGATTGTCTGGAAAATGTTACCATGTTAATTACACTGTTTTTTGTTTTGTTTTTTTTGGCAAAAGGCAGAACTGTAGTGAATTGATATATATAAATAAAAGGCAAAATGAAGCCACATATTTTAAAAAATATTATATTATTAATTATTATTATCACAATGTGGTTGTTTTAGCCTAACTTGTTCAATTTGGATTTCTATCAGAGAATTAGCCTTTATAGCCTGCATTTAATATGATTGCATAAGCTTTTCAAATGAGTTAAGGTTTTTGGAGAAAATCTTAAAATTATTTAATATTATTAAAATGTTTTCATTTTGTGATAGACATTTTTTTAATATATTGATTTTTTTATAATTATGAATTTTTTGATATTTTTATATTTTGAATTTAAAAAAAGTTTATTACAAAAAATATTACATTGTTTGAAATGTTTATACAACAATATAAAACTATGCCTAAATACTTTTGTCCATATATTAATTGTATACCGTACTGGTGCATGAATATGCTGAGTACCTTTTTGCAGTTTGTTTATATATTTAATAAATAGTTGTATTAGATGTTTAATGTATCACTTGTTGTATTGGATATTAAATGTATACATATGTTTGTATGATGCACTAAACGTCCAATTATATTCTCATTTCTTTTAGGGATCTGTTGATGAGAGACAATTTGTTTGAAATCATTACTGGCCCAAGGACATTTTACATCCAGGTATCATACTCATTATATGTGATTATTCATAGTTCTGAGTTTGGTGCATACCACTGTATAGTCTATAGGATGTCCATATATTCATGCTGTTATCACTATATACATAACTTACAACTCAAATAACTTCATAGCATAATAAGTGATTCTAACCCCTCAATTAGGGCTGAAACTTGGGTCCCCATTCATGTTTGCAGTGGATCCTTATTAGTTATAACAGTAATACTATATTCACAAGGCTGTCCAGCGCAATGAAGACCCCTGTGAAGAGGTGTCTGGCAAAAATGATTTGAGTCTATTGTATAGTACACATGGAAGATATACTAAAATAATTTCTGCCTAGACTGCCACTTTAAGAACCAATGAATGGGACAAGCATACAGCTAGACTCTGCCCTCCGGAAGTGTTTTATAACAAACAAATAAAGGGGGGAAAAAAAACAAAAGTGAAGCCGAGTCCCTCTGGCCCAGCCATATGTCACCTCATTCTCTCACATGAGTGGTGTTGTGAGGATCAATTACCTTTAGAGTGAATGTGTAGAAACTTAGTTAAGTATAAAACCATGAATGATTTGCCCCTTACCCCATTTAAATGCTATGAACTAGCTCACTGTTTCTCTCCTATCCCTCACAAGATGGGTGACGGAGGAGGATATAATCTTTATTGCAGGATCCCATGCACTCACTACTGTTTTATGGCACCTATTTAAGGGTCTCTGTGAATGCAATATTAACAAAGCCATGTGGCCAGATTACCTTGCTGCTATGCGGTGACAAAGTCATACATATAAATGGCCGTCTTGTTGTAAGGATGTTTGTCTGTAAACTGTATTTGTTTTTTTTATATTTTATGTTTTTTGTTTGTTTATGGATTTCATTTGCACTTAGATTCCCATTACAATACCTTTAGTGAATAATGAACAAACATTTCTTATCAAAAAAGTATGAAATGGTGAGGAAATCCTAAAACATCTGAATGGCAGGAATTATTCCTCAATCACATTATAAAGATAAAAGCATGGGGACGGAAAGAAAAGAAAATTAGCTCGACAATTATATATTTTTTTTAGACGTTTTCGAATGTTTCCGAACATAACATTTTGTTCTCTACCAAACTTTTACACATTATTATAAGACGTGCAAACAATCTGAATCAGAATCTGATTCAGTTATGATGATTATGATTTGTTTTTTGTTTTTTTTGTGAGTGAACCAAATTTTCAGAATCAGTTTGTTTAATGATTGCAAGGAATTTAATTTGGATTAATTGCTAGAAACAGTTTTTTGCGCATGTCGATTGTTATTACATAGCAAAACAAATTATAGCAACACCAGGATTGAGTGAAGGCCAGTAAGACATGGCAACTCCTACGTGATATGTTGTTATAAAAGTGTTTAAGAAATAAATGTTTAGAACTGAATATCTAGAATTGACTCTGGTCTTGTGTTCCTATGAACAGGCTGACAGTCCGCAGGAGATGCACAGCTGGATAAAGGCAATTAATGCAGCGATTCAAACACTGAGGATGCGCTACAGGGTGTGTATGATATCTGTATAAAACACAGAACTCCAAAAATGTAATCTGTATTTACATAGTAAACCCATAATTCCCAACCACTATTAGGCGCAAACGGTTCTGAATATCTTAAATGCAAGGAAACACAATAAACAGGATGAAAAACACAAGTCGGCTGAAAGCAAAGGTATTGCATAACTTAAGTTTATGCAGCAGTTTTGGAGTATAGAACATGCATCTGCAATGTCACTGCACAATTCTCTGCCATTTAGGAGTTAAAGGGTTACTTCAACCAAAAAAGATGTTGTTATAAAACACTGGTTTTGGTTAGAGTAACACTTTCTGAGGTGGTCTTCCCGCCCCAAATGTAAATAGTAAATAATTAAAAGCTAACACTTCCCTCCGTTACATCGCCATGTGCAATTTCTGAGCTCAGTCCTACCCTCCTTGGCTGACATCACTCTTGCTCGCCGGACGATGAAGGGGGTCAGGGAGTTAGGACTGAGGGGAGAACAAGGAATTAACAAATGTGGTGTGCAGTGCCGCCATTGGCTGTCTGGTGATAGCATGCCGTACATGCTGTTATTAGAAGCCATGTAAGTTATGCAACAAAACTTACTATAGGAATATAGAAGTATGTGTATACATGTATTCTTATTCTAGTAATAACCTCGAAAACTGAGTGTAAATTCAGAGTCCACACTGCTTGCTTTCGGCAATTAAACAATATCTATTTAAGAGAGGATATAAACCAAAACAATACATATACAACTGATATACGTCAGTATATGCTGATACCAAACTATTCATTGATTGAATGGAAATCACTAAATTAACAGTGAAAAGGCATTGACACATGATACAGTGATAAACCATGTGTTCAAGCAGACGCAGAGAGGGAGAGAGGGTGTAGATGGAAAAGAGCAAAAATGGAAGGGAGATGCATTGAGTAGGGCTTATAACAGGATAGGGCCCCTCGTTCTGCTGGACACTGTTCCTCAGCCAATTATTGTTGTTATTATTATTATGTGTATTTATATAGTGCCAGCTTATTCTGCAGTGCTTTATGTTCCGATAGATGGATAGATAGATATATAATGGTTAATATTTTGCTGCTTTGTGATGGCCTCTCACACATTGCATGGAAATATATTTGTAACAATGTAGGTTTGTGATATATTTCACAAATGTCAAGTCCTTTTCGATGACTGAAATGTCTTGAAGGATTTTTCAATTCCCACTGGATGTGAAAAGGATAAGTCCTTCTGGGTGGAGGCTCCTTGTAAATATTGTTAAACTTATGAGTAATTACACCTTGTAATTGCCACATCATATTTTTCTTGTCCCTTTAAAATAAGGAACATCCCAGCATGTAGCATAACTAAACTGCATTACACAGTCTCCAGAGTTTCACATTTCAGCAGCTTCAGGGCAAATAGTGAGCGTATTATTCACTATCTGCCAAGCTTCGGATGAACTGAGAAAAACTCTGTGAGCCTTGGGGAAATGTTAGCCCAAACGCAGTTCACATATTTAACTCAATTATTAAACAATGCCACCACTCTACTATACGGTCACCAAATCGCGTGAGACCAACCAAAATCTGATTTTGTTTAATTTCTATTTGCTTTTGTATTACACAACCGTGTTACAGTGCTGCCGCCTACGCTTATTAAGAGTTGGTAAGTGTGCTGGGGTTTAGAAAAATATGCCTCTCTGTATTTTGCTTTTGAACTGAAAACACCAAGGCGAATTGGTAGTGTAAGACCCACCTAAGAGGTTTGTCTTTTCAGACTAGTTGAGCTTGCACTTTAATGGCCATTAAAGTGATACTAAAAATGCATGGATTTGGGATAGTGTGCAGACAACCTTTATTTTGGCTTCCACTATAGTCACCAGAACAACTTTGTCTTAATGAAGCAGTTTTGTATTGACTATAGTCACTAGAACCACTACAGCTTAATGTAGTGGCTCTGGTACATCCTGTCCCTGCAGGGTGAGCACTGTAAACACTGTTACTCGTAAGTGCTAGAAAATTGAGCAGTGAGACTGCAGGGGCATAATCTATATACTCGAACTGCTTCATTGAGCTAAAGTTGATTGGATGACATTCTTTGTAGCATTATACTCTTTTTGTTCAATTCTAATCCATTACAAAATCATATATTAATTCAAACACAAAGGGAAGACAACCCTTTGGATTTTGCACTAGAAATATGCTTAAAGGAACACCATAGTGTCAGGAACACAAACATATATTCCTGACACTATAATGGTATATAAGGTGTTTAAACTAACCTTTTATTCAGTGTTGGCCCTGCTGTGCCTGTGTGGCTGAAATAAGAATTAAAGGAGAATTCATAGTAAATTAAAAATATTATTCTAGAAAAGCAAAATTGGAAAAATTCTCCAAGTCAGCTATGTTTTTTATTTTTGGCTATATAGCAAATAACCTTCATATCACTTCGCAGTTATGCCTTTGACAGAAAGATACAGAGGTAAATAGGGCTGATAGAGTAAAAGGTAGAATATAGAGTAACCCTGAATTCGTTCAACTAAATATCAGAGAGCAAAGAATAAACATTGTATACAGTACGTAGCTGCCGACACTAGAGATGACCCTCCTACAAAAATGACATTTCATGGTAAAATCATTTTTTATCACTTCTCAAAATACATAATTATATTTTTCTGAACTATATTATTACACATTACAAGCTGGAAATATTCCTTGAGCTATTTCGACATCCTCCCTTTGCACTTGTACAAATAACATTTGGTGTTTT
>OW240914.1:139176168-139186183 GCA_933207985.1 Pelobates cultripes | reverse complement strand
GCTGTTGACAGGTACTAGTAGTCTAGAGATTGGGGTATATGCTCAGCTATCTGTATAATACAGATCTGTGTGTATAAAATATCCCGGGATAGTCAGTGCTTCCTGTATAGTGCTGCTCTCTGTTTTGGGATTATACAGAGAGCAGCACTATCCAGGGAGCACTGAGTGTCCCAATTTATTATACACACAACCCTGTATTATACAGAGAGCACTGACTGTCCAGGGATATTATACCCAGACAGTAATTGATAGCTGTGCTGCAAAATGTCCTTGGAAATTTTTTTTCAAATGTTGGCAACTATGGCACTGTATCAAGGATAATGTGTTTGTTTTTTTAATAATCTATGGTGGAAAATCATGATTCCTCCACCAGGTATTATTAAAAAAACAAAACACATTGTGTCGGGGGCGTGGCTTAACATGTGACAGGGGCGGGGTCAAACTGCGGCGAGGGCGGGGTTAAATGTGCCCCCCTACTTTTGTCACTGGCCCTCCATGTGCCCCCCCGAAAAATGAATCCTAGAGACGCCACTGGTTATAACATTAGCTGTCATTATTTCATGAGCTCATTAAGGGTTAACTAGGAAATAGGTATAGGTTATCATAATGCACCATGATATCTGAAGATTTACATGTGCAGTTATTACATTTTCTGTATTAAAATCTTGTAGGATATCACAACCTATTATTCTAGGTTGACCCCTGTAGGTAGAGGCACTGCGTCATACAGGCATACCTCCTGAGCCCGATTTCTGTTCCTTTACTCACACTCATCGGAGGCTTGGTCAGCTACACAGCATTCCATCACCTGTCTTAGGGATGGTCAGAAGAGGGTTTTAGGATAATAACATCTTGTGGACCAGTAGGCGGGAGCTTCTAGGGCACTATGTAAGTATTACTTCCTAACCTGCAGCTCATGGCCTGGAGAAAGCAGAGACTCTTATTATAATCCCCAAGGCTCTCTTATTACAGAATTTATGTTAATTTCACTTTCCGGGTCATAGGGGAGAACAGAGCATAATGTTATTTGGCACTAAAAGGATTAATTTCACTAGCGGCACTTGCCCAGTCAGACTTTATATCACTAGGTATTGTATTCATGCAATGAAAGGATTTTTTGAGTTTGTAAAACCACACCACTATTTATTGAATAACAAAAGGCATTGTGATTTGTGCGGTTTGCTCTGCTGACACGCTCTGCTGATGAATATACGGAACGAGTGTGTTTTTAACGTTGCTACGCATATTAATCATTATACAATATTGGTAATTTCTTCCAGAATCAACCCAACCAAAAACCCATGACTTACTTCAGTTCCGTGACCGTGACCCTTTCCACTGAGTACATTCTATTAAAGAAATCCTGGATCTGTGAAATTAGGTAAAAACACAAGTTCACGCAATGTCTTCGGTACATTCTATTAATGGTTTGAATATATTGTGAAGGGACAACGTAAGATAAAAGCATTTTTATTGTCCCTAAAATGATCTAATTGGCCTCCATTACCATGCTGCATTATTAGAGAAACCACAATCTCTTATCCAAAAATTATCGACCTGTTACTGGATGCTGAATCACGATACCACTGTTGGAGCATTTTTCACAGTATTTTTACCACTCAAAGATTGGTTAAAGAAGGTCCTCATGGACTCAAGGTCCCTCACAGTCCTGCAGCAGGTGGGTCTGTGACACGTAACTCGAACGATTAAAGAGAAGCGCTTGTGTCCAACATTGTCTATAAACATCTGCCACAAGCTGTTTTCATTGCCAATAGCTGGTAGATAATTAAGGTCACAATTGTTTTCCTTCACTGGGACCACGATTAGTGGTACTAACATCAATTTGGCCAGTTCCGGGGCTAGATTCCAGAAAGTTTATTCTTAGACTACAGGGTTTTCCAGGGTCTGTGTATGTGTGTGTGGAGGTTTAACTGGAAAGTAAAAATTACATGTATTTAAAAAACGTTGGAGCAACCCTTTAATGTGGTGGTATCCAAAACAGTCCTCAAGGCATGCCAACCAGTCCAGGGTTCAGGGATTACACAGTTCTGTCAAGGTAATTTTTATTTTCTAATAAAAACACCTTATAAACAACTGGGTAATCCCTAAATCCTGGATTAGTAGGCATGCCTTGAACCAATGCACCTGGATGTCTATAATGTGCGACATGTAATGGAATTCACATCTCTCATTTATTTATCTCATTACATTGTGGTCTTGGAGCGTGGCATTATAATATTAAAAGCTAAATAACGAGTCCGGCGCGGTTTTACGGACTTTGACAGTGCTACTACAGAGGTTTGTAAAATACAGATTGTGATCACTTTGATGACTGTTCCACAATACTGATTGAAAGTCAGACATTATCGATTGAAGGCATTTTGGATTATAATTTCGGCCCTGTATATCAAACTGAAATTTGAAACAACTGATACTGTATCCAAGTCTGTTACTCACCAGTGTTTCAATCCTAGATACCAGCACTCTGTATTCTACTGAAGAAGGATTTTGAAGGCCCTCTGTGTAATTTAAGTTCAGTATTTTCAGTTGTAAAGGGTGCGTTCTGGGGGAAGACGTGCTGGCTGATAAAGTAGAGGATAATGTTGTACTTATTTCAGGTGAAGATGTTGGTGATTGCTTAGGATGAGAAAATGGTGAAAAAGTAAGAGAAGAAATGATGGCTGAAAGCAAAAACAGAACCATATGTACTATTAATATCATACTCACAATTGGCATAGAGTTGGGTTCAGATAAAGAGCTGGTAGTTGGCACAGTGCTGGTTTCAGATAAGGAGCTGGTAGTTGGCACAGTGCTGGGTTCAGATAAGGAGCTGGTAGTTGGCACAGTGCTGGGTTCAGATAAGGAGCTGGTAGATGGCACAGTGCTGGTTTCAGATAAGGAGCTGGTAGTTGGCACAGTGCTGGTTTTAGATGAGGAGCTGGTAGTTGTCACAGTGCTGGCTTTAGATGAGGAGCTGGTAGTTGGCACAGTGCTGGTTTGGGACAGTGAGCTGGTATTCGGCACAGTGCTTGTTTCCGATAAGGAGCTGGTAGTTGGCCTAGTGCTGGTTTCAGATAAGGAGCTGGTAGTTGGCCTAGTGCTGGTTTCAGATAAGGAGCTGGTAGTTGGGACAGTGCTGGTTTCAGATAAGGAGCTGGTAGTTGGCCTTGTGCTGGTTTCAGATAAGGAGCTGGTAGTTGGGACAGTGCTGGTTTCAGATAAGGAGCTGGTAGTTGGCACAGTGCTGGTTTCAGATAAGGAGCTTGTAGTTGGCCTTGTGCTGGTTTCAGATAAGGAGCTAGTAGTTGGCACAGTGCTGGGTTTAGATGAGGAGCTGGAAGTTGGCACAGTGCTGGTTTCAGATAAGGAGCTGGTAGTTGGCACAGTGCTGGTTTTAGGTAGGGAGCTGATAGTTTGCATAGTGCTGGTTTCAGATAAGGTGCTGGTAGTTGGCACAGTGCTGGTTTCTGATACGGAGCTGGTAGTTGGCACAGTGCTGATTTTAGATAAGGAGCTGGTAGTTGGCACTGAACTGGTTTCAAATAAGGAGCTGGTAGTTGACATAGTGTTGGTTTCAGATGAGGAGCTCATAGATTGCACAGTGATGGTTTGTGATACGTTGCTGGTAGTTGGCACAGTGTTGGATTCAGACGGTGAGCTGGTAGTTGGCATAGTGTTGGTTCCAGATAAGGAGCTCGTAGATTGCACAGTGATGGTTTCTGATACGTTGCTGGTAGTTGACACAGTGTTGGATTCAGACGGTAAGCTGGTAGTTGGCACAGTGGTGGTTTCAGATGGAGTGTTGGTAGTTGGAACAGTGCGGGTTTCAGATATGGAGCTGGTAGTTGACACAGTGCTAGTTTCAGATAAGGAGCTGGTAGTTGGCACAATGCTGGTTTCAGATAAGGAGCTGGTAGCTTGCACAGTGCTGGTTTTAGATAAGGAGCTGGTAGTTGGCACAGTGCTGGTTTCAGACGGTGAGCTGGTAGTTGGCATAGTGTTGGTTCCAGATAAGGAGCTCGTAGATTGCACAGTGATGGTTTCTGATACGTTGCTGGTAGTTGACACAGTGTTGGATTCAGACGGTAAGCTGGTAGTTGGCACAGTGGTGGTTTCAGATGGAGTGTTGGTAGTTGGAACAGTGCGGGTTTCAGATATGGAGCTGGTAGTTGGCATAGTGCTGGTTTCAGATAAGGAGCTGGTAGTTGGCATAGTGCTGGTTTCAGATAAGGAGCTGGTAGTTGGCACAGTGCTGGTTTCAGATAAGGAGCTTGTAGTTGGCCTTGTGCTGGTTTCAGATAAGGAGCTGGTAGTTGGGACAGTGCTGGTTTCAGATAAGAAGCTGGTAGTTGGCACAGTGCTGGTTTGGGACAGTGAGCTGGTATTAGGCACAGTGCTTGTTTCAGATAAGTAGCTGGTAGTTGGCCTAGTGCTGGTTTCAGATAAGGAGCTGGTAGTTGGGACAGTGCTGGTTTCAGATAAGGAGCTGGTAGTTGGCACAGTGCCGGTTTCAGATAAGGAGCTTGTAGTTGGCCTTGTGCTGGTTTCAGATAAGGAGCTGGTAGTTGGCACAGTGCTGGTTTCAGATGAGAAGCTGGTAGTTGGCCTAGTGTTGGTTTCAGATGAGGAGATGGTAGATGGCACAGTGCTGGTTTCAGATGAGGAGATGGTAGATGGCCCAGTGCTGGTTTCAGATAAGGAGCTGGTCGTTGGCCTAGTGCTGGTTTCAGATAAGGAGCTGGTAGATGGCACAGTGCTGGTTTCAGATAAGGAGCTGGTCGTTGGCCTAGTGCTGGTTTCAGATAAGGAGCTGGTCGTTGGCCTAGTGCTGGTTTCAGATAAGGAGCTGGTAGTTGGCCTAGTGCTGGTTTCAGATAAGGAGCTGGTAGTTGGCACAGTGCTGCCTTTAGATGAGAAGCTGGTAGTTGGCACAGTGCTGGTTTGTGACAGTGAGCTTGTATTAGGCACAGTGCTGGTTTCTGACAGTGAGCTGGTAGTTGGCATGTTGCTGGTTTCAGATAAGGAGCTGGTAGATGGCACAGTGCTGGTTTCAGATAAGGAGCTGATGGTTAGCACAGTGCTGGTTTCTGATACGGAGCTGGTAGTTGGCACGTTGCTGGTTTCAGATAAGAAGCTGGTAGTTGGCACAGTGCTGGTTTCAGATAAGGAGCTGGTAGTTGGCACAGTGCTGGTTTCAGATAAGGAGCTTGTAGTTGACCTTGTGCTGGTTTCAGATAAGGAGCTAGTAGTTGGCACAGTGCTGGGTTTCGATGAGGAGCTGGACATTGGCACAGTGCTGGTTTCAGATAAGGAGCTGGTAGTTGGCACAGTGCTGGCTTTAGAAGGGGAGTTGGTAGTTGGCACAGTGCTGGCTTTAGATGAGGATCTGGTATTAGGCACAGTGCTTGTTTCAGATAAGTAGCTGGTAGTTGGCCTAGTGCTGGTTTCAGATAAGGAGCTGGTAGTTGGCACAGTGCTGGTTTCAGATAAGGAGCTGGTAGTTGGGACAGTGCTGGTTTCAGATAAGGAGCTGGTAGTTGGCACAGTGCCGGTTTCAGATAAGGAGCTTGTAGTTTGCCTTGTGCTGGTTTCAGATAAGGAGCTGGTAGTTGGGACAGTGCTGGTTTCAGATAAGAAGCTGGTAGTTGGCCTAGTGCTGGTTTCAGATGAGGAGATGGTAGATGGCACAGTGCTGGTTTCAGATAAGGAGCTGGTAGTTGGCCTAGTGCTGGTTTCAGATAAGGAGCTGGTAGTTGGCACAGTGCTGGTTTTAGATGAGGAGCTGGTAGTTGGCACAGTGCTGCCTTGAGATGAGAAGCTGGTAGTTGGCACAGTGCTGGTTTCAGATAAGGAGCTGGTAGTTAGAACTTTGCTTGTTTCAGATAAGGAGCTGGTAGATGGCACAGTGCTGGTTTCAGATAAGGAGCTGGTAGTTGGCATAGTGCTGGTTTCAGATAAGGAGATGGTAGTTGGGACAGTGCTGGTTTCAGATAAGAAGCTGGTTCTTGGCACAGTGCTGGTTTCAGATAAGGAGCTGGTAGTTGGCCTAGTGCTGGTTTCAGATGAGGAGATGGTAGTTGGCACAGTGCCGGTTTCAGATAAGGAGCTTGTAGTTGACCTTGTGCTGGTTTCAGATAAGGAGCTAGTAGTTGGCACAGTGCTGGGTTTCGATGAGGAGCTGGACGTTGGCACAGTGCTGGTTTCAGATAAGGAGCTGGTAGTTGGCACAGTGCTGGTTTTAGAAGGGGAGTTGGTAGTTGGCACAGTGCTGGCTTTAGATGAGGATCTGGTATTAGGCACAGTGCTTGTTTCAGATAAGTAGCTGGTAGCTGGCCTAGTGCTGGTTTCAGATAAGGAGCTGGTAGTTGGCATAGTGCTGGTTTCAGATAAGGAGCTGGTAGTTGGGACAGTGCTGGTTTCAGATAAGGAACTGGTATGGTACAGTGCGGTTCAGATAAGGAGCTTGTAGTTTGCCTTTGTGCTGGTTTCAGATAAGGATCTGGTAGTTGGGACAGTGCTGGTTTCAGATGAAGCTGGTAGTTGGCCTGAGTGCTGGTTCAGATGAGGAGATGGTAGATGGCACAGTGCTGGTTTCGGATAAGGCTGATGGATTGCTTCCAGTGCTGGGTTTTTTTTTGCACCACCAATCTGAGCTGTTGAGATTCCAGAAAGCACGCGTTGCTGTAGTTTTCAGATAAAGAAGCTGAAGTAGTTGGCACAGTGCTGGCTTTAGATGAGGATCTGGTATTAGGCACAGTGCTTGTTTCAGATAAGTAGCTGGTAGTTGGCCTAGTGCTGGTTTCAGATAAGGAGCTGGTAGTTGGCATAGTGCTGGTTTCAGATAAGGAGCTGGTAGTTGGGACAGTGCTGGTTTCAGATAAGGAGCTGGTAGTTGGCACAGTGCCGGTTTCAGATAAGGAGCTTGTAGTTTGCCTTGTGCTGGTTTCAGATAAGGAGCTGGTAGTTGGGACAGTGCTGGTTTCAGATAAGAAGCTGGTAGTTGGCCTAGTGCTGGTTTCAGATGAGGAGATGGTAGATGGCACAGTGCTGGTTTCAGATAAGGAGCTGGTAGTTGGCCTAGTGCTGGTTTCAGATAAGGAGCTGGTAGTTGGCACAGTGCTGGTTTCAGATAAGGAGCTTGTAGTTTGCCTTGTGCTGGTTTCAGATAAGGAGCTGGTAGTTGGGACAGTGCTGGTTTCAGATATTAAGAAGCTGGTAGTAGTTGGCCTAGTGCTGGTTTCAGATAAGGAGCTGGTAGTTGGCACAGTGCTGGTTTCAGATAAGGAGCTGGTAGTTGGCCTAGTGCTGGTTTCAGATAAGGAGCTGGTAGTTGGCACAGTGCTGGTTTTAGATGAGGAGATGGTAGTTGGCACAGTGCTGCCTTGAGATGAGAAGCTGGTAGTTGGCACAGTGCTGGTTTCAGATAAGGAGCTGGTAGTTAGAACTTTGCTTGTTTCAGATAAGGAGCTGGTAGATGGCACAGTGCTGGTTTCAGATAAGGAGCTGGTAGTTGGCATAGTGCTGGTTTCAGATAAGGAGATGGTAGTTGGGACAGTGCTGGTTTCAGATAAGAAGCTGGTTCTTGGCACAGTGCTGGTTTCAGATAAGGAGCTGGTAGTTGGCCTAGTGCTGGTTTCAGATGAGGAGATGGTAGTTGGCACAGTGCCGGTTTCAGATAAGGAGCTTGTAGTTGACCTTGTGCTGGTTTCAGATAAGGAGCTAGTAGTTGGCACAGTGCTGGGTTTCGATGAGGAGCTGGACGTTGGCACAGTGCTGGTTTCAGATAAGGAGCTGGTAGTTGGCACAGTGCTGGTTTTAGAAGGGGAGTTGGTAGTTGGCACAGTGCTGGCTTTAGATGAGGATCTGGTATTAGGCACAGTGCTTGTTTCAGATAAGTAGCTGGTAGCTGGCCTAGTGCTGGTTTCAGATAAGGAGCTGGTAGTTGGCATAGTGCTGGTTTCAGATAAGGAGCTGGTAGTTGGGACAGTGCTGGTTTCAGATAAGGAGCTGGTAGTTGGTACAGTGCCGGTTTCAGATAAGGAGCTTGTAGTTTGCCTTGTGCTGGTTTCAGATAAGGATCTGGTAGTTGGGACAGTGCTGGTTTCAGATAAGAAGCTGGTAGTTGGCCTAGTGCTGGTTTCAGATGAGGAGATGGTAGATGGCACAGTGCTGGTTTCAGATAAGGAGCTGGTCATTGGCCTAGTGCTGGTTTCAGATAAGGAGCTGGTAGTTGGCCTAGTGCTGGTTTCAGATAAGGAGCTGGTAGTTGGCACAGTGCTGGTTTTAGACGAGGAGCTGGTAGATGGCACAGTGCTGGTTTTAGACGAGGAACTGGTAGATGGCACAGTGCTGCTTTCAGATAAGGAGCTGGTAGTTGGCACTGTGCTGGTTTCAGATAAGGAGCTGGTAGTTGGCACAGTGCTGGTTTTATATGAGGAGCTGGTAGTTGGCACAATGCTGCCTTTAGATGAGAAGCTGGTAGTTGGCACAGTGCTGGTTTCAGATAAGGAGCTGGTAGTTAGAACTTTGCTTGTTTCAGATAAGGAGCTGGTAGGTGGCACAGTGCTGGTTTCAGATAAGGAGCGGGTAGTTGGCATAGTGATGGCTTCTGATATGGAGCTAGTAGTTGGCATAGGGCTGGTTTCAGATAAGGAGCTGATAGTTGGCACAATAATGGTTTCTGACAGTGAGCTGGTAATTGGCACAGTGTTGGTTTCTGACAGAGAGCTGCTAGTTGGCATAGTGCTGGTTTCTGACAGTGAGCTGGTAGTTGGCACAGTGCTGGTTTCTGACAGTGAGCTGGTAGTTGGCATAGTGCTGGTTTCAGATAAGGAGCTGGTAGTTGGCCTAGTGCTGGTTTCAGATAACGAGCTGTTAGATGGCACAGTGCTGGTTTGTGACAGTGAGCTGGTATTAGGCACAGTGCTGGTTTCAGATAAGGATCTGGCAGTTGGCACAATTATGGTTTCTGACAGTAAGCTGGTAGTTGGCATAGTGCTGGTTTCTGACAGTGAGCTGGTAATTGGCACAGTGTTGGTTTCTGACAGTGAGCTGGTAGTTGGCATAGTGCTGGTTTCTGACAGTGAGCTGGTAGTTGACACAGTGCTGGTTTCTGACAGTGAGCTGGTAGTTGGCCTAGTGCTGGTTTCAGATAAGGAGCTGTTAGTTGGCACAGTGCTGGTTTGTGACAGTGAGCTCGTATTAGGCACAGTGCTTGTTTCAGATAAGTAGCTGGTAGTTGACACAGTGCTGGTATTATTTATTGAGGCAGAAGCTGCCATAGTAGAGATGATAGTTGGCACAGTGCTTGTGGCAGATGAGGAGTTAGTAATTGGCTTAGTGGTGGTTTCAGACGGGGAGCTGGTAGTTGGAATAATATCGGATTTAGATGGTGAGGTGGTTGCTGGTTTGGATGTAGTTTGGTATATTCTAAACCCTATGAGATTAGAATAGAGATTACTAACGCTGGACCGGATATAATATATTGCAATGATCAGTAATATATTTCAGCTAAAGGTTTGTAACTTATTTCATATGTGTTATATGTTTGCAAAAATGTACCATTCAGTCATAATCACTGAAAACCACGTCACAGACCAAACTTCCTTTCATACATTATAAAGAACTAAATAAACATGTAACAAATCCAGCCTGTGCAAAGTATCTGTTTTCCAGCTATGTTTTCTAAGGGAATTTGTTTACTTACCATTAGATTCAATGCTAGATATATCAAACAGAAACTGTGCTAGCATAGAGCTATTACTCTTTAAAGCCTCAACAAGTGCCGTGACCAGCTCTTCGGACGTAGGGACTTGTGTGCCATTGGCAAAGTCAATTAACAAGGTGACTATCACAGAGCCGTTCCTGGGAGGTAAACAAAACATGAATACAATGTGTATTATATTAAAACAATGAGTTTTATATTAATACAATGCGTTTTATATTATTACAATGTGTATTATATTAATACAATGTGTTTTATATTAATACAATATGTATTATATTAATACAATGC
>OW240914.1:139052582-139173384 GCA_933207985.1 Pelobates cultripes | reverse complement strand
CATGATCAGCCACTCACCAAAACCTACCCATAATAAACTATACCGGTGAAAAAAAATGATTTTTCTTCACAAATAAATAGATATTGATTACACTTGGGTTGTGCGGTTTGTGTATAACAGCAGCACACTCACAGCAGGCTCAGACATGCCACAGTCAGTAGTCACACAAAGGCAGCTGGGGATATCCCTGCAGGGTTAAGATTGTGACGGGAAGAACTGGTGCTGGAATTGCATAAATTAATTTTTAATTCTCAAACTGGGTCACTGGGTTAAAATTTCACATAAAAGAAACTGTGTGCTGTTTGGAGCACAAAAATTTATAGCTTCCAAATGAACAATATAACGGAAGTTCCCCATCCGCTTTTCCAGATGAAAAAAAAAGGACACAGATAATGATATTGTCAAATTGGAAATGACAGAAAATTATTGTAAATTCAAATATGTTAAGGGAACGTCATTTGGGAAAGTGTTTTATGATTCTGAACCAAGTTAACTGGGGAAATGTGCCCCAATCATTCCCTAAAACAAACCAAATATGTCCTTGAATAAACTCAAAGTAAGTAATATTGTCCAGGAAGGAGACATTCATCAAAAAGTATAGAAAGATGCATAGAAAGCCAGATCTCCTTTGTAGTGTAAATGGATCAAATTCTGTATCCAAAATGTGGTATGCCACTTTCTGCTACAACATTCAAAAGAGATAAGAAAAGTACATATAGCCTGTAGCAAGCGGCGAAACGCGTTGATTAAGCCACAGGGTGGCTGCACTAGGCATCTAGCTGGGGTAATCATCCTATTCATGGGTATAGCCCTGGTGGACAGCACCAAATATTAAGTATAGAGAAGCGATAATCTCAATGTGAGCATAGAGATAGGTTTCACATCTCCTAATGTAATGGTTTTTAATTTCTGCTTGTGGTGTGGTGTTGTAACAGTAGAGAAACACTAAAGTTTTACGAATACAAACCTGTATTCCTGACCCTTAGTGTCCCTTTATCTGTTATATTGTTTTCCCCCATTAGAGCAAAGCAAATAATAAAATAAAGAATTTTACTTACCTATTCCCTCCTTACCTCATCACTTTACACAATGTCATAGAGGAGTCATAACCTTCCTCACAGTGGTCCAATACAATTCTCCTCAAAGAGGAGCACTGGGGACCTGGTGTACATGTGCGGCTGTGTCCTGTGAGCATCAAGCTTCCCTTCTCTTGAATCAATTCATTTCTATGGAGTCTTTTATGGGGTCTTCCACATCACATCACGCGTTTTACCAGATCAGTATGACAGCCACAAGAGATACACTTACTCCCTACAATTTAAACACTGCAATTTCTAAAAAAAACTGTTTTACATTGCAGGGTTAAAACTAAAGGACCACCGCACCCAGCTTACTTCATTGAGATAACGTGGCCTGGGTGACTTTAGTGATCTTTAACTGGATACAGTGGCATCTTCTATACACATCTTCCAATACGTTATATGAAATATCTAAATATTTTGGCTATTTTATCTTTCCTGACAATATTACGTATGTGGTAGAACCACTGGTGGTTCGGGTGAATTCCACTTGTATTGTGTGTTTTCCCCGGCCTTTCGTATATTGTACCGTCATTGGGAGGTTTTTTTAGGTTTCTTCTGCTTAAATTTGGATATTTTTTTATTTTTATTTAATTTGTGCTTTCTTATTGTACATTGATAGTTTCATCTGCTTAAATGTAGATTTATGCAAATAGCACACTATAAATCATACAACAAAACTATGACCGAAAATAAGAGATAGCTGAACTAACAAAGCATATTCAGCATTCATCTCTTAAAGGAACACTCCAAGCACCATAGACACTAAATCACACTGTAGTGGTTGTGGTATCATGAGTGTCCAGTGTTACCAGTTTGACAATTTACCTGGTGTCCACTGGGCATCAGTAACCTACTCTATGTGAGCCAGAAGCTCTCTGCATTGAGTTAAGCCCACCAGCTGGCACGTAGCCAGTGAGCTGGCACTGCATGGCAGGGCTAAGCTCGAGCGCTAGCGGTAACTCTGTGCAGGAACTTCTGCCTCTCAATGGAGTAAGTGACTGGCACCCAGCAAACCCCAGGTAAGTCTTCAAACCATTAGCAAACAATTTGATTGCTTATATATAGGGCAACCAGGGCACTCCTGTACCCATAACCACTACAGCATGCTGTAGTAGTTATGGAGCTTGGAATGTTCCAGGGCACTAGCACAACCTAAGTGCATTTGCTAGATTTTGACCTCATATTCATGCTGTATTTTTCTCTGCATTCAAACCTCTTCAGCAATAAATAAATGTATGTTTTGTTGCTTGTCCCTTTCACAAAACATCTTCCCTATTGGAAGGAAGGCAGTAAAGCTCAGCCAATGATTGATATCTGTAAGCTGCTGGCTATTTAAAAGCTGTGCTAAGGGAAAAGTGGCAGATGATGAGAGGACGGTGATTATTTTATGGGCAGAGTAATGTCAGACACTTAACTCTTATCTCTCATTGGCTGAGCAGTGTGCTATGCACACTGTGCTTCCAATCAGGAAGATATTTATTGAAAAGCAGAGGCATGGCTAAGGGGTCAGCATTATGCTGCAGAAATCTGTATTTAAAAAATTATTATTTTTTGAGCACTAAAGAAATTTTAGTGCTTTCAAATTAATATGATGCTTAAACAGAATGCACTGACAGCCAACCAAGCTAGTCGCATGTGGCTGGAGCTTCTTCAAAAATCTAATTATTAAGCTAAATACTTACAGAACTTACACAGTGCAATTTGGGCACAAAACTTGTCTACTCGCTGACAGAACATTCTGATGACGGTAGGGTTCGCTACTGCCAGGTTCCTGCGGGCATAGGCTGTGCTGTACTCCTGTGCGACCTGCTGACATACTTGAGGCATGGGACCAGTGTGGGGATCCTTAACAGTCAAACTGGACTTCAGTGCTATAGATCTTTAAAATATGTATTTCTTAATTTTGGGCTCAAAAAAATAGGGGTCGTCTTATACATGGGGGTGTCTTATACATGGAAAAATATGGTAGGCGCAAATTATTAAAACCAAGTACTATATATACTACCTACTTTTTTTATACCAAGTATTTTCTGTTCTGTAAAATCCTAAATAATTCACTTGTGAGCCTGATGGTTGCAAAAATCTAAACTATTAAGAAATACACATTTTTTTAACTGTGCCTGGGGGCATGAATTTTCACCTGCTGAAAGCCAACTTTTTTATAAAGTATTTATTGAGTTAAGAATGTACTAAACTATTTTCAATCTCAAAGTGGATTTTTTTTTTTTCTAGCCTCCAGCGACCTCAATAAAGGAGTTTGTGCTCTAAGGAAATACGGATGCAGCAGGAGCGTGCTTGCAAACTGAAAGGCGAAACCTCGTTCTTGATAGCTCCATTATTTGTAATATATGGGAGTTTATCATATTTTTTAGTGATTGGGTAAGAAATAGTCTTTGTATGGAAACATTAAGTGAGAAGCACAAGGCTGAGAGGGGAGCAGCTCTTTATTTTTATTATTATATTTATTTTGTAAATTTTTTTTGTATATTTTTTCTTTGTTTTGTGTCTTACACTGCCCTTTAGTGTATCTCTTACAAGCCCCTTTTGTGTCTCTTATCCCCCCCCTTTGTATGTCTCCTACATCCTCCCAACCCCTTTGTCTTACTCCCCCAAGCTCATTTGTATCTTACTCTTCCCAGCTCATTGGTGTGTCTCTTTTCCCCCCAGAGCCCTCTGTGTGTCTCTCTCCTGAGCCCCTGTGTGTGTCTCTCTCCTGAGCCCCTGTGTGTGTCTCTGTCTCCCCCTCTACCAGTTAAGTGTGGGATTAGGTAAGTGTGGGATTGGAGGGCAGCCTACAGATTAGGTAAGTGAGGCATGGAGCGGCAGCCTACAGATCAGGTTAGTGATGGATGGAGGCAGCATACAGGAAGGCTCAGCAAAGAGAAGGAAGGTAAAGTAGGAGAAGGAGCAGAAAGGAGAAGGAACAGAAATGAGCAGGAAGGGACATCAAGGAGCAGAAAGGGTCAGTAATGAGCTGAAAGGGGCAGAAGGAGCAGGAAGGGGCACAAATGATCAGGAAGGGGAAGAAGTGAGCAGGAACGGACTGCAATGAGCAGAACTGGTCTGCAAGGAGCAGAAAGAGTAAGCAAGGAGTAGGAAGGGGCAGCAAGGAGCAGGAAGGGGCTGAGAAGGAAGGGTCTGCAAGAGGCAGAAAGAGTCAGGGAGGGACAGAAGGAGCACAAAGGTAAAGGATCAGAAGGGGCACAAAGGTAAAGTATGAGAAGGAGCTGGAAAGGGCAGCAAAGAGCAGAAAGGGTCAGCAAGCAGCTAGAAGGGTCAAAGGGAGCACAAAGGTAAAGTAGGAGAAGGAGCAGAAAGGAACAGAAATGAGCAGGAAGGGGCAGAAAAGAGCAGTAAGGCTCAGCAAGGAGCAGGAAGGGTCTGTAAGGAGCAGTAAGGGTCTGCAAGGGGCAGGAAGGGACAAAAGGAGCACAAAGGTAAAGGAGCAGAAAGAATCAGAAGGAGCAGAAAGTACCAGCAAGGAGCTGGAAAGGGCAGAAGCGCAAAGGTAAAGTAGGAGAAGGAGCAGAAAGGACTAGAAATGAACAGGAAGGGGCAGCAAGGATCAGGAAGGGTCTGCAAGGAGTCAGAAGGGTCTGCAAGGAGTCAGAAGGGTCTGGAAGGAGCAGGAAGGGTCCGCAAGGAGAAGAAAGGGGCAGGAAGGGACAGAAGGAGCACAAAGGTAAAGTAGAAGAAGGAGCAGAAAGGGACAGCAAGGAGCTGGAAGGGGCAGAAGGAGTGCAAAGGTAAAGTAGGAAAAGGAGCAGAAAGGAATAGAAATGAGCATGAAGGTAAAGGAGCAGAAAGAATCAGAAGGAGCAAAAAGGTAAAGAAGGAGAAGGAGCAGAATGGAACAGCAGGGAGCAGGAAGGAAAAGTAGGAGAAGGAACAGAAATGAGTAGGAAGGGACAGAAGGAGCACAAAGGTAAAGTAGGAGAAGGAGCCGAATGGGTCTGCAAGGAGCAGAAAGGGATCAGAAAGAGAAAGGAGCAGAAGGGCGCAAAAATAGCAGAAAGCAGCAGAAATGTAAAGGAGCAAAAGAAGACAGTGTCAAAAGAATAAGAAGAAAAGGAGATTTGAGCAAGAAGGACAAGTGAAGTGATCCCTCCCCTTTATTCTGGACACCACATCATAAGGCTTTGGAACCTGGGCCTGGCAGGGAAACTTTGGACCTTCTCATCTTCCCAGGTAAAAAAAAAAAATCAGGAAGCACAGATTGCCGTTGGGTAAGGGTGTTGCTGATTGGCTGGAGCAGTTAGCTGGCACTCTAAGCCAATCAGTAGCTCCCCGTTCACAAAAAGTAAAAAAAAATTATGATCCAGGAACTAGCGATTGACTTAGAGCATCAGCTGACTCCCCCTGACCCCCCTTCCCATAGTGCTCTCCCCTGCCCCCCTTTCCCATAGTGCTCTCCCCTTCCCCCACTTCCCATAGTGCTCTTCCCTGCCCTTGCCTTCCCATAGTGCTCTCTCCTGCTCTCCCCTGCCCTCCCTTCCCATAGTGTTCTCCCTCCCCCTTGTCTCTTAGAGTTCTCACCCCTCCCCCATCTTTCCCTTAGTGGTCTTCCCCCCCCATCTTTCCCTTAGTGGTCTCTCCTCCCTCCATCTTTCCGTCTCTCCCTCCATCTTCCGTTAGTGGTCTCTCTTCCCCTCCATCTTTCCCTTAGTGGTCTCTTCCCTCCATCTTTTCCTTAGTGGCCTCTCGTCTCCTCTCATCTTTCCCTCAGTGGTCTCTCACCCCAACCTCACCCCCATGTCCAGTTCCTTAGTGGTCTCTCCTCCCCCCATCTTTCCTTGGTGGTCTCCTCCCTCCTCCAGTGTTGCTTAGTGGTCTCCCCTACCTCATCTTTCCTTAGTGGTCTCTCCTCTCCCCATCGTTTCTTAGAAGTCTCTCCCACCCCATCTTTCCCTTAGTGGTCTCTCCCTCCAGTGTCCCTTGGTGGTCTCTCTTCCCCAGCCCCCAGTGTCCCTCAGTGGTCTCTTCTCCCCCCATCTTTACCTTAGTGGTCTCTTCTCCCCCCCCCCCAGTATCCCTTAGTGCCATTTTAGTGCCCTTAGTTTCCCATCCCTTCCCTGTTGTGCCTCCTACCTCTTTGTAGGGTGGCCGGGTGGCACGGACCGCGGTACAGGAGCTTCTGTTTCTTGTACCCAGCCAGACTGACAGTAAGTGCTCACTGGGAGCATTTCCTTTCTGTCCAGTCGGGTACAGGAAGCTCCTGTACAGCGGTCCGTGCTGCCCGAACATGCTACACTGAGTGCCAGGCAGGAGGGAGCGCAGTGCACTTCCATATTGCCGGGTCACTCACCCTGGGCTGGTGCGCTCTAGGCGACTGCCTAAGTCGCCTATAGGACACGCCGGCCCTGGTGCCTGGAGTACAAAGCTAAAAAGGGTTAAAAACTCTTTATTTACTTACCTTACCCCATCGCTGGGTCACGGCTCTGCATTCTCCGACGTCTTAGAGAGAGCCACTGGAGGTAGATTTAGTGCTGCAATATAAACATTGCAGTTTCATGGAACAGCCGTGTTTAACAATGCAGGATTAAGTGGGATCAGGACATTGCACCCAGACCACTTCACTGGGTGCCTATAGTGTTTGTTTAATTCAATCCTTGCAGGCATTTTCAGTTCGATTACAAATAGTTGAAAGGATATCAGAAATCCTGACTTTAATGTCTAACAAACATTCGCACTCCCACCACATATGGTATATTGTACCAATATCGTTGGTACATCTCCAACATAAATTTGAGGATTTTTAATCAAATTTATGGATACTGATTGGGGTGAGATAACATCTATGTGTGGTTTTAAAATAGTTTTCTTGAAGACTTAAACTATGAATAGATTTTTTCATCAATAAGTGTGCTTCTTTCCAGTTGTTTAATGGAAATGTTTTACCTATATCTCTTTCCCATTTCTCAATTGAAGAGGTTTTTTTTTGTTCTAGATCTAGTCTTAATTGCATCGATTTGGAAATCAATTTATTTTTATAATTTTTATTTAGAAAGTTTTCAAGAGTAGTACAGTGAGGGGGGAAAGTATTTGATCCCCTGCTGATTTTGAATGTTTGTGCACTGACAAAGAAGTGATCAGTCTATAATTTTAATGGTAGGTGTATTTTTTTCATTTATAATTCTTTATTTTTGACATGCATTTAAGTACAAATCAGCATTTAACGCCACAACAGCGAAGGCATGCTTACAACGTTTTTAAAACAGTGGCATGAGAATTGCACTTAAAAATAAAAATAAAAAAATTAAACTTGCTAGGCTGGCATGTCTATATCAACACCAGTAATGTGGGACTACTTAGTCAGGAAAGGATAAACATGTGCGTAAGATTCATTGACAGATTGAGTACGGTAAAACATATAAAACCGAAATCATGGCATAAGCTGATTGTAGGTAAAAATATGATTACTCTAGTACATGCTATAGAAGAGTGAAACAACTGGGGTTAAGATTAGCATTATGTGAACAAACCTCAAACGATAAAATTAAAAGATAAAAACAAAACAACATTATTGATATCATTTAGTGAGACTAAAAGGCAGGTATGCGTCTGTTCTTAGTACATGATGTGGTAATGCAGGTGTTGAGCTTGTAGCTAGCATCAGCCGATTCCCTTAAGTGGCAAGGTAAGAATTACTGTATTGAGATCTGGAATTAAGACCGCATAGTGGTTCCAAGGTGTTGCAATCTTGCAAGCCAACCACCATATTCCCCAAGCCCAGGCGCTCCCAGTGATAAAGGTTTTCCTCTGATCGGGATATCACGAGAGTCCGGGAATTGGTTGCTGCTTTCGGAAGGTGTTCTTCTGCAGCCCCACAGCTCTCCGAGCCCAGGCTTCTGCGTCGGACGGCAGGATGGTGGACGCTCAGGGCTCCAGGTCAAAATGAGCCCTGCGGGTAAGTGGCTGTTGGGTCGGGCGTAGCTCTGAGTGAGCTCCCAGCCCAGTGGAAAAACTGTGTGCTTGAGTAGCAGACTGCTTTGGCTGGTTAGCGCTAGCGAGTGGAGGCTTGTTAGCTATTCTGTGCCAAAATGCCTGGCATAGCCTGTCAAATTTAGCTTCAAAGACCATGCGGTCCTCCGAGGCAGCTAGATGGAGTTCCAGCAGTTCAGGGTAAGTTGCTTTCCCAGTGGGGACTGGGATAGCCCCCGCCAGTCCAAAGGGGTGGTATCCGGGCTGTGCCTATACAGAGCCGTTGCAAGACATGCTCCCCGAGTCGAGAGATCGGCTGCCTCTCCCAGCTCCCAGGTCGGCAACCCGCTAGGCCTCAATGTTAGCCAGGCCTGGAACGATGCGAAACTGGCCAGTAAGTTGATGTTTGCTGAGAGAATTGTCTGCTGAGAAAATTATGCTTTGTCCGGTATGCTGTGTAGCAGAATACGCTGTTGTTTTGCCCTATTTTCCAGGAGCTACTGCTAGACGCGTCTAGCCATCTTGGCTGCCAGGCCCTGCCCCCCAATGATAGGTGTATTTTAACAGTGAGAGACAGAATATGCGTCAGGGGTCCCATAATTTCTGATGGCAGCCCTGCCCCCTGCTCAAGAAAGCACATGTATAGGCCCGTCTGAAGTTTGCCAATGAACATCTGAATGACTCAGTGGAGAACTGGGTGAAAGTGTTGTGGCCACATGAGACCAAAATCAAGCTCTTTGGCATCAACTCAACTCGGCGTGTTTGGAGGAGGAATGCTGCCTATGACCCCAAGAACACCATCCCCACCGTCAAACATGTAGGTGGAAACATTATGCCTTGGGGGTGTTTTTCTGCTAAGGGGACAGACAATTGCACCACATCAAAGGGACAATGGACGCGGCCATGTACCGTCAAATCTTGGGTGAGAAGCTCTTTCCCTCAGCCAGGGCATTAAAAATGGGTCGTGGATGGGTATTCCAGCATGACAATGACCCAAAACACACAGCCAAGGCAACAAAGGAGTGGCTCAAGAAGAAGCACATTAAGGTCCTGGAGTGGTGTAGCCAGTTTCCAGACCATAATCCCATAGGAAATCTGTGGAGGGAGCTGAAGGTTCTAGTTGCCAAACGTCCGCCTCGAAACCTTTGTGACTTGGCGAGGATCTGCAAAGAGGAGTGGGACAAAATCCCTCCTGAGATGTGTGCAAACCTGGTGGCCAACTACAAAAAACATCTGATCTCTGTGATTGCCAACAAGGGTTTTGCCACCAAGTACTAAGTCGAAGGGATCAAATACTTATTTCACTCACTGACACGCAAATCAATTTATAACTTTTTTGACATATTTTTCTAGATTTTTTTAAAATTGTTATTCTATCTCTCACTGTTAAAATAAATCTACCATTAAAATTATACATTTATCATTTATTTGTCAGTGGGCAAACGTTCAAAATCAGCAGGGGATCAAATACTTTTTCCCCTCACTGTAAAATATTTAGTCCTTAAATAATTATATGTTTCAGTATCAGGGAGTCCAAATACAGCTTTTCAATTGTCAAATGTTGAAATTATACCCGATGAAGCGATATGACTTAAATCCAAAATGCTGCGTTCTTTCCACTTACTTATGTTAAGATCCTGAATATATAGTTGGAAAATTTTAATAGGAGTTGATAATAATTTATTTGAGATCCCAATATTCTTTTTAAATATTTTAAGACGCAGAATCACATTGTTAACTATTCTACTGGAGGTTTTGGTAACTTTATAATGTTCTGAGTTTGTCTATATCAAATTAGAAAGAGATGGGTCAAAATGTGTTACTTACTCCATCTGTTTCCAATTTTGGTCATTAAATGAAACATACCATTTTAAATAGTGGGTGAACATATCACGAATATCCATAACATTGGGGATACTCAGGCCACAGTTTTAAATTTTTCTAGTTAGAATTTTATATGAAATTTTAGTTTTTTTATAGCCCATTATGAAATTCATAAACAGATTCTCAAATTGAAAAACAAGATTGGGGTGGGGGGCGGGCCTGACCGTCGTGCTGGATAGTGTGTGCTCTGTGCAAAACTAAGCTGTTATACAGATATCCTACCTGACCAAAACCACAATATCAGTGCTGGAGAGTATCTGGGTTTATTTGCGACCCACTCTGAGAGTTCTTTGTAGCCCAACAGACAGCCCAAACCTGATGAAGCCTTGCGGCCTTCCTGTAGATGCAAGTGGGGGAGACGCAGCCGATCTCCCTGTGGCGAAACCAACCTCGCCATTGGGCATTGTGTGCCCGCCTCCTGCCTGCTGACTATGGCCCCTGGGAGATTTGGCCCTTTAAATACAGTATTTGGGCATATTGTATTTTATTATGCTGCTGCTGGCCCTTTAAGAACCATCTGGGGACATACTGTGACTTTTGGGAACAATGCCCCTTTAAGACTTTGTCCCCAGTGTCCCCAGACTGTTAATATACTGTGTTCCTGGCTTTCTCCCACTTGGTTCAGTAAATGGGGCTTACTGAACCAGGTACCACACAGGCGGACCACCCAGAAGTGGAAGTGTGCAGGCAATTTACCTCCCAGGCTGGGAGCCTGCTGTAGGTAAATTGCCAAACGCTGGGGGGGCCGCCATTCGACAAACGAACACGTGGTGGCGGCCATCTTTTTTTATTCAATGCGGTCAGCGGTGTGTGTGTAGTCAAATTCATGGAACTGAAATCGGCTACACAGTTCCGCGAACACCGCTGAGCCTTACCTTCTCCCACAATGATTTTGCAGCCGCAGACACTGTCCCATTCGGCGATGGGACTTAGTCGTTTTTTCAGCCTGAAATAGACCGACCGCACAGCCCAAATCTATGGAACTGTTTTGGGCATGAAAATGTGCTTGCGGTCTGTCAAAAAGGGACCTCCAGCTAACTTTTTAACCCCTGGATGGAATGGGCTGAATTTTGGATATGTTTATAATTAAAGTGTGCTGAGTTTTTATGTTTGTGGCATGTATATTTTTGAAGTTATTAATATTTTGTAAAAACTGTATTTCTCTGCCTGTGATAATTATATTAACCATTGTGTTTAGTAGAGGGGAGGATTTTGTGTGGGAGTGTCTGTGTGTATTGTACGGATTGATTGGTTGTATTTCAAAACCCTGTGGGCAGTACCATGTTTGTGGATTGTGAATAAAAGAGGCTGTATGTGCCAGTACAGTCAGTTCTACTTCACCCTCAATTTGGAGTGGTCTCTTATTGGGGGAACCTGCTACAAGGGATTAATATGCTCTGCACACTCTCTTGCTATATTCACTGCTAAGCTCTTGTAAGAGCTTGTTCCTGTTTTTGCTCTCTGAAGGAGTCTACGGTGGTTATGGTGTCTGCTGGAGTGCTGGAAACCCTCAGGAAGCGCTAGGAGCATCCTTTAAAGGACCACTATAGTGCCAGGAAAACATACTCGTTTTCCTGGCACTATAGTGCCCTGAGGGTGCCCCCACCCTCAGGGACCCCCTCCCGCCCAGCTCTGGAAGGGGGAAAGGGAACTTACCTTTTTTCAGCGCTGGGCGGGGAGCTCTCCTCCTCCGTTCCTCCCCGTCGGCTGAATGTGCACGCGCGGCAAGAGCTGCGCACGCATTCAGCCGGTCCCTAGGAAAGCATTATCAATGCTTTCCTATGGACGCTTGCATGCTCTCACTGTGATTTTCACAGTGAGAATCACGCAAGCGCCTCTAGCGGCTGTCAATGAGATAGCCACTAGAGGATTTGGGGGAAGGCTTAACCCATTCATAAATATAGCAGTTTCTCTGAAACTGCTATGTTTATAAAAGAATGGGTTAACCCTAGCTGGACCTGGCACCCAGACCACTTCATTAAGCTGAAGTGGTCTGGGTGCCTAGAGTGGTCCTTTAACGGAGGTACCCAGTCGGGGTGCCAGGTGATCCGTTACACTCCCTACTGGCCATGGGTGTCTGCATGGGGGGGTAAAGGGGACCACTTGCCCCCCTGAATTCTCCAACATGCCCCCTCCTCACAGGCCTTTGAGCTGTCACAGTCCGAGGGAAAAAAAGAGGGAGGTGCTGGGGGCTGGAGAGAGGTGCTGCGGGCCGCATTTAGGCTGCCAGGGGGCGGAGGGGGCACTGTGAGGTTCTCTTCCGAATCTCCACCATTTTCGTACCTCTATGCTCCGCCCCCACATTCAGGCCCCGCCTCCCGCATACAAGTCCGCTCCATCACAAGCTCCGCCCCCGCAATCAAGCTGCTGACTAAGGAGGAGGACAGAACAAGGACACCACCTCCCAGTCTCCTAAAGCCTTCTGTGACAGCTTCAGCCCATTACAGTGATTGTGTGTGTGTGCCTGCTAGTGAGCTTATATGAGTGTGTGTGTGTGTGTGTCAGCTTGTATTGACCATGTGTGTGTCAGTGAGCTTGTCTATAGTGAGCATGTGTGTCAGTTAGCTTGTCTGTAGTGAGTGTGTGTGTGTCAGTGAGCTTATGTGTAAGCAAGCTTGTGTGTGTCAGATAGCTTTTCTGTAGTGAGCATGTGTGTGTCAGTGAGCGTGTCTGTAGTGAGCATGTTTATATGTGTCAGTGAGCTTGTGTATGTTGGTGAGCTTTTCTGTAGTGAGCATGTGTGTGTGTCAGTGAGCTTGTCTGTAGTGAACTCGTGTGTGTGTGTGTGTGTCAGTCAGTTTGAAGGGAGCATGTGTGTGTCAGTAAGGTTGTCTGTAGTCAGCATGTGTATGTGTGTCAGTGAACTTGTCTGTTGTGAGTTGCGTGTATGTCAGTGAGTTTGTCTGTAGGGAGCATTTGTGTGTCAGTGAGTTTGTCTGTAGAAAGCATGTGTGTGTCAGTGAGCTTGTCTGTAGTGAGCATTTGTGTGTGTGTCAGTCAGCTTGTCTGTAGTGAGCTTGTGTGTGTCAGTGAGTTTGTCTGTAATGAGCATGTGTGTCAGTGAGCTTTTCTGCAGTGAGAATGTGTGTGTCAGTAAGCTTTTCAATAGGGAGCATGTGTGTGTCAGTGAGCTTATGTGTAAGCAAGCTTGTGTGTGTCAGCTAGCTTTTCTGCAGTAAGCACTTGTGTGTGTCAGTGAGCGTGTCTGTAGTGAGCATGTGTATATGTGTCAGTGAGCATGTATGTCAGCGAGCTTTTCTGTAGTGAGCAAGAGTGAGCAACAGTGAGTTTGTAGTGACCATGTGTGTATCAGTGAGCTTTTCTGTAGTAAACTTTGTCAGTAGTGAGCACGTGTGTCACTGAGCTTGTCTGTAGTAAGCATGTGTATGTGTGACAGTGAGCTAGTCTGTAGTGATCATGTGCGTGTCAATGAGCTTTTCTGTAGTGAGCATGTGTGTGTCAGTGAGCTTGTGTGTATGTCGGTGAGCTTGTCCGTAGGGAGCAGGTATGTGACAGTGAGCCCGTCTATAGTGAGCGTGTGTGTGTGTGTGAAAGTAAGCTTGTCTGTAATAAGTTTGTGTTTGTATACCAATGAGTTTGTCTGTTTTAACCTTGTGTGAGTGTCAGAGTTAGTACTATGTTTGTGTGTGTGTACCTGTAAGCTTGTCTGTGTGTGTCAGTGAGATTGTCTGTCAGTGAGCCTATTTGTGTGTATTATTATTATTATTATCATCATATTTATATAGCGCCAACAAATTCTGTAGCGACTTGCAATGGGTGGACTAACAAACATGTAATTGTAACCAGACAAATTTGACGAACAGAAACAGAGGGGATGAGGGCCTACATGCTAGCTTACATGCTAGAGGGAACGGGGTAAAGTGACACAAAAGGTAAAGGAAGTATTAGGGAAGTAGATTGGTAGTACTCAATAAAGACTTAGTGTGGGGTTTTTTTGAGCCAATAACAATTTAATTGATATGTGTTTGTGAAAAAGTAAGTTTTTAATGATTTTTTTAAATAATTGAGACTGGGCGAGCGCCTAATGGAGAAGTGAAAGGAGTTCCACAGGAACGGTGCAGCCCTAGAGAAATCTTGAATGCGAGCATCGGGGGTGGGGGTACGAACAGAGGATAGACGCAGGTCTTCGGCAGAGCGTATGGGCCTAGACGGGACATACTTGTTTATGAGGGAGGATAGATAGGTGGGAGTAGCATTATGTAGAGATTTGAAAGCAAGAAACAGAATTTTATATTGAGCCCTGTATCTTACAGGAAGTCAATGCAGGGACTGACAGAGGGATGAGGCATTGGAGGTGCAGGGATAAGCCTCGTCGCTGCATTCATTATAAACTGCAACGAGGCAAGTTGGGAGCACGTAAGACCACTGAGAAATGGATTGCAGTAGTCAAGGCAAGAGAGGACAGTGGCATGGACCAGCACCTTAGCCGCATCTGGCGTTAAGTAGGGACAGGTGCGTGCAATGTTTTTGAGATGGTAGCGGCAGGATTTGGCGATCGACTGGACATGAGAGGTGAAGGAGAGGTCGTAGTCAAAGAGAACACCTAGGCAGCGAGCCTGCATGGTGGAACTGATGGTAGCACCATAAGCATGGAGGGAGACAGAGACGGGAGTAGCAACACTTAAGGGAGGAAAGACCAGAAGTTCTGTTTTGGACAAGTTGAGTTTAAGGAAGTGGGCAGCCATCCAGTTAGAAATAGCAGAGAGGTAGTCAGAGACACTATTCAAGAGGGGCAGGGAGAGATCAGGGGAGGACAGGTAGATTTGCGTGTCATCTGCATAGAAGTAATATTGGAACCCAAAGGAGCTTATGAGTTTACCATGGGAGGCAGTGTAGATCGAGAACAGTAGGGGACCAAGGACTGAACCTTGGGGGACACCAACAGAGAGAGGTTGGGAGGAAGAGACAGAGCTAGAGAAAGAAACACTAAAAGAGCGCTGGGTGAGGTAGGAGGAGCACCAGGAGAGAGCAATATCTAGTAGACCAAGATTACGGAGGATGAGAAGAAGCTCAACAGTATCAAAAGCAGCGGAAAGATCAAGGCGAATTAGGATAGATTAGTGACCATGAGATTTTGCAACAAGTAGATCGTTTGACACTTTGGTCAGAGCTTTTTTAGAATCGTGGTTACAGTCGCATGTTTGAAGGGTAATTGAAATATGCCAGATGAGAGGAAGAGATTGTGAATTTTAGTGAGAGGCAAAGCAAGAGGAGACAGAGTACAGATAAGATACGAGGGAATAGGATCAAGGAAGCAGGTGGTGAGGCGGGAGGATCGAGGTAGATCGGAAACCATTTTGGCTTTAGCGGATGCAAATGAACATAGAACAGCGGAGGGAGTGAGGTTGGGGAGATCTATTCCCTGATTGTAGAGATCTTGTCAGTGAAGTGAGTTGCAAAGTTTGTGGCAGTTAAGTCGGTAGGAGTAGGAGGAGCAACAGGGCGAAGAAGAGAATTAAGAGTGTGAAATAGTCGTTTGGGTTCACGGGAGAGTGTGGTTATGAGGGTATTGAAGTCATTTACTTCTGCAGAGGAAAGAGCCAAAGTAGGTATCAGTTGTGTTTTTATGTCAATGAGCTTATGTGTATCAATGAGATTGTTTATTTGTCTGTGAGCCTGTGTCAAGGAGTTTGTGTGCTTGTGTCAGTGAGTTTGTCTTTGTCTGAATGTGAGTATGCTTACTGTATAATTACATTTTTTACACTGACAGAAACAATATTTTAAATTAGAAAAAGAAAAATACCAATTATATATATATATATATATATATATATATATATATATATATATAAACATACATAAACACACACACACTACATGGCACAATGACTTATGGGGCTGGCATACATTTTTTCCAGGGCTGCTTTATAGCCCCAGTCCATCCTTGCAAAAAGGGGCTGAACATGGATGACATAACAATTAGCTCTCCCCCCTACCCCTCCCTAAGGAGCACTCCACTGTTTTGTCTGATTTAAAGGAGCACACAAAAAATAAATCAATTACAGTCAGGGCCAGATTAAGAGCCCAGTGGGCCTGGTGCTGACAATTATGATGGGCCTAATTACAGAATCTTATCGACCAAAAACACTAAAACAATCATACCTCCCAAGCGTCATGTATCTGAAGGAGATGGTGCTGGAGGGAAACTCATAGGATGCAGCTATAAGAAAACACATACTCTATGCTAATCTCTCTCTAATTTATGCTTTAATCTTTCAAGTAAATCCATAACCCCTAACAGCAGTGTACAGTGAAGAAGTTAGTCAATGGGCGGGGTAAAAGGGTGTGCCACTGGCGCGAATCACGTGACCAGAAAGGTGAACATGCCCAAAAAGGAGGAATGTTTGCCCAAAGAATTGAAAGGCCAGTCTGGCATGAATGCATGTCAGGCTGCCCGCCAATCATGCAGGCTGTCCAACTAAGGGCATACTATGCAGGCAGCACCCTGAGCTTGACATAAATGTGTCTAATGATGCACTCACTCCATGCTTTCTAAGGACTGTCCCCTAGCACTCGCTGGTCCACTTGTCTCCTAACCCTTTTACTAGCAGGCAGAAGTTCCTTGTATATAGTCTGGGACAGAGAAAGGGTGTATGTAGTGAGTGTAGTGTATGTAGTGAGTGTAGAAGAAAGGAAACATGCCATAGTGTTAGAGAGACCAAAGTCTGCATTACCTAAACTAATTTTATTGCCAGCTAGTCCACACAAGTTTTGTTCCCATACATCCCTCTTAAGCTTCCAAACTTAAAGGGACACTATAGTCCCCAGAACAACTACAGCTTATTGTATTTGTTCTGGTAAGTAGAATAATTCCCTTCAGGCTTTTTGCAGTAAACACTGTCTTTTCAGAGAAAATAACTCCACTGGCCGCTCCTTAGATCGCTGCTAGAGGTGCTTCCTGGGGCAGTACTGCCTAGTGTGCAGCACTGCCATTCAGTGTCTCCACCCTCTGCATGCAGACACTCAACTTTCCTCATAGAGATGCATTGATTCAATTTATCTTTATGAGGAGATGCTGATTGGCCAGGGCTATGTTTGACTTGTGCTGGCTCTGCCCCTGATCTGCCTAGTTGACAGTCTCAGCCAATCCTATGGGGATTGTAATTTGCTCAGACCACCACTTATGATTATGTCCGCAGACAGAGTCCGTTCAGAGGCAGAGCCAGCAGCTGCAGACTTGAATACAAGTAAGATTGCACTATATTTAGGGAGGCAAGAGAGGGCCAGAGGGGCTAGAAGGTGTTTTTTACATAATATGGTCAGAAATACATGATTGTTTTCCTGACCCTATAGTGTTCCTTTAAGCAAGAGTATGTGAAGAGTAGTTAGGGTTGCCAACTTTCTTGGAAAAAAATACCATCCTTTGTATAATTAATTCGTTATGAGTGACATCACATGGTGTAAATCACAAGGAGTGACATAAGAGAAAATTTTGTAAAATCACCATCAAACTACTCACAGTTTGATTCTGCTGTACAGATGAATTGCTCCCAGTGTCTCAGTCTTGCAAGACTCCCCATTTCTCCCAGTGTCCCTATGTCTCAGTGTGTCCCCATGTATCATAGTGTCAGTGTCCCCATATCGCCCAGTCCCCTAGTCTCCCAGTGTCCCCATTTCTCCCAGTGTCCCCATGTCTAAGTGTCACTAGGATACTAGGGGACACAGTGAGACATGGGGACACAGAGACACTTGGGGACACTGGGAGACACGGGGGCACTTGTGAATACAGACATGGGGACACTGGGAGACATGGAGACACTGGGAGACATGGGGACACTGACATTTGGGCACACAGAGACACTAGGGACACAGAGACATGGGGACACAGACACTGGGAGATATGGGGACACTAAAACTTTTGGGGACACTAAGACACTACGGACACTAAGACATGGGAACACAGACACTGGAAGACTAGGGGACACTGGGAGACTAGGAGACACTGGGAGACTAGGGGACACTGGGAGACTAGGGGACACTGGCTGAAAGACAGACACTTGGAGACATGGGGACACTTGTGGACATAGACATGGAGACACAGACATTTGGGTCACTGGGAGACATAGGGACACAGACACTGGGAAACTTGGGGACACTGAGGACACTAGCTGGAAGACATGGGGACACTGGGAGACACGGGGACTCTGAGTCACTAGGGACACTGAGAGACATGGGGACACTAAAACATTTGGGGACACTAAGACACTACGGACACTAAGACATGGGAACACAGACACTGGAAGACTAGGGGACACTGGGAGACTAGGAGACACTGAGAGACTAGGGGACACTGGGAGACTAGGGGACACTGGCTGAAAGACAGACACTTGGAGACATGGGGACACTTGTGGACATAGACATGGAGACACAGACATTTGGGTCACTGGGAGACATAGGGACACAGACACTGGGAAACTTGGGGACACTGAGGACACTAGCTGGGAGACATGGGGACACTGGGAGACACGGGGACTCTGAGTCACTAGGGACACTGAGAGACATGGGGACACTAAAACATTTGGGGACACTACGGACACTAAGACATGGGAACACAGACACTGGAAGACTAGGGGACACTGGGAGACTAGGAGACACTGAGAGACTAGGGGACACTGGGAGACTAGGGGACACTGGCTGAAAGACAGACACTTGGAGACATGGGGACACTTGTGGACATAGACATGGAGACACAGACATTTGGGTCACTGGGAGATATAGGGACACAGACACTGGGAAACTTGGGGACACTGAGGACACTAGCTGGGAGACATGGGGACACTGGGAGACACGGGGACTCTGAGTCACTAGGGACACTGAGAGACATGGGGACACAGACACTGGGAGACTAGGGGAAACTGGGAGCCATGTGGACACTCAGCCACTAGGGACACTGGCTGGGGTACATGGGGACACTGGGAGACATAGGACAGTGTCTCCGTGTCCCAATGTCTCCAAATGTCCCTATGTCTTACAGTGTCCCCATGTGTCTCAGCGTCCCCATGTGTCACAGTGTCCCCTAGTGTCTCAGTGTCCCTATGTTTTCCAGTGTCCCCAAGTATATCAGTGTCCCCTAGTGTCTGTGTCCCCATGTGTCCCTGCTGCCTTTCCTCCCATCCCTCACCTACCTGAGCTGTTGAGCTGCTGTCTGGACTCTCTGTGCTGTGTAGCTGCTCCCCCACGGATCAGTGAGTAGTAGAAAGAGGCAGGGAGGGATAAGCTGTAACTTCCTATCCCTGCCTCTCTCCACACACAGTGACCCCTACTGGCCGGTGCTGGTATTGCAGAGTAATCTCCGTTTATACTGAGAAAAATACCTGCATTTGTATTGCCGGTATTACTGCAATACCGGCACGGCCAGGCAGCCCTTAAATACCGGCTGTGTCAGTAAAATACCAGTCAGGTGGCAAACCTAAGAGTAGTGTGTAAAAAAAAACAAAAAACTTTTTTTTTTTTTTTTTAAATGGGCCTTTTCCATGGGCCTGGGCCTGGAGCTGCAGCTCCATCAGCCCCTATGTTAATCCGGCCCTGATTACAGTTTAGTAGATATACCCTCAATAAATTCATGCATAAAGTTTCAGGCATGCATTCATTGGGGGTATATCTTAAAAGAGCTTGTAAAGGCTGCAAATCTTATGAACTGCAGCCTTAGCAAACCCACCCCTTGTTTCCTGGAAGAGACTTTCAGTCTATTCACAGAGAAATAACCAATTAGAGGCTTTTCATTGAGAAGCCTTTGAATATGTGCACACGCACACAATGGCTTGTGCACATGCACACGCATTCACGTGCAGTTATGTGTGCATGCACCATCTCATGCGCACGCACAAGTCTGGGCTGAAGTCTGCAGCTGGTCTGAGGTCTGTGAGGGGGAGGCAGACATACTCAAGTAGAGCGTGCCTGCCATTTCTGTTAGCTCAGGGGAGCTAACGGAGGAAGCAGCTAACCTTCCTGGCTGTTTGATTGACAGCCAGGTGGGTGTTCCCAGTTATTAAATTCTATTAGTTGATGGTTAGGGACACCCTCACTAAAATATTTGAGACTCCGCCACTATTTGCATTTGAAAATGTTTTACTCCATGTCACAAGCCTTTCAAATTCATTTGCTGAATGCAGCAAAATCACTTGTACCAACCCAAGGGGTCAAGGGGACAATGCAGAAGAACAGCCCATTGATTGGTTCCACGCACTTAGATTAAAGAGTTCCAATATGGATCTACCCTGGAGGTGAATTGTGAATCATGAATATAAAGGCCCAGAAAGTGATACCATAACTATGATGGAGGCTAGTTGAGAAGGCATACACCAGACCCTTGCCTATATAAAGTGCAATAAATGACAGACCTGGTGTCACACTTTCAGCAATTAGAAGAAGCAATACCTTTATATCTAAAGGAAATGCAGCCATCACAAGAGATATCCTCACAACAAAACCAATCATCTGTATAGGGAAAACCCAATGTTCTAACAGGCAGAGTTTCCATATGCCAGCAAGCTCTTTACACGTATCTAAATAAAGAAAAATATATGAGCTGCATGTAGCAAGTGTACAGCTATATGTTCTTTCCAAAATGAAACTAAAACATCATACTGAATAATGGGACACTGACTAAACCATAACTACTTTCACACATGAAAGCATATAAAATATTTGAACAGAAGGAAATGTATTTGATCTCTGGGCAAAAACTAGCTGACTAAAAGATTAGAATCTAATGAATAAATAACTGGAAAATAGAATACTACCATATACAGCAAACTACAGTATGAGTTGCACTATGAGGATATATATGTGGTATTCAACTGCATATCCTATTATCCTCAGCCATACCATGAAAAGGAACAAATTACTGCAATCATTATTTAACACATTTAACAAGTGGGAATTTTAAACTGCATAGATCTTCTAATGTCCGAAAAAGAAACAATCTTGCAATTGTGGGACTGTGATCAAAATAGCAGAGGGGAAATAACCATTTCAGATAAAATTGAGATTTCCCCCAAATGTTCAAACCAGCAGAAATTGCAGTTTATTGAATAGATCTTATTGTGATTCTTTACTGTATACGGTTACCATGTGTGCAGATAAACTATTCCAAAAACACACAATAATATATTGTCCTCACATTTCTTTAAACAGATTTACATTTTAGTATATGACGTATACCAGCAATCTGTGTGCTAGCTATCTCTCTTCCCTTAGTCCCCCTATCTTTCTTTATTATTATTATTATTATGTTTTACTAAGAGCTTAGATACATTCACCTCTCCTGGTAGAACATTTTCTCACTAGTAATATAATGAACCGCTTGCTCAGTGTGACATGTACGGAAAGATGCTGGGAAAATTGGGAGGATTTTTCTGGGTGGGTTTATATCAAGCAATAGGTGTGACCACATCCTCAATACACCTCCTTGTTTAGGGGCTGAGAACAGGATTCTAGCAAAGAGAAGGGGACTGTAGAGAAGTCTAGATCTGAAATCTGCCTCACCATTCAAATACCCTGGGGCAATATTTGAGGGTGATTGTTCCACGGATGAGCTATTTTTGTTGCTTGTGGGGTAAGTGGGAGGGAAAAGGGGGTAGTGGGAAAAGAGGGAGAACTGGGGGGCTTAAAAGTAAATGGGGAAAAGTTGATGGTAGAAGGCAGCAAATAGATTATAGGGACAGTGAATCTGTACTTGCCAATTGGTAGTTAGGATTTAAAGATTACATACAAGCCAAATGAAACAGCCAAGCCTAGAAATAGCTAGCCAGCCAAAGCGGTAGACTGGTAACAAATCCAAGGTTTAGTTAGAGTCTTGAATAAGGCGTTGAAAATTTCTGTGAAAGACTTTGAGTTGTCTAGTAAGGACTAGTCACAACTAGCAAGGATAACAGAAAGTATCAGCTACTAATTAATCATATTGAGTTAGGAAGTCAGTGTTTGGTGAAATGAATTTGAATTGATAACACAGTTGGAAAGCAGTTTATATTTGTTAGGGATTTAATATTTTGAGAAGTGTTTTTCTTCAATGAGTCCTTATTTAGGGCTGTGGAGCTATAACTGGAGTGCGTGTAATCAGTGCAGGGGAAGATACAAAGATTCCATTTAGATTGTTCAGGGATTTATTCTCCTCATTTTTGAAGCTATGTCTCCTTTATGGTCCCTGCTTCCCATCTTATTCCTGTCACTGGCCGCTGCTGCTGTCCCCCGTATATCCCGCCGCCAGACCTCTATTTGCCCTCGGGTATGCGAGCTATCTCGGTGCCCTCGTGCCCAGGCTCCCTGCCAAGCAGGTGAGGTGCGCGACTCGTGTGGCTGCTGCCCGGTGTGCGGGGCAGGGGAGGGGGAGGCCTGCGGGCAGCGTGGTGCGTCCCCGTGCGGAGAGGGCTTGGAGTGTGTCCTGCCTGGGGTTGGCGGCACTCCCAGGAGGAGAGTGGGTGTGTGTGTGTGCCGTACGAGTGAACCTGTGTGTGGCAGCGATGGCAAGACCTACAGGAACCTGTGCCACCTAAAGGCAGAGAACAGGCGGGCCAGGCTACAGAACTCACCACCAGCAATCCACATCCAGAAAGGGCCATGTGAAACTGGTAAGTAAAACCCATTTTCAAACATTTAAACTTTTCTCTATTGTCCTCATCCTTACTTACAATGATCTGGTGTTTTAGAGTGATTTATTCGTTGAATTTTTAGACATATAGCTTTCAGAAGTTGACTCCTGTATTATATATATATTCATATTTATTTTCATTTACATTGTATATGATATACAGGCTTACAGTCAGTGTGTAAAACCATAAAAAAAATATTGAAAGTACTTTAACCTGCTTTGGACACATTTTAAGCCATTGTGAGATATAGTATATCTATTCTCCATTACCAGCAAGGAAAAGAGTATTCAAAACTAAATATCTGCCTTACAGCTAAAACATAAAGCTGCAAAACCAAATATTATGTCCGGCAATAAAATGCATTTTAAAGCCCTTTCTGGGATTTAGGTACAGAATGGTCTTTGCAGAATCTAAATATTATTCAACCAAGCTAGGTCATTGGGTGCAATCATTATTTGCTTACAGTCAGTGGCGTAGCGTTGGCTGGCAGCGCCACCCAAGTAAATTCAAGTATTGTGCCCTCTAACCCGTTGACTATTAGCAGTCTGCGACTTCTTTAACTGGCACCAAGATAGCCTCGCTCTTCCTTCCCTACTCACCTCGTCTCCTTGAGTGTGCGACATTGAATTTTTAAAATCCACCTCACTGTGCATAGTCTATACACATTGCTGTAGTCATGAGGTGGATTTTAAAAATTACGCAATGCAACTATCAGTGTCACAGATGGAGACGAGATGGGTTGGAAAGGAGGAGCAAGGCTATCTAGGTGCTCATTACCAACGTACTGGTATAATGCCATTTTGCAGGCATTTACATAATGTCTATTGATAGTGTGAATTCCCGCTTTGAGGATACCGGCAGTGTCTTCAAATGGCATGTCACACTATTAATGGGCACAAACATCTAATACCTACTGTCAAGCACAGTGATGGAGAGGTGATGATTTGGGCTTGCTTGGGAATCTTGCGGTCATTGAGTCAACTATGAACTACTCTGTATACCAAGGTGCTCTAGAGACAAATGTGAGGACATCTGTCCGATAGCTAAAGTTTGACCAAATTTGGATCATGCTAAAGGACAACGATCCCATGCACACCAGCAAATCTACAACAGAATGTCTGAAAAATAAAATAATCAAGGTTGCAATGACCTAGTGAAAGTCTAGATCTCAACCAGATTGAAATGCTGTGGCAGGACCTTAAGAAGAGCTGTGCATAAACAAATGCCAGCAAACCTCAATGAACTGAAGCAGCATTGCAAAATTTAAATTTTAAGACCTGCTTAGGAACAGATAATTGTTATTATGTCCTATGTAACTATGTAACTATGTAACTATGTAACTATGTCCTGATATGTAAAACCATAGAATTCAAAGAGAGGGTGTACTTTCTTTTCTCCATGACTGTATATATATATAAAACACTGATTGTAAGAAAAGCCACCTCAGTTGCCTCACTAACTTTAGAGACAGCGTGCAGTGCTTACAATGTAATGTGCCCTCTCACTCATCCTTGCCCCACAACTGTGTCTAAGAACTAATTCTAAGCACCACAGATGCTGCTTGTGAATAACATTTCCAGGCTGTCTAAGCATTGTGGGGGGAAAAAAGCTCTCAATATATAGCAGTGTCAATGTTATTAAAGGATCACTATAGTGTCAGGAAAACAAAGCGGTTTTCCTGACACTATAGTGCCCTGAGAGTGCCCCCACCCTAAGGGTCCCTCTCCCATGGCGCTGAAGGGGTTAAAACCCCTTCAGCAGTTTACCTTAATCCAGCGCTGGGCTCCCTCGGCGCTGGTGACCTCTCATCCCCCGCCAACGTCAGCGGAGCCGAATGCGCATGTGCGGCAAGTGCTGCGTGCTCATTCAAAGTGTCCATAGGAAAGCATTTCTCAATGCTTTCCTATGGACGCTCTGCGCGATGGAGGCATAATATGCCTCCAGCGTCACAGATGCGCCTCTAGTGGCTGTCCGGAAGACAGCCACTAGAGGCTGGCTTAACCCCAAATGTAAACATAGCAGTTTGTCTGAAACTGCTATGTTTGCATCTGAAGGGCTAAAACCTGAGTGACCTGGCACCCAGACCACTTCATTGAGCTGAAGTAGTCTGGGTGACTATAGTGTCCCTTTAACTGTATATGCGTACTCTATTAATTATTTTGTTAGACACAGCTCACAATTTCTTATGTTGCACTGTTACTTGGAGAAAAATCAGAATGTCCATCAGATGACATTGCTTACCATGTTTCAGTACTTTTTCAAGTTTGTCTAAAAGCGAACTCTTCAAACGCGGAAATGAAAGACTTGACAAATAAGTACAGATGCTGAACATCTGCCTTCTGAGCCAAAAGGCATTAGTGAGCAATACATTGCAATATATTACAGTGTCGTCTAGATTTTTAGACACATTATGGCTTATTTACTAAACAGTAAATTGTATTGTGTGAAAAAAAATCACATTGCACAATTTAGGTAACATAATTGTACTTTACAATTTAACTTTTAAGTTCCCTACAACTCATCGGTTATTCACTAAAATTGTCAATGTCAGGAATTGCTCAAGAATTTGCTAAATATAGCCCAAAATAATTGAATGGTATAACATTTCACTTAGCTAGTTTTCCACCTTTTCACCTAAAATTTGCCATTCCTTGGTTAATTTATATGACTCTGTATGATTGCACAAATACTCCAGATTCATTTATAGCAAAACATACTTTAATACATTTTAACAGTGTACGTTTCTTTTCAATTTCTGGTTCTTTTAATGTGGGCACATACAGAGATGTTGAATTGAGTGGTTCCCCTATGTCTTGTATGGAAATCACTTTTGCATGGGGTGAGGGCTGTCTAATCCTAAAGGGGTAGGTAGCTATGTCATTTTGTGTCAGTGCTGGAGGTGACAAGTTGTTTTCTTCAGGGTAAATACCTGTGAGTGTGTTTTTGTGAGTCAGTGTCATGCGGGAACATGCTGGCTAAATGTATGTCAGAGACAGGCGCTAGGAAACATGCTTGTAACAAGCAAAAGCATATTGTGAAGCTCTGTACTGTGCATATTAAAGGGTGCATGTGTGTGCATGATCATATGTGTATGTTCAGAAAGTGTACATTCCACATGTTTGTTTGATGATGCCATATTTATCTTTATTTTACCTGTAATGTGCGTAAGCAAGCTTGGAAAAAAGCAAACCTATGTACATATTTGCTCAGACGTACGTATTGTACATGTTTAAAGGGTTACTCAAAGTACAATGACTCCTTCAGTGTTTTAAAGTGGTCATGGTGCAAAGACCCGGTATGTGGAGCATTTCAGTATGAAACACTGCACATAGATATATCATGTTGCCGCTGGATGTGTAACTCCACCATTGGTAACTTTTAATAACCAGCAAGGAACATCCAGACTGGCTAGTGTTAATTCTGTACATATTCATAGTCTGAGAATGCTCAGCTGACACTCTAAGATAATGTAAAAATAGCAAAAACCAAAAGCGTCTAAGCCAACATTCATTGCAGCTAGATACCCAAAGGGACCCAAGTAAGTGGCAAACCATTACAAAATGGCTTCGTTACTGAGAAACAGCAGCAGGGTACTTCTGGTATCATATTCACTACAGAGGGCTGCAGTGGTTATAATGCTCAGAGAAACAATATATTTACAAATGCAATGCGACTTCCTTGTCTCACTTGTCATGGGTTTACTTATGCTATTCACCTAAGAAAATAAGTGAAAGCCAAAAAAAAAAAAATGTAAAAAAAATTTAAATCAACATATTACTGCTTTTGCTCGATATTTTTTCTGGTTGTGGAGCAAACTACAGATTGCAAGCCTCATGATAACATGTCCACAGCCAGGGTGCAAATTGTTAGCTATAGCTGGTATTTATCATGTTGCATTATATGGATTGATAAATAGCTGGCAGATTACAAGGTAACCTGCAGCCATCTTGCGATGGATGAATTTATATGACTATTATCCTCAGTTGTATGTCTTCCCGTTGCTCGCTCATATCATAAGAGGTGGGTGATGCTAATATTTCTCTCTTCCTGTTTTCTGATTGTTTGGTTGCAATGAGGTATAACTATGGTCAGAAATGTAATTGTACTTTTGATATTTTAGGTTCCCCTTATCCGGACAGCATGAGATACAAATTTAATTTCATAGCTGACGTGGTCCAGAAAATCGCACCGGCTGTTGTACATTTGGAACTGTTTAGAAGGTAATCCAGCGACAGTAGATATGAACATATTGGAAATAGAATGTTATAGAAACATTAGATAATCTTGAATACATATAAAAATGTTTTTGGATGTTCCAATATATATTTTTTCCAAATGCAGCATTTATTAACAAATATCTAATATTGGTGTTATTGAAGGAAAGCGGGGAGAACAATTATAAATTAAAGCAAACCATGTGTATGCTATGCATATTGTGACAGAAAACTCTGTAAAGTAATACAATGTGAGCAGGATATTACTTTGTCGCAGAGAGATTTAGATAGACTAGGATACTAGGAAATGGCAGATGAAATTTAATGTAGATAAATGCAACTTTCACCCTAAATTGTAGTGAATTAGGGATAACAACACAAAAAAGATTAGGGAAGTGTTATGAACAACAAACAAGGCAGCAATGTGCAATGTCAATCAGCAATTACTAGGGCCAGTATGTTATCATGTATAAAAAGGGCATTCATTCTTGGGATGGAAATATAATTTTGCCTCTTTATAAATCAATAGTAAGACCACATCTTGATTATGCTGTGCAATTTTTGGCACCTATTCTAAAAAAGGATATTATGGCACTAGAAAAAGTACAGAGACAGGCTAAAAAATTAATTAAAGGAAATAAACATTTTAATCATGAAAGGTTAGCAAATTTAAATCTGTGTGGTTTAGAAAAACAATGCCTCAGAGGGAATATCATAGCTTTATACAAACATATTCAGGCCCAATACAAACCATTTTCTGGAAATCTATTCATAACCAGGACTGTCAGGATGTGGCCCAACACGCAGAATTAAGTCAAAAACGTAGAATAGACTAAAAGTGATAAATGTATAACCGGGCCTTAAAATAGTCAGATTTAACATAGAAAGAATAGTCAGAAACAAGCCAAAGTGAGGGACACAGACAGTAGAATAAAAGAAAAGACAAAGCCAAAGGGTCAGGGATACCAGAAAATATGGATAGTCAGAACAAGCCAAAATAAAAAAACAGAATAACAATATACCAAACGCGCCCTTGGATAACCAAAGTAGTGGAAACCACGACAGGGCACTGAACACTAGCAGATCTGGGTTTAAATAACCCCAAAACCCTGCTTAGTGGTTAAAATGGGACCTATAACTCCAAAACGTGCGTGTGCATAAAAAAAGTGACGTTTTTGTGGGTGGCGCTATTTATTATTGCGGGACAGCAGCGGTCAGCGGCCTCTATAAAGCTGCACCCTGTCGCTACACCAGATGCCCCTTGGAGGGTGGGGCACCGATCGGGTACAGCCACACAGTGCCAATCGGGCACCGTGACGAGGACTATACATAGGACACAAGGTCCTGCATTTAGAGTGGAAGAAAGGAGTTTTAGACTAAGGCAAAGTAAAGGGTTTTTTTTTTTTTACCGTAAGAAGAATAAGGATATGGAATTCTCTGCCTGAAGAGGTGGTTTTATCGGAGTCTGTACAGATGTTTAAACATCTGTATGAATAATTGCAAAACCATAATATTCAGGAATATAATTTTTTATACATGGGGTAACAGCTTCTTGATCCGAGGAGAGATCTGACTGCCATTCTGGGTTCAAGAAGGAATCTTTTTCCTTTTCCAGTAAGTTGCGAAACTTGAAAGCGCTTTAGACATGTTGTTTTGCCTTCTTTTTGATTAATAGAAAAAAACAGATGTGAGAAACGCAGAACCTAATGGACACGTCTCTTTTCAGCCTATGAAACTATGTAAAATACGTATAGGTAGAAATATGGAAATAAATAATATTAATTCAGAGTCTATAAACATTAATTATAGGGAGGCTTTCAGTTCCAAGATGAACTTAAATAAATGTATTTCATCCAATGCTTTATTTTATTCTCCTGCATGGTTAACACATGCAACGGTTGACTTTATCACATAGCTTACCTGATCTATAGTTGTATTCTGTAATTATACTTTTAATTGTTTCTGCTTTCATGTCTATATCATATTATAATATATTGCTTGAATGATTTCAAAGAAGCTTGTGTTTACCAAAAAAAAAAGTCATATGGAAATGGTACAGTAACAAAAACAGCAAACATAACAGGGAAAGACTGGTGTAAATGAGTATATAAAGCAATCTAATTTGGAAAACCTACATAAATTAGGCAAACTGCAAATACCCGATAAAACCATATGACCTTTATTCCGTTTAACTCTTACAAAAAAGAACAATGATCTCCAATACTAGATTTGTCAGCATGCAGCCCCTCAGATGCTGTGCTACAAATTCCATAATTCTATAGATTTCTGTGTTGTCCTGGAGCTAGCAGAAAATGTTGGGAGTTGTAGTGTTCACTACCATCTCAGGAAACACATGTGACACCCCTGCTCTCGGGGGGAAAAAAAGCTTAAAGTGGAAGAATCTATGATATGTCCAAAGGTGTACTAGCAGGTATAACGAGTTTTTAGCAAGTACTGTGTTTGCATTATGATTGTACTCAAGCCCATAGTGACGCAGAGCCTGTAGAAATGATTCTACAACACAGATGCTGAGTTGTGTTTTTTATCCCACCAATGACAGCGGTGAGAGAAAATTATATCAATTTAGGACAAAGGAACACAGGGCATTAAAACTTAGTAATCTTTCTTGTAAGCACCATAAAAAGACATGTAAGTGTTTATGATCCAAACCTAACATACGTGGTACAATAATATATCTATTCAAACAATCAAATACGTAGATTTCTAGATAACAAATCTGTATATCCGATCACTCGTGAATAAGGTACGTCTATAGAAACACACTATTGTAAAAAATAGATTGATACACAAAATTGTGAAATTACATACCAGCAGTCAAAGATCTCAAGTCATAGACAGAGGTGAACAACCACGGTACCAAACAAAAAAAAGCCCCCAACATTTCGGTACAAAACCTTTCTCATGAGAGGAGTGAGAGAAAATAACAGATTTTCATAATTCAACGAATGTAATAACCACTACTTTTAAATATCATCACTATACTACAATAAAACTGAATGCCTTGTGATAAAAGGCCTGGGTGTGTGATTCAAATAAGTACAAAGAGTTGCTCTCTTCCCTCTATGAGTGCCAGGTTTTTATTCCTGTTTTGGAATTAGACTATTATTAATCTGTGAGGGGCAGGTGGACATTTAGATTTGAGTACTCTGAAAATGCCATGCAAGGGCTTGTTTAGGGAAAAGGAATTTAGCCAGTAATATATTATCTAAATTCCAGGTGTTCTATACCCTACAACAATGGTAGACAACCTTTGGCATTCTAGATTTTGCGGACTACATCTCTAGTAATACTTTACAGCTATATTGCTGGCAAAGCATCAGGGGAGATGTAGTTCAGGGGACATCTGGAGTTCTGAAGGTGGTCTCTCCCTGCCCTAGAACACCTATTTAAGGAACAGAATGTTCAGGTTTCAGAGGTTTAGAACATGTAGAGTTACATTCTATTGATATAATAATATAGTATTAATTCTTGTAATTTATTTGCATATTTCCTTTTGAACCCTGTTTGAAAACTACTATTCATTTACCAAAGTTAAGTTTATGTCTCGGTATGCAATGCTTATAATATATGAATATGTATTAATTATATTAATGATCGTAGAATGTGTTTCATTGATCTGAGCTCCACACATTACTATACAGACATTGAATGTGTGTTTTACAATTTGAGCTTAAGGATATCAATACTATTAAAATATTACATCACAAATTCAATTTACTACCTTAACTAAGGTAGAGAATTAGCAGTTTAAGAGTCTGTAAGAAAAACAATAAACAAAATAACTATGAAATCAATTTAATATGTGAAGAATATGTTCTATTAATGCTATATATGCATCTCTGTTTGTAAAGAGCTATATTTTTTTTTAATTATGGAAAGACTCAGTTGTCCTGTCGCATTGCAGGTCCCCATTCACAGGTCAGGAAATGGCTGTATCCAGTGGTTCTGGCTTTATAGTTTCTGAAGATGGCCTCATAGTAACAAATGCTCACGTACTCACGAACAAGCAGCGTGTTAAGGTGGAAGTAAAAGATGGAGCTCATTATGATGCTAAGGTGAAGGATATTGACCAAAAAATGGACATTGCTCTGATCAAGATTGAACCAGATGTAAGTACCATGAACACCTTTTCCAGTGAAGCTTAAACCAAGTATTTCAAGTCTCTGATATACATATAGATATACCTAAACTTTTTATAACTCTTCCTACTGGTCTGTATGACATCTTATATCTTTTTTTTTTTTTTTAAACTTATTTTCTACCCTCTGCATGCAACTGGTCCCATTGTTCCATATAACATCTCCCTATAGTTCCTTCTTATCCTTCATTAAATCATAGCCCATAAGCAAGCAAAACTTTGGTTTCATCCTAGGCCCCTCTTCCAGTTCTCATGCTTGGAAGATCTTCTGACCTAAGACCAGGAGAATTTGTGGTTGCTCTTGGAAGCCCGTTTTCTTTGCAGAATACAGTCACCACCGGAATCATCAGCACCACTCAAAGGGGAGGGAAAGAGCTTGGATTAAAAGATTCTGATATGGATTACATCCAAACAGATGCCATCATTAATGTGAGTCCCGGAATTGCCTTGTTTGACCAACCAGAAAGAATAAAACATAATTTATAATATTCATTTCTTACACAAAATACCATTTATTATTTGATGCATGAGCCATATGTTGTGTTATACAATCATCACATGAGTGAGCGGTGAATAGCTATAGTAACATTTTCATGAAAGGAACACTATAGTCACCAGAACAACTACAGCTTATTGAATTTGTTCTGGTGAGTAGAATCATTACCTTCAGACTTTTTGCTGTAAACACTGTCTTTTCAGAGAAAATGCAGTGTTTACATTACAGCCTAGTGATAACTTCACTGGCCACTCCTCAGATAGCTGTTAGAGATCCTTCCTGGGTCCTGGCTGCCTAAAATCCATCCAAACATTCAGTGTCTCCACCCTCTGCATGCAGACACCAAACTTTCCTCATAGAGATTCATTGATTCAATTCATCTATATGAGGAGATGCTGATTGGCCAGGGCTGTGTTTGAATCATGCTGGCTCTTCCCCTGATCTCTGCCTCTTTGTCAGTCTCAGCCAATCCTATGGGGAAGCACTGTGATTGGATCAGGCTACCACTTCTGATGATGTCAGCAGACTGCTTGTTTTTTTTTTTAAGCAAGCAGCATGCAGAGTTACAGCTTCAGGCTTGAATACAGTGCTATATTTATGGATGCATGAGGGGCTAGATGGTGGTTTTAACACTATAGGGTCAGGAATACATGTTTGTGTTCCTGACCCTATAGTGATCCTTTAATTCTCTAAAGTAGAAAAATGTGGTATCAAATGTATAAATTGCATATCTATCTTAAACACATTGTAAGAAAATTATTACACTTAAGGGCTCTGGGGATTTCTTTAGAAACCACATGACAGTCTCCAAAACCTTCCGATGGCATTATTCTCCTGAAATACGTGCTTCACAATTTATGTCCACATAAATGACCCAGCCTGCCAAAAATTGATTCGAGTCACATTCTTCTGTCTGTAGTTTACTCTGCTGTCCTCCAGTGTGACTTGATAACCTTGTTTTGTGGGAGCTATAGAAACCCATTCTGCTTCCTGCGTGGGCTGCTGATAGTTCAATTGTAATGAGAATAGAATTTTCAGAACACCATGCAAGAAGCACCACAAGCAACCCATCACATTGTGGCCAACAAACATAAGCAGGAGAGAAGAGAAGAAAACAGAGTCTGTTGACCGCTGCTGTGTTATATACAGCTTTGATTCACAGTGCTAATTGGGGACATGATCATCCATTGGCCTCAAAACCATGACGGACTACTAGACTTTTTTCTAGTTTGTCTAATGGTCAATCTTGGCCTGGTTTTAACTAAAGGGTTCTTGGTGTGACTGGAACAGACATTATTGGCCTTAAAGTTAAATTAACAGGGTCAGGTTGGAAAATAGAAATAATAAGGTGAATTATCATATAATGCAATTGTGACATTTCAGAAAAACAGTTTAATACTTAATAATAATTATTATAATAACAATAATAATTTTCAAAGACAAAATTTGACTTTTTGTAGAGAACACAACCAGTAGATATTTCCGAGGATACTAACCACTTGAGTAATGATTTAAATATGCTCTATAGGTGAGTTCTATAGGTGAGATGCAAAATGTAATAGCAAAATTATGCGTTTAGTATACAAACCTAATGACGAACATACATTGAATGAATATTTATTAGCATTAACAGAAAAGCCTAGGGGTTTCTATCTCAAATTACCCAATATTAAACATACAATGTAATGCTTAATATACAGGAAGAAAAGGCACAAGTTGTGTATAGCAAGAGGAATTAGTACAAGCTATCTAATGTCAAATTATATAGATCATTCATAAAACTTCACATAAAGCTATGTGTCAAAAAGAGAGAAGTGAGCTACTCAGATGGTGCACGACCTGCATAATATTGAAAATTAAATAGAGAATGCAAAACCAAAATTCATAAGCATCCTCAGCTACACCCTAGTTCCTGGACAAGCAGCAACAGACATGAATTCACGAATGAGGTTTTTGTTTGTATTTTTTGTTTTGTTTTAATTATGTACCTTTTCTCATCTGTGTAAACATCATCATTCCGCCAAACCAACTTGCTTGCTTCCAGCCTCCTTTAACTTCCCCCTAATTTATTGTCACTTACAAATAGTAGTTTAAACATGTATGTATTGTATATATTGTTCATAGGTGACTCCAAAATATACGTGTTTTATTATATATTGTATTTATATAGCACCAATAATGCTTGTTGTTTTTTTGTTCCATTTTACACTACAGTAGTGTTGTAGGATATGTAATATTTTTTTCGATTTGCTTGTTAAACAATGACTGTTGTATCAGTAAAACCTCAACTGTGAGGTATATACACCCATTCCAGTCAAACCTTGGAGCGCTAAAAATATAATGACTTACCCTTACAATGTGGGTACAAGAGGGTACAGAGTTGCTTATTGCTCACCTTCTCCAGAGCCTATTATACTTGGCTCTTAGCACCCTTGTGTCTCTATAGGGGACACAAACCCTTCTTTGAAATATTACCACAGTCCAGAGCTAGGCTAAAAATTACTATTAATCAAAAAGCAATTAAATAAAATATGAAAGAAATATAAGTCAAATGATATAATCCTCCAGTAGCACTCTCAAGTTTGTTTTGCCGGTTACAGAGGCTTTTTCATTCGGCTGTACCGGCGAAACACGTCTCGGAAGTGCTACAGGAGGATTTTATCATTTGATTTATATTTCTTTCATATTTTGTTTCATCAATTTGTAATAAATAGTAATTTGTATCCTTCCGGTGGACTCCATTCAACTATTTGGTTCTATTTCAAAGAAGGGTTTGTGTCCCCTATACAGACACAAGGGTCTACACACTAAGAGCCAGGTATAATACGCTTGGGAGAAGGTGAGCAGTCAGCAACTCTGTATACTGTGCACTTTATTTGAATTGACATATTGCACTAGGTCTTTTTCCAAGTTTCTGTATTACAAGCACATTAAGACACAGAGGAAGAGGGGCAGTGTCCCTTCAGGTGTTCTGTGCCTGTCCTATTCGGCTCAGCCAAATGTGAGTGTACCCAGTTAGAGTTGTATTCGATGCACAATATTGGTTATATTGCACCATATATGTGTTTATCATTTTAGGTCATTGTATCTTACCCACATTGTAAGGGTAAGTCATTATATCTATAGCTCTCCATGGTTTGACTGGATGTATATAACACACAGTTGAGGTATTACTGTATCAATTTGTGTAAATGAGAGAGACATATACATATAGGTGTCAGGGCTTACCTTAGTTGGGAGTCCGGTATGCAGAGGTATATGCTCACCCTTGCAAATAAACACAGACCAAGGTGACCAGATAAGGAACCACCTGGCCTGTGAGTCTGTGCAGGATATTGCTCCAAGTCGTAGTACAGGCAAGGACACAAGCAGGAGAATCGTCAATGAGGAGCTAAAAGTTAGAGGGTGCCAGAAGTCAGGATAAACGAGGGTAAGCCAAAGTCAGAGGATGCCAGAGGTCAGGACACACGATAAGAATAAGTCAAGGTTAGGAGCCGACTGGAGAACACTGGATCACGAACACAAACACAGGAACCATAGTCAATGAACTGACACTGCCCTCGGGGAGACGCAGCATCTTATACCTGGCTAATTGGGCATCAGCTTCAGGTGGGCTGAGATTGATAGGAGCAGCCCTAGGTAAAATCCAGCCCCCAGTGCTGGAGACAAGGCAAGGATAAACATGATACAGAAATAGGAACTGAAGTGTGGCTCCGAGGCAAGACAGCAGGACCACAGTTCAAATCCCCTGTCTGGCACTTGTGAAACAGCCACGCCTGGCCATCTGGATGGCTAGGTGCGAATCATGACATTTGCCCGTCCTTAAACTCGACCTCTGGGTGAGAACTGGTTCTTTAGAGTTCTGGTACACCTAATTTTCACTATCTGTATCAAGATATTCCTTGTGATCAAAGTCCCCAGAAAGGAGTCCCTTAATAGCATGGGGCTCGATAGTACCAGCTTCTGGTACCGGTGGAGAGAGGTCAAGGACATCAATTATTATTATTTTCTTATTATTTATATAGCACCAAAAAATTCCTCAGAGCTTTACAGTGGGTGGACATACAAACATGTAGTTGTAACCAGACAAGTTGGACACACAGGAAAAGAGGGGCTCAGGGCCTTGCTCAATGAGCTGATGGTAGCACCGTTGACTTGGTGGGAGACAGACACAGGAGTAGCAACACTTGAGAGAGGAAAGACCAGAATTTCAGTTTTGGTCAAGTTGAGTTTAAGGAAGTGGGCAGCGATCAAGTTAGAAATAGCGGAGAGGCAGTCAGAGACACTAGTCAAGAGGGACTGGGAGAGATCAGGAGAGGACAGGTAGATTTGCGTGTCATCCGCAAAGAAATGATATTGGAAGCCAAAGAAGCTAATGAGATTACCAAGGGAGGCAGCATAGGTGTGCGCAGCCTATTGCATTAGGGTGTGCACCCTAAAGCACAAACACACGCCGCGTGTATATATATGTGTGTGTGTGTATATATATATATATATATATATATATATATGCACACACATACATACACTGCTGTGTGTGTGTGTGCTGTGTGAGGGTGTTGTGTGTAAGGGTGCTGTGTGTGAGGGTGCTGTTAGTGTGATGTGTGTGAGGGTGCTGTTTGTGTGCTGTGTGTGTGTGTTTGTTAGGGTCCTGTTAGTGTGCTGTGTGTGTGAGGGTACTGTGTGTGTGTTTGTGAGGGTGCTGTTTGTGTGCTGTGTGTGCTGTGTGTGAGAGGGTGCTTTGTGTGTGAGGGCGCTGTGTGTGTAGGTACTGTGTGTATGTGTGTGAAGGTGCTGTATGTGTATGTGTGTGTGTGTGTGGGTGCTGTATGTGTATGTGTATAGGTGATGTGTGTGTGCTGTATGTGTGTAGGTGCTGTGTGTGGGTGATTGTGGGGGGTGGAGGTGGGGGCAGATTACTAAATATCCCCCCTCCCTTATTACCTTATGTAGAGAGGGGGGATCGTGCTGCTGCCATCCCTGGTGGTCCAGTGGAGAGTGAACTCTAGCCTGTGGGGCTAGAGTTCACTCTTGCGAGATCTGAGCGTTGCCGGAGCTGCTGGTTGAGCTCCCCGGGTCCTCTCCTGCCTACCTCCATGCTGCTGTGGGGAGGGAGGCTTAGAGCAGAGCCGGCGCTCGGATAGCGCTGGCTCTGCATGAGCCGACGGTGGATCCTGAGATCTCCCCTGCCGGTTTCAATACATAGGCGTGCCGCAGGGATTAGGGTGTGCCCAGGCACACCCGGCACACCCTGTGCGTACGCCTATGGGAGGCAGTATAGATGGAGAAAAGTAGGGGACCAAGGACTGAACCTTGTAAAGCGCTGTGGAATTTGATGGCGCTATATATAAATAACATAATAATAATAATAACAACTAAAAGAGAGGAGTTGGCGAGAAGAAGCAGAGCCAGAGAAAGAAACACTGAAAGAGCACTGGGAGAGGTAGGGGGAGCACCTGGAGAGAGCAGTATCTTGTAGACAGATATTGCTGAGGAAGAGAAGAAGCTGTTGATGATCAACAGTGTAAAAAGCCGCAGAAAGGTCAAGGAGAATTAGGATAGAGTAGTGACCACAAGATTTTGCAGCGAGTAGATCATTGAATACTTTGGTCAGTGCCTTTTTCCACAGAGTGCTTAGCACGGAAACCAGACTGAAGCGGGTCTAGGAGAGAGTTGGACTTGAGGAAGTCTGTCATTTTCGCATACACAACTCTTTCAAGGATCTTGGATGCAAAAGGCAGTAGCGAGATAGGACGGTAATTGGATGGGGAGTTATGGTCAAGGTTGGGGTTCTTTAGAATTGATCCGGGTGCAGGTAGAAAGTACTTCAGCAGGAGCGGAGTTTGCAGCTAACAATGCCTTTTCGAACATCAGTAAATCCTTTTTACAAGCGATTTTACCATTAGAGGCACATGTACAAGCAGAAGGTAGGTCTTCTTTGAGCTGGCAGGAAGTAGTGATGGTCTTAATAGAAGCATCTTCAGGGGTGGTGCAGATGTCTCTGGAGCAGAAGGTGGAGACCTCTCAGGAGGACGGGTTATGTCGATTACCGTGGTCTGGGTACGCTTTTGTGTCACAGAACGTAGACATGGCTGGCAGCAACCTTGGCATTTCCAAGGCAAAGTTGCAGGGATGACAGGATGGGTACGAACAGCAGCTACTTGAATAGTTTTACGCTGGTGTGGGCGAGTAGGGCAGATGGAGATGAAGTGCCCTCTTTCTCCACAGTAGAAACAAAGACCACAGCTTCTCCTTCGGTCTCTTTCCTTGGAGGACAACCTGGTCCAGATGACACCGATCTCCAAAGGTTCCTCTTTTTCCATTGGAGTCTCAAGGTGTACTTGGGTGACTTCAGGTTGACAAGGCAGGTTACTGAAGGCAGGTCTGCCCTGTAGCAGGATGGGATTATTGTGTTCATATATGCTGTCCTTCTCCCTGGGTATCCGAGATCCACGGGGACCTGGAGAAGGCTTGGGAGTAGCCTTTCTGGACATAAGGCACTGAGAGTCCATTTATGAATGACTCCCAGCTGTCGAGGACAGGACTCTTATCCAGCATCATCTGGTGTGCCCATGTCTTGATCCATCCAGTCAGCAGGTTGATAGCCGCACGGACCATGATAAAGTCACTGGCATATGTCCGAGGCTTTAAGGCAAATAAAAGTTCACAATCCACCTAAAAGCACTGAAGGGATGGACGTCCAATCTCTCTGGCATAACAACAAACGGCTCAGAATATACAGGTTCCGGGGCTGGGCGTACTGTTTCTTTAAGAAATCAAACTTCTTGTTGCAGCTCCGAAACAGTCTGGGCCAGGCTGGACACTTGCTAGGTAAGCAGTTTGCACATCTCTGCAGACTCCATGATGGTCAGTTCATTAATGTCAGGGCTTACCTTAGTTGGGAGTCCGGTATGCAGAGATGTACGCTCACCCTTGCAAATAAACACAAACCAAGGTGACCAGATAAGGAACCACCTGGCCTGTGAGTCTGTGCACGGGGACTGTGCAGGATATTGCTCCAAGTCGCATTACAGGCGAGGACACAAGCTGGAGAATCAAGGATTAGCCAAAAGTCAGAGGGTGCCAGAAGTCAGGAGCCAACTGGGGAACACTGGATCACAAACACAGGAACCAGAGTCAATGAACTGACACTGTCCTCAGGGAGAGGCAGTGTCTTATACCTGGCTAATTGGGCATCAGCTTCAGGTGGGTTGAGATTGATAGGAGCTGCCCCAGGTAAAATCCAGCCCCCAGTGCTGTTGACAAGGCAAGGATAAACATGAGACAGAAATAAGAACTGAAGTGTTGCTCCGAGGCAAGACAGAAGGACCACAGTTCAAATCCCCTGGATGGCACTTGTGAAATAGCCACGTCTGGATGGCACGGTGCAAATCAGGGACAATAGGTGGTAGCAGTTCTTAATCATTTTTTTGCCTGCACATAATTAAGCGTCTGAGATACAAAAAAGCCCTTATTTTTAATTTTTATTTTTTTTACAACGACAGTTGTATGTTTAGGGATGTCACATCCACAGTATTTTCCAGAATATATAACGCTTATACGAATTAATGGGAAACATATGGAACGTGCCACCCTGTAGCATGTAAAATACATATGTTGCAGATTTTAAGTCAGGTGATAAATCGATTAAGAATTGTGTAGTATACATTCTACATACAAGGGGGCAGAATGTTCATGTTCTGCAAGTCACCCTCATGAAATTATAGGGTAATGTATAAAAATTGTCCACTTACTTTCACGTTTGCGCCATTTTTGTCCATATGCACCATTTTCTTATGTATAATACTATTACTCTACCTTTATACATTGAGGTGCTTTTTAACCTTTGTTTTCTGTAATGCAATAAAACAATCTATCCTTCTGCCACTTTTTATTCCTCTTTCAGAAGTTTTGTTTCTTTTTTTCCTGGTCGTTTAACTATTGATTATATCATGATAATAATAACTAATAATAAAAATGAGCACTATTACTTGGGTGGGAAGGATGGGGGTTGGGGTGTGAAAGGACCTGGAGAATTGTTGTGAACTCAAGTGAATTTTTGAAGATAAGCCCAAAATAGTTGTAAAACTGCAATAAAATTCCAAGTCAGCTATGCATCCTGTATAAATAATCTGATCTCAACTTTGAAATTCACGTTGAATTTGGCAACCATATATTATATTACTTTATGGGTTACACTATGCTAGAGCTGAAAAATGGTATGTGAAATAGTTTTATAAAAACATTTCATGTTTAATACATATGGATACATCAGAATAGGAGAAGGTCTTGTAGACGTTTTAATCATTTGCAAGTAAGCTTGTTTAATTACCAAGTAGATAACTAAATGAACTCCGATGCTCCTTGAGAGTTTAAATGTTGTGTGCAAACTTAGAATGCATGTATTTTTTTTCTGAATTACCTCTCTCCTAATTTCAATCTGCTTAAGCTACTTAACAAACCACATGGAGACAGGTTTGTTAGTTTTATTAAGCAAAGTTATAGGTGTGTGTAGATGGTGATAGAGAGAATATCAATAAAGATTGAACGTTGGGTAATACCATGCATTAATTGACCACTGCTATTTTTAATTTTAATTTTTACAGTATGGAAATTCTGGTGGACCCCTTGTAAACCTGGTAAGGATCGGTTTTCTTTTCACTGTAGATATATACCCTCCCATGGCACTAATCACTGCTCTACATATTTCACATTCACCATAGCTAAATCTCTCTTCCTTAACACAGCTGTGTCCATCCCCCACATCCATTTATCCATCATTAATAATCAGATTCAACTTACACACATACACAGCCATGCCCACTCGCCCACCATTGTCTTGAACCTACACTTTTGTCTTCATCACAGTTCTGTAGTTCTCACATGACACAGATTAGCAACTTGCCTGCATTTTTCTAGAACGTAAATTACCGTAAATGCTTGTTGTGGATCCTAGGTTGTATGGCTATGGGTGCTGGCCTTCAAGACATACAGTAGAGCTGACACTTCAATGATAAGATTCATTAATGTTCACTTCACTCTTTTCAGATCATGTATTCTGCAGTGGCAGTACTTACACTGTCACTTCAAACAAATAACATGATTGATCTGTTAAATGCACATGTTGTTTCTTGTGAAATATATTGCAGATGCCTGTTTGGGATAGATATTAGTATTAAAATATATTTATATATTTTTTTTAACTTGTCAAACTGGCTATTCTAAACCTGTTGTAATGTTATGACACAAGTACAGGCAGAAATATTTTGCGGATTCCTTGAACTTCCAGAATAACTATTTTTTACTCTGGAATTTTCCTTTTAGCAAATATACTATAATTCCGTCCGTACAAGTATGGCATTTGCAAGACCTTTAAAGTCATGTAATTGGAACGAGCTGAATTTGTATGAAAAAAACTGCCCTTCCATTTTATACTTGGAACATTTGTTCTCTCTAAAAACATAAATATTTCTTCTTACTATGCATATTGTGGCATATTAGCAGAATTAGTTCTGCTTTTTTAAAGAGTGGACCTGTCACTTCCTCATATCCAACAATTTACATCAAAGTTTCCTTCATAGTTTTAATAGCAATCTGGAGCTGTTCTTTATTAAGGTTTGCATAATACAGATAATGGAATATAATAATATAATATTAATTATGTCATTGTTGACGAGTGGTGGTTTAAGTTTAGATGGTGAAGAACCTTAGTGTAAATGGCTTTGAGATAGCCTGATTAGAGGATCTAGCCTTAAAGCGAGTGTCATGGCTAAAAACTTTTTTATTTTATTTTTTAGGGTTCCCTCCGCTATACAACTCCTAACAGTCCCTGTAACGTAATTAGATATCCTAAATTTGCCCATATCTGCCTGTTGTTCTTACTCTTTTGTGGCGTCAGATCCTCATTCTAGGTGCCCGCGTCTTCTAGTTACTGGCTGTTACATAATGCCATCTTCTGCCCATAGTAAGTGACAGGATCTAATTCCCGCGCATGCTCTATGGAAACCAGTACTAATTGATGCAAGGAGGAAGGACTAGATGGAAAGGTAAATATTTTATGAAATGTGTTCTTGACAAAGGAAGCGAAGCTTGGCTTAAGCTACACCTTTTGTTAAGATTGTCAAGCATGAGAAAAATACACAAGAAAGAGAAATAGATGCAAAAGGAAAAACAGGTTCTAAAAGAGGAAGAGAAAAGAAAACAGTTGGGGAAAGGTAAGGGAATAAATTGGTATGATGAAAAGAGGGATGAACAGTTGGTTTAAAGGACCACTATAGTGCCAGGAAAACAAACTCGTTTTCCTGGCACTATAGTGCCGTGAGGGTGCCCCCACCCTCAGGGTCCCCCTCCCACCAGGCTGGATGGAGAGGAAGGGGTTAAACTTACCTCTTTCTCCAGCGCCGGGCGGGGAGCTCTCCTCCTCCTCTCCAGGAGCCGCACACGCATTCAGCCAGTCCATAGGAAAGCATTCACAATGCTTTCCTATGGACGCTGGTGTCTTTTCACTGTGAAAATCACAGTGAGAAGTGCAGAAGCCCTCTAGCGGCTGTCAATGAGACAGCCACTAGAGGCTGGATTAACCCTAACATAAACATCTCTGAAACTGCTATGTTTATAGAAAAAAGGGTTAACCCTAGATGGACCAGGCACCCAGACCACCTCATTAAGCTGAAGTGGTCTGGGTGCCTATAGTGGTCCTTTAAGCCTTACAGCTACTACCACAGCTCCTGTCCACAATTAGGATATGTAGACTATGCCTCGTAGATCATTGATAATGTGCAGAGGGAATAGTAAGTGAGTGAAGCTTGCATCACTTCCACAAAGTCAGGCAATGCTGCAGTCCGCTCTGGAGTTGTATTTAGATATAATGTACAGAGGTGACCTATTTGGACGTTAGGTTCTGTTTAATGACACAAGTGATCTAAACCTCTTTGCAAGCTCCTGTCTTTTCTTTGTTGTTACCAAGTGTCTCTCGTTAAGCATACTGAGCTATAAATTATTGGGTATGGCAAGTGACAGGCCCACCTTTTTCTGATGTACTGCCTTACAGTGTTGGTGTCAGGACACTTTTAGATAATTCTGATATTTTTATATATTCATTGTCTCGATGACTACCACAGATTAGATCTAGGACAGAGTGTTCTTAACCTTTTAGACAAAGATTTCACCCATTCTAAAAGAATAAAATTAGCTCAGTGACCATTCTTCCATTGTAACACATTATATACTAAAATGAATTTCATCATTAGTTAAGAACCACTGAGCAGATAAACAATATATAAAGACATAAATGCTGCAAGGTTTAAAATGTGAAAATCTTTGTTTTATTTCCACATGTGTGTTTTCAAAAAGGATGGGGAGGTCATAGGTATAAATACTCTGAAGGTGACAGCAGGGATATCCTTTGCTATACCATCTGACCGAATTAGACAATTCCTAGCTGAAGCCCATGACAGACAGTTGAAAGGTAAGAAACCTCACGGATAAAGACTAAACGTAATACTAACAAGTTGTAGAATATTATATCCTCTTAATGATGTCAGATTCTTTCTGCCAAATTCATAGGATAACTCATATATAAGACTCTAAAGCACACCAATAAGAGAATTGCAGGTTTTTGGCAAAATAAGCCAAAATCAGACCTCAATTTAAGATTTTCAGAAAAGCTTTTCATTTTCTATTTTCTATTTTGATTTTTTTTTTATATACGATATATTTTGAGTGGTATTTTAATACTTTGAAAATAAATGTTTTTAAAATATTATAGTGAGGCCTTAGTTTAGTTTTGTTTTTATTTGGCTTAAAATTTTAAAATTGCTTTATCAATTCTCCACCATCTCAAGTAACAAACCCTATTATTGAGTTAGGGGGATTTGAAGATTAAACAAATACTATTGTTTAAATAAATTTCTAATTTACAGAACTGTTTTTGTGTTTTCAAAATATGCAACTGTGACCTTAAAAGGGACATTCGAGTGGCCAAACACAAAAAGTATAAATAGCACTGCTTAGTAGATATACCCAAATGAAAGCATGCCTTTGCCTTTGCAAGCCCTTTCCCTTCTAACCCCGCCCAGACTTCCCATGTACACCTCAATGAGGAATTTTTGCAAAGCAGGGTCAGTGGCAATTGCTGTCTCTTGAGTTTAGCTCCACTGAGCAAACCAAACCAGGAAGCAACAGGACCCGTTATCCGATTGACAACCAGGGGGTGTAACAAGGTTAATTTCTATTAAAATCTGAACTTTTTGGAAAATGAAAAAAGGAGAACAGTATACACACCTAAAGCATTTTAGCAAGCTGAAGTGATTTGAAGGGACTCTCCAGTGCCAGGAAAACATATCCGTTTTCCTGGCACTGCAGGACCCTGCAGTACATCTCTTCCTCCCACCCCAATCCCATATTGTTGAAGGGGTTAAAACCCCTTCAGTGACTTACCTCAATCCAGTCCCTGGGCGCTCGGTCAGGCTCCACACACGCTGAAGTCAGCCGGCAAGGGCCACGCGCATGCTTTCCTATGGGGATTCTGGCGACGCTGGAGGTCCTCATGCATAGCGTGAGGACATCCAGAGTCATTTAAAACACTTTTCGTGTTCTAAGGACACGGAAGTCCCTCTAGTGGCTGTCTGTCAGACAGGACTTAACCCTGCAAGGTAATTATTGCAGTTTATAAACACTGCAATAATTACACTTGCAGGGTCAAGGGTGGAAGGAGTTGGCACCCATACCACTCCAATGGGCAGAAGTGGTCTGGGTTCCTGGAGTGTTCTTTCAAGTTTAGTCACAAGTTGCTACAACAAACTTGAATTGACATTGTAACGTTTTTGGAATTAGGAGCTGTTTGTTAGAGTGCTTACACCTGTTATACTCGTCAAAAAGAGATATGAACCCTAGAACACTCAGATACTGAATTAAATAATTAATAATGTCACACATCCTCACAATTTGCTAGTTACAAGTAACTAATCCAACAATATTATTTTGTAGTCTTTAAAACTTATTGACATTTATTGACGACTAAGCCCCCCTCCTCCTAGCTTCCTGATTTCTAGAATGCATTGATAAAAATGTTTCAAGCAAATTTTGTCACTGTATGGGGGGAATAGAAGAACGGACCCAACAGGGTTATTCACTAAAGAAGATTGCACAAATCATGGCTGTTATGGCTTCCAATTGCAATTCCGTTGTGAAATCTCCACAATGCTAGGTTTGGTGAATAATCGTATTACTTTTTCTCTTCTTCATTAAAGGGACATCTAAGTACAAACCAACGTTGCCTTAATTAAGTGTCTTTGGTAAATTGATAGTGCCCCCTGCAGTGTCACTGCCCAGTTCTCTCCTATCTAAATCGGGCATTCAATCACATTAAACTGTTAATGCAGCCCTAGTCATATCTTCCCTGGCTGTGACTCACACTGCCTCCCTACACGCTTGCTGAAAAAAATAGTAAATGTTTTAGCGTTTTTTACAAGACTGTGTGTTTAATTTAGAAGGGATTCAATACTACTATATCAACAGCATAAAACAGCATCCTGTGTGTGTGCTTAAAGTTCAATCAACATAGACTCTAAAATAAATACACTGTTCTGTAAGATCTGTTTGAAAATAAAACCATTTTTATTTTGTAGGCTGTGTGAGTTGCAGCCAGGCGAGGTGTGGCTAAGGTTGCATAAACAGAATCAAAAGTGATTTTTTTTTTTCACTCCAGCTCAATATGTCTCATTCTGAATTCCCCAGGAAAGAATTCAAAAGTTTTGCAATCACTACTTACCCATCTGCCCTCGCTTCATCTTTTTTCATTGCATGATCCTGCAGCAGTCTCTCATCTTATTTAATTACCTCACAAGCAACACTGTATTTGCATATTTCCCATGATCTCTGGCCATTATATCAAATACCCCCTGCAACTTTATGTGTCAAAAACCATTCATTACCCTTAGAATGTAAGCTTATACCTTACTATAAACACTTTGTATTAAAGTACTCTAATTTTTTGATTGTAAGTTCATGGGAAGGGTCTTCTGTTTGTATCAGTACATATTCATTAATTGTCTTTGCAATATTGTAACGTTATATAAATAATAAACTAAAGTTGTTTTGAGTGGTACTTTAAGATACCTAGAAAAATTAGGCTTACTAAATTGTTCTTCAATTGCATTATAATTTGTAGGATTGTAATTATGCCACCACTTGATATCACCTCAATAAAAACCGTCTCAAATAAAGATATCTAGAATAGCTCTTCACTTTTACCTCAGTAATCCCTCCTTGCAAACATTGCTTGCCATTTTTTCCCACTTTTTTTTAAATTAATGTTTTGTTTTATTGATGTATTATTGTTTTTTTATATAAGGACTTTCTAACCCTCACGTGGAAATTAGATCAGGATTTTAGAGATTAGTAGACAGTGTCGATGTAATTTTTGTACAACCTGCAGGCATTGTAAAAATATATTATCCATTTATTATTTAACACCTTAAGGACACATGACATGTCATGATTCCCTTTTATTCCAGAAGTTTGGTCCTTAAGGGGTTAAAACTAAAAAAATTGGAAGAATGTGCAACTAGAATATTAAACATTCCGGGCACCATAACAACTCAAAAAATAAGTGGTTATGGTGCCAGAAGCCCCCGGGCACTTCCTTACCTTTAGTGGTAAAACCACTGCAGCACTTAAACAACTTTCCAAAATTCAGCTAAATATGGTATAACCAACAACAGCATGGAAGTGTCTTGTAGTCTGTGATGTGGCTGTGAGGCCCACAGAGATTGAATATATATGAGTAAGAAAGGAAGCCAGACCATGGTTGGACGGGGCAGAGATAGAAACATATTGAATAATTTTGTTCACGGTCTGAAATAAAGATGCTAGCAGTAAATTTAATACTGGGTCAAAACAAATAACCAGGGATGAGAAGGCAATAAGGCGCCACTTACTGGGATGGGAAACAAACACCTGGGACATGATGAACAGGGAAGGCTGCTGTATTAGAGAGGCTACAAATAAGATGAAATGACATGAAAAATGAAGAAAATGGTATATACATAAGTAAACAATGAAACATGTAACACATAAGAAAATAAACTTGATGAAGACCTAGGGAACTTCAAAAGATATCATATGTAATACAGGAACAAGCTGCTTATAATGAAAGGTTAAAAAAGAATGAGATTTGGGAAGGACCTACGTGACTTATAAGAGATATAGAATACGTTGTTAGATTCTTGACTTTCAGATACTATGGAGACTGAAAGACATCACAGGAAATCTAAATGGGAAAAGAATGTTGATAACAGATCACATGGAATCAATTGTGTATCATTTTTACTCATGTCTTCGCTGCAGGAAAAACTCTTCCAAAGAAGAAATATATGGGGGTACGAATGGTTCAGCTCTCATCAAAGTAAGAAGTTTTTCTTAATATTATGGGTTGGGCCATGTTTTGCTTAAAACATGTTTAGAATTGACTGACATTGCATAAACAGTTATCATAATGTATACAGAGTATTTATGCACAGCTAAACAGTTTGCAATCGGCCGCTCAAAGCTACCATCACCATGGGTTGCAGTCTCAGTATACACAAAGCTACCATCACCATGGGTTGCAGTCTCAGTATACACAGAGCTACCATCACCATGGGTTGCAGTCTCAGTATACACAGAGCTACCATCACCATGGGTTGCAGTCTCAGTATACACAAAGCTACCATCACCATGGGTTGCAGTCTCAGTATACACAGAGCTACCATCACCATGGGTTGCAGTCTCAGTATACGCAAAGCTACCATCACCATGGGTTGCATCTCAGTATACACAAAGCTACCATCACCATGGGTTGCAGTCTCAGTATACACACTGCTACCATCACCATGGGTTGCATCTCATTATACACAGAGCTACCATCACCATGGGTTGCAGTCAGGGCCGGCCTTAGGGGTGTGCGAGCTGTGCGACCGCACAGGGCGCCATGGAACAGGGGGCGCCCTGTGGCCGACACAGCTCACTCATGGCCGGAGTGCAGGGGAGCTAAAAGAGGTACCTGGCTGGAGGATTAATTATTCTCCACCCGGGTCTATTTAAAAAAAAAAAAAAAAAATCGCGGCAGAGGGGGCGGGGTTTACCGAGCGGCGGAGGCGGGGCTTATCGAGAGGCGGAGACGGGGCTAATACCTCCCGAAGCCCCTGCTGTACAGGAAGAGGGAAAGATGCTTCCCCATCAGCCAACTGCATCCACTGGAAAGAGGTAAGTGTGTGTGTGTGACTGTTTGCCTGTTTGTGTGACTGTCTGTCTGTGTGTGTGTGTGACTGTCTGTGTGACTGCCTGCCTGTGTGCGTGTGTGTGTGTGTGTGTGACTGTCTGTGTGACTGCCTGTCCTTGTGTGTGTGTGTGTGTGTGACTGTCTGTGTGACTGCCTGTCCTTGTGTGTGTGTGTGTGTGTGACTGTCTGTCTGTGTGTGACTGCCTGCCTGTGTGTGACTGTCTGTGTGTGTGACTGTCTGTCTGTGTGACTGCCCATGTATGTGACTGCCTGTGTGTGTGACTGTCTGTCTGTGTGACTGTCTGTCTGTGTGACTGCCCGTGTGTGTGACTGCCTGTGTGTGTGAGACTGTCTGTCTGTGTGACTGTCTGTGTGTGTGACTGTCTGTCTGTGACTGCCTGTGTGTGTGACTGCCTGTGTGTGTGTGGACTGCCTGTGTGTGTGTGTGACTGTCTGTCTCTGTGTGTGTGTGTGACTGTCTCTGTGTGTGCCTGCCTGTGTGTGACTGTCTGTGTGTGTGACTGTCTGTCTGTGTGACTGCCCATGTGTGTGACTGTCTGTCTGTGTGACTGTCTGTCTGTGTGACTGCCTGTGTGTGTGACTGCCTGTGTGTGTGAGACTGTCTGTCTGTGTGACTGTCTGTGTGTGTGACTGTCTGTCTGTGTGTGTGACTGCCTGTATGTGACTGCCTGCCTGCCTGTGTGTGTCTGTCTGTAACTGTCTGTGTGTGACTGCCTGCCTGTGTGTGTGACTTTCTATCTGTGTGACTGCCTGCCTGCCTGTGTGTGTATAACTGTCTATGTGTGTGTTACTGTGTGTCTGTGTGTGTGTGTGACTGCCTATGTGACTGTCTGTCTGTGTGTGTCGCTGTAGCTGTGCCATTGTTTGTGCCTGTGCCTGTATGTGTGACTGCTTTTAACTGAGTGTGTGTGTACATGCCTGTAACCGAGTTTAAATTTCCCCCACCCCTTCCTGTCAAGGCCGCACTTTGACTGACAGACGCTCACTCACTGACAGACGCACACTCCCTGACAGACACACACTCTCATATACACTGACAAACAATGACATACACACATACACTATTACTTGGACACACACTGACAGATGCACACTTTCACTGACAGACGCAAGCACTCACTGAAAGATGCACGACTCCACTGACCGACACATACACACTGACTGACACACACTCACTGACCGACACACACTCACTGACCTACACACTCACTGACCTACACACTCACTGACCGACACACACTCACTGACGACACATACACACTCACTGACGACACATACACACTCACTGACTGACACATACACACTCACTGACTGACACATACACTCACTGACCAACACACACATTCACTCACAGACACACACATTCACACTTACAGACACACACAATTACACACTTACAGACACACACACACACACACATTCACTTCAAAATAAACACTCACAGACACACACACAGACATTTCCACTAACACTCACAAACTAATATTTTTTACATTTATTTTAAATCCACCCAGCCTCCCTGGGAAAGCTGGAGTGGATTTCTTACCAGCAGTCCAGTGTGGCTGCTGGGCAGGCAGGCAGGGGGCGCACAGGCTGAGTAAGCAGCGCTTAGTGATGCCGGGAGCCGGACTGACGTCATATTCTGGCTCCCGGCTTCATTAAGCGGCGCAGAGGAAGCTGAGCAGGAAGAGCTCAGGTGAGTATGCTCCTTCGCTGCCCGCTGCCAGCCTTGGGGGGGCTCAAAAGTGGCCAGCCGGTCAGCTCTTGAGCCCCCCAGGATGCGAGGCAAGCAAGGGATCTGCCTGGGGGTTTGGAGGGATGCTTTTTTTTGCTGCCCCCTGCAAAGTGGCGCCCAAGGCAGATGCCTTGTTTGCCTCGTGATACACACGTCCCCGGTGCCTGTGTGTGTTACTGTATTCAGGCAACTTGGTGGGAGGTGGGGGGGGGCGCCGTGAAGACTTTTTGCACAGGGCGCCTAATTGCCTAAGGCCGGCCCTGGTTGCAGTCTCTGTATACACAAAGCTACCGTCACCATGGGTTGCACTCTCAGTATACACAGAGCTACCATCACCATGGGTTGCACTCTCAGTATACACAGAGTTACTGTCACCATGGGTTGCACTCTCAGTATACACAGAGCTACCATCACCATGGGTTGCAGTCTCAGTATACACAGAGCTACCATCACCATGTGTTGCAGTCTCAGTATACACAAAGCTACCATCACCATGAGTTGCAGTCTCAGTATACACACTGCTACCATCACCATGGGTTGCATCTCAGTATACACAAGCTACAGCTGGATGGTATCTGGCACCACAGAGCTGTGTTTATTTAGTACTATTATAACAGGTCCTGCCAGCTCACGTTGTAATGATGTATGACATCACATCCCATCATCCTGTATTACTACAGCGCAAGATGCCAAGGCATTTAGTCCTTCATTGGAATTATTTTACCGTAATATGCAGTTCGCACTTATGTGTCCTCTATATATAGTATGTTCTATCTCGTATTATTAGGATGATATTTTTTCTAATTATGTGTTATAACGTGTGTTATGTGTGAAACACCTGACACTGTGACTTGAGGGACTAAACAGCAGTGATGATGACTACATATCCTTGCTACATTACTGAGATAGCAGTCACGTTCCCATCTAATATGCATAGTTATTTGAAAGTTAATATGGCTTCCTTCAACTTTAGACAGCTGTGACATGTATAGTGTGACAATATTCTGAGCCTTACACCTCACACTTCTCTAATGTTAATGGGAGTATACGTGTAAATTCTGTTTGTCTACAGAATATTTGGGAAAAAATAATTAATTAGTCACAATTACACTGCAAGCTAACAGGAGTCTGACCAGAAATGAGAAACGGATAATATTTGGCTATTTGCAGAGCTTGGTTCTGTACAGCTAAAAAAGGAGAATAAATATGTTTTATGTATTGTGCAAGTAAGCAATACACAGTGAATGCATTTCTTTTGTTTTATTTTGAGAATATTTATACAAATGTTCTATCCTTTCAGTTTAATCCGTGAGCTTAAAATGCGTGATAAAGATTTCCCCGACGTTAATTCTGGAGTTTATGTGTTTGAGGTTATCCAAGGAACAGCAGCAGCAAGGTAAGTAAGAAATGAGGATTGCTCAGTATTGTCTGTAAAAGATACACATTTTACTTACCGTAAATTTATTTTTTCTGAAGATTAGAGGCAGTGCATTACAACAGGGATTTCTAATCTGGAAGGAAAAACAGGCAGGCAAACCCCTCAAAATTTTAGGACCTCCCCCCCAATTCCCCTTAGCACTATAAAGTGCTATTAACACAACAATTTGCTATTAACACAACAATTTCCCAGGAAATACAAAAGCCAGATCACATCAAAATATTATTTATTTAGAAAAAGGGAGGAGGGGGCGGAGCCTGGCCTTCTACAGAATCAGACGCGTGGCGCACAAGCTCCGAATCAACGGGCCGGTTCACGGGTGCTGTCCCCAGCCCATCAGCTGTAACTACCGTTCTGGTGCGACACAGATGTAAGGTTTTCCCAGACCTACACATTAAGCCAACACACGTATCTCTAAGCCATAGGGAACCTGAACACTCTTACTCCGGCTGCCGTGAGTTGAGCTGGGGAAAGGCAGCCGATCTCTCCACTCAACTGTTCCCAGCACAGACTTGCTGCATAGCGCTCTCCCCCCACCTCTGGACTGACGGGGGATATCCCGGTCCCCACTGAAGCTGACCAGACACCAAACACTGCTGCACTCCTTGTGACCCACAGTGGAATTCCTATGCCGAGTCCAATACCAAGCCTCACTAAAATGGCGGATGGGCCTACTCCAGCCTCTCAAGGCCTGTGTCAAACTCAGAGTTCCAACAGCGGAGCTATAGAAACCATACAGCAGTGTTTGGATGCCATATTCCAGAACTTCTGGCTCAAGATATCTTCAAACATGGCTGTATTAGCAACCTCACCGCATGAGGGCTGCTATGAGCCTAGTGTCCTAGAGACAGGTGCTACCACTCAAGGCCCCACGACTTCACAAACGCCTACCATCATTACGGCACACCATTCCAGACCGCGAGCCTCAAGAGGCTATGCCTCCACACATCGACCACACATACTGAAGATCAACCGCGGTCAGTGGCACGTACCATCAAGATCTCACGAACACCCCCAGAGGGGAATTACCGTGGCACTCAGACTCCAGAGTGCATGGCTTGCGGTTGTCCGCTCTCCCTCGGGCCTGGGACTGAAGGGAAACCCCGCTCTGGAGCAGCTCTGTGGATAATCCTAAGCACCACAGAAGCTACACTCTACCTTGGCATCCTGTAGGGATCAGCTGACAGGGACTCTGAGCCATACTAATGTCGCAGGTTGGAGAAGGGTGCGTAGCTGGCTAGATAGATGGCATATAGCAGTGATGGGGAACCTGTGGCAGGCCGGGCACTCTCTGTGGGCACGCGGCCATAGCTCGCCATCAATGCAGAGTAGGCACTCTGCTTCCGTGTCGGGAGGACAGGGGGAGGGATCTGAGAAGCAGCTCTCCCGTCCTCCCGCGAGCAATCAGTGTGGAGCGTTGCCATGGCAACACTCCACACAGCATTGCGCGGGAGGGAGGACAGGAGAGCTGCAGGACCTGTCCATCTTACCACCACCAGACCACCAGGGATTTATGTGTGTCCCCCTCCTTCACATAAGGTAAGCAGAAGGGAGGGGGGATACAGATTGTAATAATATATTTGCAGCCCTTCCCCTCTCCCCCACCAACACACACAGCACCCCTTTCACACACAGCACCCCTCTCATAAAGAGCACCCAGCACCACACACACACACACACACACACACACACACAGCACCCCCCCCACACACACACACCACCCCTCACACAGAGCACCCAGCACCCCCCACACAACACCCCCTTACACACACACACACACACACACACACACACAGCACCCCCACACACAGAGCACCCAGCAACCCCGCACACACACACACACACAGCCCCCCCGCACACACACAACCCCCCTCACACACAAACGGCAACCCCCCACACACAGCACACCTTTCACACACAGAGCCCCTCTCACACACACACAGCACCCCTCTCACACACAGAGCCCCTCTCACACACATACACACAGCACCCATGCACTGACTTACGTGCTGTTACAGCACTGCTCCCACCATTGATGCCGCCGGGAGACATGAAATGACGTCAATCAGGCGCCGCCGCCTGATTGACGTAATTTCCTGTTTTGCCGGCAGCATCAGCAGAGAGGGCAGTGCTGGAACAGCACGTAAGTCAGTGTTCGCGCCCACACCCACTTACAGCAACGGGAAGGAGGTGGGGAGCCTGGGAGGACTTCAAACTCCCACCAGCACCAAAAAAAAACACATTATTTATGTGCTGTTAGGGAGAGGGGGATATGCTGGGGGAGGGGGGATATGCTGGGGTAGTGAGGGGAAGATGCCTAGGGGAGAGAAGAGGAGATGCTGGGGGGAGAGAGGAGGAGATGCTAGGGGGAGAGAGGAGAGATGCTAGGGGAGGGAGGAGGAGGAGATGCTAGGGGAGAGAGGAGAGGAGATGCTAGGGGGAGAGAAGGAGGAGAATGCTAGGGGGAAGGAAGAGGAGAGATGCTGGGGAGAGGAGGAGATGCTAGGTGGAGATAGGAGGAGATGCTTGCTAGGGGAGATAGGAGGAGGAGATGCTAGGGGAGAGGATGGGAGATGCTGGGGGGAGAGGAGGGGAGATGCTGGAGGGAGAGGAGGGGAGATGCTGGAGGGAGAGGAGGGGGAGATGCTGGAGGGAGAGGAGGAGATGCTGGGGGAGAAGGGGAGGAGCAGATGCTGGGGAAATGGGGAGAGGATGAGGAGAATCTGGGGGAAAGGAGGCGGGATATGCTTGGGGGAGATAGGGAGAGGAAGAGGAGAATCTGAGGGAGAGGAAGAGGAGAATCAGGAGGAGAAGAGGAGGAGATTCAGGGGGGAGAAGGGGAGAATCTGGGGAGAGGAGAGGAGAGGAGAAGGAGGTGCTGGGGGGAGAAGGGGAGAGGAGGAGAAGATGCTGGGGGGAGACGGGGATATGCTGTGGGTAGAGAAGGGAAGAAGCTGGGGGGGGGGAGAAGAGGAGAATTAGTTCGGACAACTGTATGAGTTGTTTTTTCTAAACTTAAACCTCAGTATTCAGGCTTAATTGCCGAGGAAATTGCTGACTTTGAGAGGAAAAAAGTTGCCATGTATTGCGGTTTGGGCACTCGGGCTCAAAAACGTTCGCCATCACTGGCATATAGAATCTTTACTATTACCTTGTGTTAACCTTAGTTTCCCCTCTTTCTTGCTATTTCATCCAGTGCAGTGAGTTAGCAATGTATAACATTTTAGAGGCAAAAGCATATAGTTTTCTTGCAAGTCTGAAAAGCTTCAGCTCTTGCATAAACTAAGCTTGTTATACCATCTTGATTTTGTATACACCTATTAATACAACTGTTTAGCCTATGTATATCTTTACATCTTGCATACATATATATTTAAAAGGGTGCTGTTATATCTATTACCACAGTTATCTATGTGTTTTTTCACTCTTACCTCTGCTATTGTGGCAGCGTAAGAAAGTTTGTAATCTATGCACAACAAAAAATTTGTAAAAAATTAAAAAAGAAAGAAAAAGGGAGGGACGTGTGCACTGCCTCTAATCTTCAGGAAAAAAAATTACGGTAAGTAAAAATTGTATTCAGATTAGAGGCAGTGCATTACAACAGAGATAAAACAAGCAATCCCTAAGGGTGGGACTCATGTGACCACTGCTTGCAACACCTTGCGCCCAAAAGAAGCTTCTTCCGAGGCCAGTATCTCTAATTTTTAATGCTTTGAAAATGTGTGAAGAGACTTCCAAGTAGCTGCAGTACAAATTTGTGTTGGAGAAGCTGAGGCCCTTAAGGCCCAGGAGGAGGTAGACATGGCTCTTGTAGAATGCGTTTTACGAGATATAGGTGGAGGAACTTTAGACGCAGAATATGCCAACCGAATGGAGTCTTTCAAACATCTAGCCAGAGAACTCTTGGATGCCATCAAACCTTTTCGTGTACCATGAAAGAGGACAAACAGTCTGTTCAATTTTCTAAATGACTTGGTACGTTCCAAGTATTGAAGCAAAGATTTTTTGACGTCCAGGCAATGATATTTTTCTTCCAAGGCATTAGAAGGGTTTTGGCAAAACGTAGGTAGGACAATTTCCTGATTGAGATTAGACGTAGAACAAACTTTTGGAATAAAAGATGGATCCAGTTTTAAAACCTTATCCAGAGGTTCAAATGGAGGTTCACACAAAGCCGTTTACACAAGATTGAGGTCCCATGGTGGAAACGTCTCCCTGATGGATGGAGCCAAACAGGACAAAGCTTTGAAAAATCTAAAAATTAAAATATTTGATGCCAGACACCTAAACGAGAAAAAATTAATGGCAGAGATCTGGACCTTGAGAGTAGCCGGATGAAAACCTTTGGCAAAGCCCAACTGCAGAAATCTCTGAATATTCGGGATGGAGGCTGATAGAGGATTTTCTTTTATCTTGAAGCACCAAATACAAAATTTCTTTCAAATTCTAGAATACACTTTAGACCTTGAATCCTTCTTAGCACACATCAAAATATCGATAACTTCCGAGGATAAACTTTTGTTCTTTAAAATCTGGTATTCAGAAACCAGGCAGTTAGGTTGAATTTCTTTATTGTATGAAGAGGAACCATGGAGTGTTCCAGAATATCCACTGATAGCAGAAGTTTCCAATATATGGAGTTGGGGACATTAGAATGGAGAACTAACTCCTTCTTGGCCACCATGGCAGGATTATAATTATCTTTACCTCTTCTGACCTGATCTTTTGTAGAATCCTTGAGATTAGAGAGATTGGAGAGAAAATATAAGCTAGGTTGAAATTCCAAGGAATCGACAGCGTCTAAAACCTCTGGTCTGTCTGATGGATTCAGAGAAGCAAACCTTTTCATTTTCCTGTTTTCTCTTGAATCCATGAGGTCTAACTCTGGAACTCCAAACTTCTCTGATATTCGTCTGGAAATCGGAATAGAAAGCGACCAATCCGCTTGCTTTAGATGTTGACGACTGAGGGCTTCTGCTAGGGTGTTAAATTGCCCTTTTATATGCACCACTGATATCGACCGAAGGTGACATTCTGACCAGACCATGTTTTGAGAGCAAAGATGTTCTAGACCAGCAGACCTTGTCCCTCCTTGCTTGTTGATATATGGTACTGCAGTTGAATTTCCGATCTTATCTGGACATGATGATCCTGAATCTGTTTCTGGAATACCAGAAGAGCCAACCAAATAGCTTTTAGCTCTTTGTAATTTGATGATTTCTTTACGTCTTTGGAAACCCAAAGACTTTGTTTCTTGCTTTGTTCTATGTGACCACCCCACCCGAAACAGGAACATCTACTACAGGTATAGACTTAGAAAATTGTGATTGAAAATGCCTGGACAGGAAAGGTTTCTTCCCAGGAAATTTCCATTTCCTTAATATTAGATCTTTTAAATCTGTATTAAACAGAAAAGCTTTCAATTTTTTCCCTTTAGATTTAATTAGTTCCTGATTTCCCATCAGAATCTGAACCTCTTTAATTAGTTTTCCTAAACATTCCTGAAGAATCGTCTCCAAAAGAGCCTGCAACTGAGAAATCAGAGCTTTCATTAGACTCTTCCCAATACCTTTGTATTTTCTTAGTCTGAGCTTTTAAGGCTGAATCCTGGGATACTGAGGCCTGTGCAGACTAAAATGCTGCGGACTGCATGTCAACAAAAGTCTGCTGTTGGAACCAGCTTAGGAACGCTGACATTTCAGAATTTTGTGGATTCATCTGAAGCTTCTTTGGAACAGCTAGTACAAATCTTTCTTTTATAGCCATCTGGCATGGGTTGACAACATGAGGCACAGATTAAATGTTTTTCGATTTAGACGTGCATTTCCGTTTCTCTGTAGGTGTGTCCGTAGCCTCAGGATTAGACATACTAGAAAGAAAAAAGAGAATGAGAGAGAAAAAGAAAAAAAAAAAATCAAATATAACATTTCAAAATATATAAAAAAAAATTCAGGCAGACTTACCTTAATGGCCTCAAAGTGTGCTGGAGGGAAGGTGAGAACACACTTGCAACAGGTTCTGAGTGCACCTGGCAAACAGTTAGTTGCTGCTGGTTAAATAGCCTCCAACTCCAAGGTCCTGAAAAAACTAAATTAGAGAAAAAAAATAAAAATGTTGACGCCTGAAATTCAGAAATCCACGTGCATTCCACAGCCAAGACCTCCCAGCTTGTGCGCGCTTTCGCCTTACCCAGCACCCGGCACAATATTGGCGGAATCTATAAGTATTGGTGGAACATAGGCACCCAGCATGCGTTCCACCTGTCTAAGCCTGCAGCGAGCTCACCCGCTGGCCATCTTGATGGTAGTATCGGAAGCAGGGTCTCCTGAGCCACAGCTCCCTCACCTTGCTTCATCTGGAATCAGGGGTAAACCTGACTACCTCACCTGAAGAACTGGGGAACTGTTGTGTTAATAGCACTTGATAGTGCTAATGGGAATTGGGGGGAGGTTCTAAACATTTGAGGGGTTTGCCTGCCTGTTTTTCCCTCCAGATAAAAAATCCCTGTTGTAATGCACTGCCTCTAATCTGAAGGGAAGAAAATATTTATCACTATACTATCACAACATAACAGACTACCTAGTATTATGCTTAAACAGTTACTTGAAGCACCATGACCACCAAAAAATAAAGTTAAAGCACATAGGTGCATTATGGCGCCCCTTCTAAGCTGTCCTTGCCTTCTCCTAAGCTTAGCTGTAGGGACTTCCTCCATCTGCAGTCAGGGGGAGTGATGTCACTGGGGGAGGATTGTTTGCTTTCGGCATTAGATCAAATGTAAGTTTTTGCTTTATTTCTTTATTTTTTTTCACAATAATCAGTAGATTTGTGCATAGAGAAAAAAATTTGTTTCGGCCAAAACACTTCTACTGAAAAAGAAAAAAAAAAAGGGAAAACGAATCAGACAAACCAAAAAGCCCTGAAAATGGAGCAATCCGTTTACTGCAAAATGTATACATAAAATCAAGTGAGAAAAGGTAATCAATAGAGAAAAGGAGGAGCAGTGAAAAAAAACAACTATATGTACATATTATCTATTACTATATTATTTTACTGCTAATCCTTTTTATCTTTATTACATAATCTGAGTTTGAAATCAACATTTGATCAATGTATGCTAGCCATAAATCATCTTTTTTCTGTCAATCATCTCTTTTATTGGTGTCACAGATAGAATTGAGAATCACAAATAAATATGACCATATTCAGCTATTGCGTGTATTGTTTGGTTCGTGATTCAGCTAACTCTAGGCTTGGAGTTCAGGATTTTGAATGATCACCAGATCGTCCTAAGTTCGAATGAGTTGCAATTCGGACCGAAACAAACCTCCAAGTTTAATAATCAGTGAAAGTGTGTTAAGTTACAAATATGCCATCATTTGGTGATGTATGTACTTTAAACATAGCGAAATGTTCTATTAAAAGTATGCCATTGGGTTTTGATACTATTATTACTCATTTTAATGGTAGTAATTGAATCAGCCTTGGAAAGTTGAAAGGTGAAGTTATGTGTAATCATATGCCTGTCTGTGTTTCTGTCCTGTTTTCTATTGTTGCAAGTTTCCTTATTGTCTGTATCTTTAATGTAGTGCTGGAATGAAGGATCATGATGTTATCATAAGCATTAATGGGAGGTCTGTGACCAGCACTGAGGAGGTGAGCGAGGCAGTACGGGCCAATGATACTCTCTCCATTGTGGTACGTCGTGGGAATGAAGACATCATCCTAAACGTGGTGCCCGAGGAAATGGGTTAAGACCATACCTAGCCTCCAACATTCCGCTATTGTTCATCATGACCTCTTATCGTATTGAGTGCATTATGCACTGAAGTCTTAGACTTGGAACTCACATATTAGCTGGTCTCTGATCTTTCATTAGATGGAAATTTCCTGCTGCTGCTGGAGTATATTATTCAGATACAGATCGTGGGGTGAATGAAAGTATAGCAAACTGTAGAGGAGACCAATTGGTAATTACACAAATACAATATAAAAGACAGATTTCTTCTGTTGGGTATGTATGGAGAGATATTACATGCCCAACACGTGGTCTCACCTATAATTTTGGAAAGAGAGTAGAATATATTTTTAATTTTGAAAGTCTTATGAAATATTCCTCAAAAAATACAATTTACACTGGTAGGAGAGAACTAGGAATGCATACATAAATGAAGAGTGCATGCAATAATCAAATACTCCATTTTTCACAGGTATTTTTTACTAAAAGCATTATACTGGTGCACATATAAACCGATGATGCTAATATGTATTTGAGATTCTTTCATATTTGAAAAATTTGGAGGTGGAGTAAGAAGAGGGGATATTCTGGGAAATCGTGAAATATGGACACATTTTAAAAATCATATCCGCTAAGCTTAGATGATTTTTGCATTTTATGTTGTAAAAGCAGAATGCATTTGGGAATCTTAAAATACAATTCTAGGGCAAAGCTTTGAAACTGAAGAAATTATTAGGCACATCCCGCTAGTTTCTATGGTGAATATTCTTTTCGCAGAACTCTGCCACAAAATAGATTTTTGCAAAGAATCGTCTGTGTTTGTACTTGTTGTAAGTGTGCTGTAATGTTAGAGAATGCAGAAATGTCACCACAGTAAAGCACAAACGTAAACAATTTAAACGTTTCACATTAGGGAAGACAGACATGCAGACAGACACTGCTCATGGCGGACCAGATTAATTTAAAAATATGTTGAGATCAAGGAGAGATTGGAAGCCACAGGTTTAGACTCCTAATTTAAATACTGATGCTTTTCAGAGTTTTAGAACTTTCATAGGCATTTAAATCGGGGCTAACATGCAATACACTTTCTCTTAAAAAGTTAAAATATATCTTTTGTACATTAACACTTGATTATTCCAATGTGTGCCTTTGATTTAGGTTTCACAAATTATAAAGGTAATTTGCATTTATGAAAGGACTTTTCGCAATGTTATAATAATATGAAAACTTATGGAAAGAAAGCTATCAGTCGCTATCAGTTTAAAGTTAAACTCTTTAAAAAAAAAAAAATTTCTTAGACTGAACTGCAATCATTACCTAGAGTCCATGAGTCAGTGAGGTGAATGAACATACAATGCAGAAGTAATGTTAAAAGTGCTACAGCAGAAGATACATTGATTCACTATGAAGGGGCATTTTCTTAATTGTCTGCATGTATAAAGACACTTGCACAAACACGCAAGTCCACTTTTTGTGGATTCTTTCCACCCTGGTGTATTCAATGTCATTGACCCATCTCCATATTACATGTATGTGTATTCCATAAATACGATCTCGATAAAACGTTATTTGATATTTTCCATTACGCACCTGACAGCCTTTTCACAACAAGAAGTGAAAAATGCATAGGAAAATTGACTTCCCCAACCTAGTGAAGAAAATCAATTTAATTTCAAGTATCTTGGCTTCTGTGGCCACATGGAACAACTTTACAAAGCATATTTCTTACAAGATATACTGTTTTAATTAATTTCCTCTTATTATCCATGTTTTTTTTTTTCTAGTGAGCCTGAAACAAACAAATGCATTATGTAGGATTAAAGAGCATGTATTACTTCTTTTTCTATGTAAATTTATTTTATTTTTTTGCATACATTGTATTATTCCAGTAATATTGTATATTGCATGCTAGAAAAATATATAAATTAAGTACACCATCTCATGAAAGCAGTCTGCTAATGAGGAAAGTTAGCTCTTAATGGTACATAGCAGTGTACTATAATGTATAATGTCTACACAATTAATAGCTTTTAAAAAATCAAGTCAAACTGTGTACAGAAAGAGTACACATTTTGACTATGCAGTCTCACATGAAACATGTTGCTACACTAATGATGTATCTATAAATGGTCCTACGTTGAATAAAAAAACACAGTGCACTTTAAAATGTTGGTAATATATATGTATATTAAAAAAGTATTTATTTTGTGACACTGGTAATGAGCAGAGTGGCCCATCTATTTTATGATTTATTTTTTTTAGAGGGTTATTTACTAAAAAAGTGTGAACTGTCAGGAATTTAGAGCAAAATTTAAGGCCAAGGAACCAATCTGGTAGCATAGCTGAAGATATTTTTTTTTTTCGTTTGGATACTTTGGCCTAACATTTTAAATTCACTTTGAATTCCAGACAATTTTTCCTTTAGTAAATAACCCAGTTAAACTTCAAATCTTAAAGGGACATTATAGTCAACAAAAAAACATTAGCTTAATGAAGCAGTTCTAGTGCTCTCTCTTTAGTGCCTCTGGAGTTGCACTGCTCATTTCACTGCTGTTTAGGACTTAAATCACTTTTGTTTCTGTTTATGCAGCCCTAGCCACACCTCCCCTGGCTGTGACTGACACAGCCTGCATGGAAACAAAATGGTTTAATTTTCAATAAGATGTAACTTACTTTAAAAGTTTTTATCGCCTGCTCTGTAATTTGAACTTTAATTACATAAAATAGGCTCCTGTAGATTATAACAAGCTATTAAAAGAGCAGGAGATAAGACATTTTAAATTAAGCATAATTTGCACTAAAGGAAGTGTAAACAGTAGTTGACTCTTTACAGGAAGTGTTTAGGAAGGATGTATAGGTCACATGCAGCGTGGTGTGCCTAAGGCTATATAAACAAAGTGATTTAACTCCTAAATGGCAGAGAATTGAGCAGTGAGTCTGCAAAGGCATGATTTATACACAAAAATGACTTAATTAAGCTAAAATTGTTTTGGTGACTCTAGAGTCCCTTTAATGAGGTTTTGATTTTGTCTGATTCCCATAGATGACCATATGCTCACTCTGTGCACATTACATTTCCATAAGTGAAAAGTTACGCTACCCCCTCCTGCATTTAAAGAGGAACTGTGTTTGATTTTAGCACAACAAAAAGGTAAACATTTTCCAAAATGTTTTATATTTCCAAGACTGGGCATAGACGTAAATTGGTGAAAGGTTAACTGGTATAGGTATGCAATATTTAAGCATGTGGCACTGCTGGAGAAAATTCAGAAAAGAAAAGTGTTTAAATTGCTGAAGTAATATTTTCAGTAATCAATAAAGAAAAATTCTGACATTTAAATGTTAACCCCTTAAGGATGGAGGCAATTGTCCATGTTTTCAACCAAAACAAAACATTAAATTTAAGTTACAGGTTTGTTCCACTGTAATTTCAGGGTTTCTCTTCAAGTGCCCCCATACACATTATACACATTATATATATATATATCTATATATATATATATATATAGATATATATATATATAATTTTAAAGGATAGAAAGGGCTTTCATGCAACATCCTAAATGTATACCTAACACAACACTACATGTGCACTTTTTTTTTTTACATGGAAAGAAATTGAAAAACCAAACAAAAAAAAACTGTATATTTTTTTCTTATTTTTGCTTATAATAATTTTTACATGTCCAGTGCAAGTATATGAGCCCTGATTGTTCCACGTAATATGGTTAGGATCTAAATTAATTTTTTCTTTAACGCTAACCCTATACCAACCCACACACAAACGCTATACCCCTTACCCAATGCTTACATTAACTGTAACTGCATGCCTACCCTAATCTTACCCTTAACTTCACCCTACAATATCTTTGACCCTAAAACAGCATTAACCCACACCTAGTATTAACGCTTAACTTACCCTAGCCCTACAGCTAACCCTACTGCAACTCTAAGTATATTTCTACCCTACATTACCCCTAATTCGAACCATACCCCTATCCTAACCTTAAAACTCCCCCACTGTGTGGTATTCTGTCGGCATCTACTGGCTGGTTTACAGCCGATTGTATAGAGATCTGTACTGGGAAGCTGGCACCGGTGCATATTGTCCGGGGACAGGCTGGAAGAACCTGGAGGGTCTCCCTAAAGCTGTCTGCACCTCACAAAAACCGCAGCTGAGAGCAATCGCCTATCCGTGTTTTTTATGAATGAGTTGAAGGGCTCTGTGCAGTGCTGCACAGAACTCATCGGTCAGTCTTGGGCTACTAAAAATGGTGTTAGCTGACAAACAGGAGCTATTGATACCTGGGGTTAGTGGTATGAGCAGTTATTAAACCAGGCTTCCAGCGAAGCCAGGGCCGTCTTTAATACTGATTGGACCCTGGGCAGGCATTTGCTTGAGCCCCCTGGGCCTAGCATGAAATCACACACTCCACCCCCACATAAAAACAAAACAAAAACACACTTAGCCGCACTCATTTTTACGGAGACAAAATACACACACTGACACACATACAGATGCAGACACTGACATACATAGAGATACACACATACACAGGTACAGACAAACAAAGACAGATACATATACACACAAGTGCATACACAGACACACATGCAGATACACATCTACACACATCCAGATGCACAGATACACTCACTGACAAACATACAGATAAACAGACCAATACAATGACAAACATGCAGATACTCACAATAACACACATATACATACACAGACCCACATGCAGATACAGACACAATAACACACATTGACACACACACTAACACACATACAGATACACAGACACACAAGCAGATACACATTTAGATACACACACTGACACACATACAGACAAACATTTACACGCACAAATACACATTCAAACACACACAGATAAACATACAAAGAAACAGATGCGCATGAAGACACACAGTTACACAGGTACAAACAGATACAGAGACACAGATAGGCATACGGACACACAGATACATATATGCATACAGACACAGATACACATACAGACACAAAGACAGATACACAAATGGACACACAGATACAGACACACAAAAACAGATACACATACAAACATGCAACACCCTCCTGTTTCCTACCTTTTAGGTGCAGGAGGGTGACTCCCCTGGGGTCCAGTAGCTGCCTCATGTCATAAGTGTGAGCTCTGACTCACTCCTCCCTTCTCTCCTTCTCCTCCTGTGCGGTGCTCGGTGAATGCTGGGAGGCAGTGACCTCCTCCCAGCATTGTGAAATCATCACAGGGGGCCCGGTCGCACTCTTAAAGCGTCGCAGCGCTGACTGAGCCCCTCGAAAATACATTGCCATCGGGTTGCTCTTAAATCATGGGCAACCTCATTGTGCGGCCCACGGTGGTAGTTCCAATGGGCCGCACGTACCACGATGGCCGGCAGGCTGAAGGGGCAACTGCTTTGGGCCCCCTAGGATGACAGGGCCCGGGGCAGCTGCCCCTTTTGCCCCGCATTGAAGACGGCCCTGAGCGAAGCAAACATCTCATCTAAAGGTCGGGGGCCAGTAAAAATGGCAACAGAAGACAGGATTTAACCCCATACAGACCAAATATGAAAAGTTCTATGCCACGCTACAGGCTCTAAAACCAACTTCATGTAGGATTGCACAGAACACCATAACGGTGTTAAAGAACTGTGAACAGGCTCTATGGCAGGGGTAGGTAACCTTCGGCACTCCAAATGTTGTGGACTACATCTCTCATAATGCTCCTACAGAATGCTGGCAGAGCATCAGGGAAGAGGTCGTCCAAAACACCTTCAGTACTGAAGGTTACCGCCCCCTCCTCTATTGAATGGGCTTTTTTTTTTTTATGATATCCAGCAAAAAAATTTTGGGGAGATAGCATTATAAGCTACCATAAATAAAAAAAAAAAACGCATAGATAACCTCTTTTTGTAGACAGACAGATAGACTGTTTTGTTACTGCCAGGACAGGGACAGCAGTTGGTTCATTTAGGCACTTATAGAGTCAGCTCTCATGTGCAGAGATAAACTCTTAGTACCTCTTAATTTAGGTAGTTTCACTGCCTGTCAGTGCTGGTTCTATGGTAAGCGGAGGTATAGGCATTGGTTGTAGATTGGTGTTAAGGGATTGTTCTGTTAGCTAAGCCCTTTCCTCCGTTTTTTCTTTTAGGGCAGCTCTTTCAATTTCCTTCACCCCCATTTTCCATTTGCTTTCACTATATCTTTTTTGATGTAGGCACTGTGACTGAGAGTCTCTCTTAGCACTCTCTGACATGCCGAGGTACAGATTGAGGTCCACAATTCTTACTCCGTTTTTACAAGGGACTGTGACAGAGTGTTTTTTCCTAGCCCACTCTCGCCTGCTGAGAAATTATTTGAATTTTTCATAGTTTATAGTATTACCAAGTGTCTTCCTCCTAGCTATTTTTCTTAAATTCTTTATTTTTGTGTGCATTTGAGACATAGAGGTTTGCATAGACATTTGATCAAAATGAATTGAGCAGTAATACAACAAGGCTGCAGTGGTAAATATCAATAAGCTTGCACATTTTATATTTTAAATGGCAAGAGACAAACTAGTCAGATAGGTGGCTGAGCAGGGTAAACTTTGCTTATAAACGGACTATATATTTGTTTAGACTTGAGTAGTAAAAGACAGGCTGGGTCACTAAAGTGATGTAAGCAATAATTAAAAGTCCCCAGGAGGCTTCCACAGGGTCATAAACTAAACGATCATCAAAATAGTGTTGGATAAGATAGGAGACAATTAAAGTTAACTTGTGTTGCTCTCCCTGTGATGACTGTGTGCAGGAGAAACTGGTGGGGGTTAGGTTCCCCCTTGCTCAGTCCAGGAGCTCACTCAGCCGATGCCTGCCAGAGGTGCTTTATGCAAGATCACTTCCTAAAACATCTACTTCGGAAATTAGACATCATGCAAGAAGGGATATCCATAGTCTGTGGGGACTTTAACCATGTCTGGGACCCAAAACTAGACACTAACATTTCAAGACACAGCCCAAGGTATAGAATACTCCACAGGCAGTGCAAACAGAAACTCCTCATTCTCCACCATTATTACAATACATGGAGAGTAACACACACCTCGGAGAAGGCATACACACATTTCTCACATGTCCATTACACATACTCGAGGATTGATGGGATTCTACTACATGGTCAGAGACTAAAATCAAATTACAAACTGTGACATAGGCCAGATTACCTGGACAGATCACACCCCGGTTACACTGACAGTCAGGGACCAATACGATTTTAAACAGCGCAGCCCATGGAGGCTAAATGCTTCCTTGCTAAACGACCCTACATTTAAGAAGGAGGTGGAAGAGGCTTTGAACACCTACTTTAAAGAAAATGCCACCCTGGGAATGCCCCAGAGCACAATTTGGGCTGCTCACAAATCAGTAGTTAAAAAGGTTTATTTATAAAATGAGCAGCATACTTGCGCAAACAATCCACGGCCCAAATCACGCAATGGAGAAGAGAACTACACCACCTGAATACCCGTAACCAAATCTCACCGTCCCCTGACCTGAAACTGCAAATCTCCATTCTCACGAACAAACTACACCAACACGCACTAGAGCAGACAGGGTACATGCTCCAGAGATTAAAAACGAGGCAATACACACAGGGGAACTAAGCCAGCAAGCTCTTAGCTAGGAGACTACAGGAACAAAGGGCGAACAAAAAAAAAATAGCCTATCTCCTGACCCCAACAGGAGAGAAGAAACTGATACCTAAAGACATCTGTAATGAATTTGCAAACTACCATGCCGCCCTGTACAATATAAATAAAAACAACACCACATTTCAACCCACACAAGAGCACAAACTCATACCTAGCTACAGTTGACCTACCAACACTCACGTCCCAACAAGCTAAGGACCTCATTAAGCCCATAACAGGAGAGGAAATCCAAAATGTAATAAAACACCTGCCAAAGGGCAAAGCCCCAGGCCCCGATGGTCTGGATAACAACTATTATAAACACTTCCAACACCAATTGACGCCCCAACTCGTACTCACGTACACAGAAGCGACCATCACACAGGAATTACCACAAGAAACACATATCATAACACTACCAAAACCAGGGAAGCCACCCAACAACCCCCAAAACTTCAGACCCATCTCCCTGCTCAACACGGACGGGAAAATATTTCCCAAATTATTTGCAATGAGACTGAGTGCCCTCCTCCCCCAATTAATTCATAATGACCAAGTTGGGTTTGTGATGGGGAGACAAGGGGCGGAAAACACACGCAAGGTACTAAATATACTACACAGCTTACCCTAGTTACATAAAGAAGGGGGCCTGATCATCTCCCTGGACGCGGAAAAGGCCTTTGATCGCCAGCACTGGGCATTCCTAGAAGCGGTTATGACAAGATTTGGCGTGCCAGGGGAGCTCAGGTCAGCGGTCAAAGCGCTGTATAGCGCTCCAACAGCTCAGGTACTAAATGCAGGATTCCTGTCTGAGCCCTTCAGTATTTCTAACGGGACGAGACAGGGGTGTGCATTGTCACCCCTGTTGTACGTCATGGCACTAGAACCACTGGCATCCAAGATCAGACACCATGAATCCATACACGGGGTGAGCATCGGGGAAAAATATAATAAAGCCAATCTATTTGCGGACGACATACTGCTGACCCTGACCCAGCCACTGATATCAATGCCGCATCTTCTAAATGTAATAAAAAAATACGGAGACAGTTCGTATTACAAACTAAACGTGACAAAGACTCAGGCCCTGAGGATAGGGATACCCAATGACATAATACAAGTGATGCAAGGAAAGTTTGAGTTGGACTGGAGGATGGACAGCGTTATCTGTAAATCTGTAAACTAGTGTCAGGGTCATGGGTGCCTATTGCTCACTGAAGGCTAGCAAGTCTGGTCCAATCACACAGAAGAGCTACTGTAGTTCAAGTTGCTTAACAACTTAAAGCTGGCCGTGATAGATAGGTGTCAAAATACACAGTACGGGGGCGGAGCTTGGCGGCCAGCTGAACAGTCACATGCCAGACGAGCTCCGGGCCAAACGGACAAAAACATGACAAAATTTACGCGACCACCCTACACAATGCCTGTTTTTCTACCCAGGAGATAAGGGGCCACAGCTTCAGCGACGCACAATCTAGAAAAAGACCGACATCGGCGAATACAGTACGGGGATAGACCTGAGGTTAAGATGGGGCCTGCTCAGACGGCGCATGGGAGACGGCCGATCCCTCCGCCAGCTCGGCGCCTCTCACCGAAGGTCTCCACAACACACGGCTTCCCCCCCGCCCTGCCGTAGTGGGATATCCTAGCTACTAAAGTCGCCAACCCCGAAATGGGACGCCAAACTCGACATGCTGACAACTAAAATGGCGGATACCGCATGTCCCCGGGGCCAGCAACTCGACCTGGAGTCCAGGCTCGACAAACTCCTCACAGAATTCTGGGCCAAGCTGACTAGCAGAAAGCAGAGCCCCACACTGGAATTGCCAACCACAGCGATGCCTCAGCACGTAACACCTCCGGTGGCAACATGAAAGAACCCACCATTAAGGCCTCGAAAAGACCCAAAGCGGAACCGGAGACCCGGGCCAAACACCAAGACTCTCCCTTCCACATGGTCCCCCAGGAAGCACAGGACTGGGTCTGAACATCGGCCTAACAGCGCCAACCGACAAGGGACTTACCCTCACAGACCGACCCAGACGGAAACACAGTGCTGGAGAGGGTCGGCAGGCCAACTTGACCGGGGACCGGAGGAATACAGGTCTCAGGACACCAAGTGGGACTTTACCTTCCCCATGCAGGGAGTGGGATGACCATACCTTAAGAGTCCTTAGCAAGGCGCCAATCGCTAATGCCTACCTCACCTGACCACAAGGGACTCATGGACTTTCAGTGGTACACATGCTACACCATATTCATAGTTTTATTTTAGTTAATTGTGTTATCTTATTAATCTCTTACCCACTGAGGCAACTGTTATATGTGATGTGTTTGTGTGGATAAGGGGATTCAGTGTGTTTCTTCTCCTGACACCCGATAGGCAATATAAGGACAGGCCTGCTTTGTATCTGATAGCTAGGCGTACCAGAATAGCCTGCAACTCGAGCTTAATGTACTATATACTAATGTGACCTCAGACAGTTTACCTAGCTTGAGATGACTACCTATAGTAAAATAGTGCAGAACCATTAAGAATGCCATATAACACAAAACTCTTGAATATACATCCCATTAAGCAATGTGTTTTATCAATCTTGTGGGCAGATTACTGCCTACCTATATGCTACTTAATGCCTGATTAATCTTTCCTTACGTTACCTAAAATGTTTCTGCTTTTTCCACCCAAAAAAAACACAAAAAAAACAAACAAATGTGCTGTTACTTGGATTGCCACACTAGTGACCAACATTGTTTGTGATAAAATAGCTTGTGAATGCTGTCATGGCTAGATAAGCGTGTACTGTTAAACTGTGCACAACAAAAATAAAGATTTAAAAAAAAAAAAACACAGTACATCACAGTTTGCTGCGTATGGGGCTGTGTAGCCACAGACCGGTCCACTGCTGAAAGCGACTTCAATGTGAATGTGAACATCACAACTGGACCATGAAACAATGGTCTGACTAATCACATTTTCTTTTAGATCAGGTGGTTGGCCAGGTGTTTGCGTTGTTAATCTGGGGAAGAGATGGCAGCAGGGTGCACTATGGGAGGTATGCTCTGAAAAATTTTAGAACATTGTGGGTTCTGGCACTCATATGGATGTTACTTTGATAAACACCACCTACCTAGAGATTGTTGCAGACCATGTACACCCCTTCATGGCAATGGTGTTCCCTGATGTCAGTGGCATCCTTCAGCAGGATACGCCACCCTGTCACATTGCAAAAACTGTTCAGGAATGGTTTGAGGAACATGACAGAGTTCAATGTGTTGCCTTGGCCTCCAAATTCCCCAGATCTCAATCAGATTGAGCAGTTGTATGATGTGCTGGAACAACAAATCTGATCCATGGATGCCCCACCTAGCAACTAGTACTTAAAGGATCTACTACTAATGTCTTGGTGCCAGATACCACATGACACTTTCAGATGTGCCTCAACACATCATAGCCGTTTAGGCAGCACAAGGGTGAACTACAGGATATTAGGCAGGTGGTTTTAATGCTGTGGCTGATCAGTGTACATCTAAAGAGAGGTTTGTATTTGCGTTTTTGTGCATATTATCAGTCACAACACAATTAAATTACAATAGAAATCTTTTTAATTCCCCCCCCCAATACACAGCATGAACACTATCCACATTTATACATATTATATTACAAATGGCTGACCATCTTGCAAGGTCATTATCGCTTCCTTAGTGTACTTTCACAGGCAGCTGAAAAGCCAACACATTTCTGGGTTGACAATTTTGAATGTACTTGCTTTAACTGCGTTTTGAAAAAAACAAAAAGTGCATCTTTGGCTAGATTCTCAGCGCTTTAGTCCAATAATCGTGATGGGTAAACCCACTAGCATCCAATGACATGCCCTTACTGCATAAATCAGTAAATTGTGCACCAGTTGCTGTTGTCACTTGGCATGAGACCACCAGTGATTAACAAGATGAGGTCCACAAACCACCAGATACCCAGACCACCCAGAGTGAGGAGCTTGCCCACAGCAGTCCCTGTGTGCCCCAAGCAGAATCGATCCACACCAAAGCAGCCCAAAAAGAAGGAGTAGAGCAAGGTGGTAATGAAATAGTGACCGGTGAATCTATTTGGACAGAGAAAACAATAATTGAAATAATCAATTATATATACATATATAAATAATCATATAAATAGAATATATTTCCCACCTCATTCCCCTATCCCAACTTTCTTATCTACTACCCAACTCATTCCTTCTACTACCTTTCTTAGTTTCTCCTTCATCTTTGTTACTTTCTTCCCATTATACGCCCATCATCCTCTACTTTTTCTCCATTACTTTCTCAATTATCATTTTAATCACATTGCTCTCTTATTCTGTCACCAATGGAACAGTTTGTAATCACCTACTTGATGCATGGTACACCGCCACGACGAAAGATTCGTTCCTCAGCACATTCTATGCCTTCAAGAGCTCTACACACAACCTCAGTGCGCTCTACGTCATCATATGCCTGCCCTCCGATCTTAAAAAAAAAACAAAAAAAAAAAAAACACAGCTGTATTTCAGGAAAACAAATGATCAGAAATGATTCCCCTTCCATAACACATTTAAAGTCATATGGGTATGCATTTAATAATTTAAAAGATTTAAAAAAAATTAAAACACAGATGGACTCTGGAGATATAACCCAAGTGAAGTTGTTACCTTTTTATATGAAAAAAACAAAACAAATGCAAGGTATACAGGACACTCACTTCAGAATGATCAGCTGCTTCAGCAGATAATCTATTGTTTTTTTAAAAATGGATTCCAAGTAGATGATGAGTTACAGAAATATATATGTGTCATTAGAAAATCATACCTGTCCTTAAAGGGTTACTCCAAGCACCATGAATACCTCAGTTATTGAGTTGCAGTGGCCATGATGCCTGGAGCCTGTATGTGCAGTGTTTCGCTTTACATAAAGTTTAACCTCTCCCCTGCTGGAGGTGTAACTCCAACCTCGAAAGGCTTAATTTGGCCGTTATTAGTTAATTAACAAGAGTTCTGGGCTGGCTAATATGAAATCTGTACATATCTGGTGCTTGTCATCAGCACGCAGATCATGCTGTCAAGAGACAACCAATGGTGGCATGTCCACCACCTCGTGCCGCCCTATCCTCGTCTTTGACATTTGTCTACTTTCATGGGAGTGACGTCAGCTGACGTTAGCCGAGGAAGATTGGGCTGCTGTGAGAACTTGGCACTGATGTAGTACTAAAGATATACTATAGGCATCAAACCAACTTTAGCTTAATGAAGCAGTTTAAGTGTATAGCTGATGCCCCTGCAGTCTTACTGTTCAATTCTCTGCCACTTAATAGTTAAATTACTTTTGTTTATGTAGCACCTCGCCTGGCTTTGACTCACAAAGCCTGCATGAAAAAATGGTTTCATTTCATTTAGATGTTAACTAGCTTTAGAAGTCTGTATCTCCTGCTCTGCAAATTGAACTTTAGTCACACACAGGAGACTGTTTCAGAGTCAAGCAGGCTATTAACAGAGCACATATTCTAAATGAAAGACTGTGCAATAAAGGATATTTAAACATTAGAGCTCTCTTGACAAGAAGTACTTAGGCATACTGTACATGTTACAAGCAGGGAGGTGTGACAAGGGCTGTATAAACAAAGTGATTTAACACCTAAATGGTTGAGAATTAAGCAGTGCGACTGCAGGGGCATGATGTATATACCAAGACTTCTTCATTAAGCTAATTTTATTTTTGGCGCCTATTGTATCCCTTTAAATGCTAACCGTCACATAAATGTAATGCAGTCATATTCACCTTTGAACAGCCATAAGTCAGATCTTGTTTTGCTGTTAAATTCCCAGAATGGTCCACTGGATCATCACATTCTATGAATTCTTCAGGCCTATTGAGTACAAGTTATACATAAGAGAATATATGTTATTATAAGGCTATCCTAAATATAAGATAAGGCCAGGGACTAATGAAAGTATTTAGAAAATTGGGCAGACTAGATGGGCCAAATGGTTCTTATCTGCCGTCACATTCTATGTTTCTATTATACGAAAACAGTGTAAAGCACACATTTATGAAACACAAGAAACCAGTAACTTTTTTTTAGTACAGATGTAGCTGCAAAACAGTGCTTTATAATCTCCTTTGCACATTCATCAAGTCAATTAAGGTCTTCTTAAAATGTTTATCTATGAAAAATGTGATTTCCTGTTTTTCCAATCAGGAATGAGCAGGCCAGAACAACATTTTCCAAGCTGCTTTATTGACAGCCCTGGTGACTTTTTTTTTCAATCTAAGAAATGAGAGTGGGATCAAGGTTCTCTAAACATCATGCAGTAGTGGTACTTAGACCAACTGTGAATCAAATGCAAAGGAAATCAACTTACTCTCATGTGACAGTGGTATCTCCCTGCCACTTATTGGTTTTGTGACATACTGTCTCTAGCACCAGTTCTGAAGTTAAACCTTCCCATAAAAGTGGGTATCACTGTTAGCAGCAAAAACAGGCAATAGCCTTGCAGATTACTGCCACATGCATCAAATGACTCGTTCAAGATACCAAAGCGGTTTGTTGTTTGAGTAAAGATGCATGCCAATAGTGACATCTACCATGGTATTGCAAGATGCTTTAGGAATAAGACAGTCCACCGATTCAGATTGTGGTTGCCCATCAACTGACCACTGTGACAGGTTGCCCCAGCGGACAGATGCCTCATCCCATTCTGCTGGGCTGGTTGCAACCTCTGTACCCAGTACAAGCCATGATTGTGAGCACACCCAGAACTAAACACCACAGAGATAGGTACATTATTTGACCCTGAAATCCGTTCCATCCTGGGACCAGCATCTACAAGTTCCTCTAATGTCATTATTATGTGTAGTTATCTTTAGTCATGATCATGCATAAAAACATCAGATGTGCAAGAAAGACCTCTAATTGAGGTCTTTGTCAAATTGATGCTTGCTTGTTATATTATATTCCAATAAATCTGCCTAATAACTGCCCAGACCATCCTTGTTTTTCTACAATCCTCATCATAGGAAAGATATTTAAGAACTAAAAAAAAAATAAAATAACCATTTTGTTGGGCGTTACATCTGACCATGATGTGTCTTATCTTAAGAACTTGAGCTAATAATAATAATAATAATATATTTTTAAAACATGTCTTAATGAGCCATAAAATGGCCTTTGGTAAGCATTATAGGAACAATAACCCCAAACAGGCCTCACTGACTGCCACACGTTAACATGGGATCAGAGCATGAGTGGCTCTCCACACATACAGGACTAGGGACACTCACAGGAACTTGCACAATACCAAGGGTCCCCGGGGATCTCTGGGTGCAGCAGTGGTGCTGGTGTTGGGCTCAGGGGGAGTGACAGGGCTGCTTTGGTTTTGCGAGGCTATAAGGGAAAACATAAGAAGAAGCCCTTGTCCTCCTAGCAGCAGGTACCCGAGCGGCAGCCCCAGCCATCCCATCTTGCTCCCACTGCCGCAAACACTGGAGTCTGCGCATGACGACAGAAAGCTTCTTCCGCAGTAACCACACCAACCAATCGCTGCTCCGTATTCTGATATCGACCAATCGTTTGCAGAGCGTGAATAAAAAAAAATAAAAAAAAAATAGGGTACCAGACTACTTCCGTTCACAACGACTGGCCAATCAGCGTGTCGTGTGAGTTTGCATAGTTGTCCTTCGATAAAAAAATTTCCCCCGGAAACACAGCTATGTCAAATGTTGACCTATGTGTTATTGAGGGACTGGTGTTTTTAGGCCACTAACTACAGTTTGTTTGTGCTGTGGGTTTCAGGATTTTGTTTGTTTTTAGGCACAGAGATCTGTTTAACAAAACAGCAGATTGTGTTGAAAACTAAATTGCAAAATGTAGTTAAAATAGCAGGATTGAAAAGGAAAAAAAATATTTGCATTGACTATTTTAGGCTAATTACATTTTCAAGATTATGGTTTAACCCCTTGTGTGACATGTCATGATTCCCTTTTATTCCAGAAGTTTGGTCCTTAAGGGGTTAAAGAAGTTAAATATATTAATACTATAAAATGTAATTTGTGAACATGGTAACAGTTTGGGAGCAAACAATTAAATTATGTAAAGTGTGTGTTATGCAAGGGGTAACTAATTAACTAAGATTTGTAACAGGGTTGATGTTCCAGGAGGGATAAGCCAAATGGCAAATGATTTAGGTAAACTAGAAAAATGGTCAGAGTTATGGCAACTGACATTTAATGTGGATAAGTGCAAGATAATGCATTGTGGCCGTAAAAACCCAAGGGCAGAGTACAGAATATTAGATAGAGTCCTAACCTTAACATCTGAGGAAAGGGATTTAGGGGTGATTATTTCTGATGACTTAAAGGTAGGCAGACAATGTAATAGAGCAGCAGGAAATGCAAGCAGAATGCTTGGTTGGATAGGGAGAGGTATTAGCAGTAGAAAGAGGTAAGTGCTCATGCCATTGTACAGAACACTGGTGAGACCTCACTTGGAGTATTGTACGCAATACTGGAGACCGTATCTTCAGAAGGATATTGATACCTTAGAGAGGGTTCAGAGAAGGGCTACTAAAATGGTTCATGGATTGTAGGATAAAACTTACCAGGAAAGGTTAAAGGATTTTAACATGTATAGCTTGGTGGAAAGACGAGACGGGGGGGATATGATGGAAACATTTAAATACATAAAGGGAATCAACACAGTAAAGGAGGAAACCATATTTAAAAGAAGAAAAACTACCACAACAAGAGGACATAGTCTTAAATTAGAGGGGCAAAGGTTTAAAAATAATATCAGGAAGTATTACTTTACTGAGAGGGTATTGGATGCATGGAATAGCCTTCCAGCTGAAGTGGTAGAGGTTAACACAGTAAAAGAGTTTAAGCATGCGTGGGATAGGCATAAGGCTATCCTAACTATAAGATAAGGCTGGGGACTAATGAAAGTATTTAGAAAATTGGGCAGACTAGATGGGCAGAATGGTTCTTATCTGCCGTCACATTCTATGTGTTACACTATTCTGAACTATGTGGTAACCAAGAGGTTTATTCACTAAACACTGAATTGCTGTGGTTTATTTTTATTATTACAAGCATCTATGAAGCATCAACATATTCGAGCGCACTGTACACAATGTCCTGATCCAGAGCACTTCATAATCTGTGAAAACAGAACAATGCTAATTATACAAAATACAAACAAACACAAATTGATACTAAAGGAACAGAAGGCCCTATCCACTAGCTTACAATGTAGCAATTACAGTACTTTTATGCAAAGTGATTAGCAAGATGACTTGTGAGCTTACAAAATTGAAAACAAAATTGCAAAAAGAAATTAGGCAAAAGTGCTGATTTGAGCAAACTCGTTTCTAGACACAGCTTTGCTATTTTAGCCTAAATTTTGTGATTACGTTTTAAATTCACTATTCTATACAATCAATGTTCCCTTAATCCTTCAGATCACCTCACAGTCACATACATGCTTAGTCACTTGGTGTTGGGAGGACCGAAGGAAAGCTTAGTGTGAGTGCATGATTAATCATGGTCCACTGACACTTTTGATCAGCATTGCTTTGCTTACAGTGGCGTTCCTACCATGGTCTCAGGGGTTGCAGCTGCGATCAGGCCCGTAACTCCAGCGGGCCTGGTCACAGCTGCGACCATGGGCCGCTTTCACTTCAGGGCATTGCTGCACTGGCCCGGGGCCTGTGGTCTCTGGGTGACCGGAGGGAGGGGAGCCCTGTGCTGCTTTCCTCCTGCCGGTCTCTCTGTGTAGCGTGGCCGAGCGGATCGCGGTCTGACAGGAAGTGCTTACTAAGAGAGCACTTCTTGTCAGATTGGGTACCGCTCAGCCACGCAACACAGAGTCGGGGGGAGGGGGGGTGGGGGGTGAGAGAGGGAATAAGACAAATGAGGTGGTGAGAGAAGGTATGAGAAAAAGGTGGGGGTGAGATTTGAAATGTGGCAAATGGGGGATGAGAGAGGGAAAGAGACAAATGGGGGTGAGAGAGGGAACAAGACAAATGAGAGGGTTAGAGAGGGAATGCGACAAATGGGGGATGAGAGAGGGAATGCGACAAATGGGGGATGAGAGAGGGAATGCGACAAATGGTGGATGAGAGTGGGAATGAGACAAATGGAAGGGCTGGGGGAGAGGGAATGAGACAAATGGAGGAGAGGGAATTAAACAAATGGAAAGGGCTGAGGGATGGAATGAGGTTAATCAAGGGGCTGTGGGGGAAAGGGAATGAGACAACTGGAGGGGCTGAGGAGAAGAAGGAATGAGACAAATGGAGGTGATGAGGGGCAGAGAAAAGGGAGATAAATGGAGGAGCAGGGGGGAGAGAGAATGAGATACATAGAGTGGCATGGGGGGGGGAAAGCGACACAGGGGTGGGGGGGGGGGCAATTTTTGCACCAGGGCCTGGTTATTTCTAGTTACTCATCTGTCTGCTAATGCATGTTAAATATTTAACAATTGGCATCACAATCCAGTTCTTTATATGCACATCCAAGGCACACAGTGCTTTCGAGGAGAAAGAACAGAAACATGTTTTTCTGTTTCTACTCCTCTACATAGTACATGTTCAAGGACAGAAAACAGAACATATAACGGTGATTGACACAGATCCAGGATAGAGGCATTTATTTGCAGGATAGAGGTAATTACAGTGTTGTGTATTTCTACATTTAATTTTTATTTTTCATACTTCACAAATACATATTTGTTAAATGTAAGGGATAAATAAACAGTCTTTACCTAGAGCATGAGCCTTAAAGGAACACGCCAGGCACCATACCAACTTCATCTAAATCAGTGGTTCCCAACCCAGTCCTCAAGTACACCATACCAGTCCAGGATCTAGGGATTACCCAGTTGTGTCTAAGGTGTTTTAGAAAAAGAAACACAACAGGATAATCCTGCAGGTAGGGTAGGGGGTACTTGAGGACTGGGTTGGGAACTTCTGATCTAAATGAACTTGCCTCTGGGCACTCTCTTACCTCTAGGGGTTAAAGTGACTCCCCATTCACAACACTGTCTTGGAACGAAACTTACCTTTTTCACTGGGGGCCTCCTGGCACCATAACAAAAAGTGCATAGTGCATGCATAGTTACTGTTGTCCATGGCAATTCGGCAATTTCCAGTCATGACTACATAGTTAGATCTAAGTGTGGGTGGTAGCTAACACTAATTGGTACATGATTTTGAGTATTTATAGATATGAAAAAGTCTCTAATATATAAATAAAAATAAACAGGAATAGTATAGACTACTTCTGAAGGTTCATTTTTGTAGGAAAAAAAAATCTCAGTTGGCATTCAAACATGGTAATACTAATTCTAACATATTCTACCAAGACGCACATCACTCCATAGAATAACCAAGCATAACGCAACCAAGTGCACAGTACTATTTTATTCACATAAAAATATGTGATGATTTCAGTCCAACATTTGAGACTGCAATGGCGCTCTGGAGTCAATACCCAGTTTAGGAAAAGTAATATAACTTTTTAACAAATCACAATAAAAAATAAAACTTAAATTAAAAAAATGAAAATGTATTACCATTACTTGATTAATGAATATTATTCACTAAACTTTCACATTTCACCAAATTAAAGGGGATTATTTTTTTATTTTTTTTTGCCTTCTTTTGGATCAACAACATAAAGTAATGGTTTTAAAGGTTGAACCTGATGGATTTGAGTCTTTCTGGAATCTAGAATACTATGTATGACTAGCTTATCTGGGGGAAAACATATCTCTGATTCTACTGTAGTCGCAGTTTAGCATTATTATTATTTATTTAGCGCCTGCAAATTCCGTAGCGCTGTATTGATTTTGCAATTCATTTTTAAACTGATGAGAATATCCCTGCATCTGGTTACATATCATGGTTACTATTATTTTTTTTATTGCGAATTATCATGACTTCGAAGTGAATTTCAAATCTTAGGTCACACACTTCACAATGAATCCCCAACTGTACGTACTGCTAACCCAATTTATTTTACCAGCCATTTAGGGACATCCCTGCAGTTCAGTAAGGAAAGCCGTAGATGGCGCTGCCGGTATGAAGAATTTGGAACGTTGAGGCAGAATCAATAGTGTTCCAAGCATTGCGCAATCGCAGTGAGTATCCCGGGGTCAGGCAGGAATCAGCTGAGCAGAGTGCTAGGATTGCATTTCCATGAGCAAGAGGCGGGACACAGTGATCCCGGGGGGGTTGGAGATCTGATCCAAGAAAGAGGAAGCACTGTCTGCTTATGAGGGTATAGATCCAGGGCAAAAGCAGAGCTCTTTAGTTATTATAAGAGGTTCGATTATTTTAATTTGATTGAGGTAGGCTAGCTGGGAATTTGTTATTGGATTATTGAAAGGGGTTTATTAGTTATTTTAGAACGATCAGGTGGCCATAGAAGATAGAGCTGGCTGTATATATATATATATATTTTATTTTAATTTTATTTTTTTAAGGATTTCTGGTGAATTCTAACAGTGGGGCTAGGTGGATACATCTTAATAAGAAGGCAGCAAGCTGTAATGGTCCTGTGACTCCCAGTGGATATTAATTGCTGCCACAGACACATGCAGCCTACACAGATGAGTTTACATCCCATGGCTGGTACCTTTGGACATCTCACCCTGTGTACGGGGACTTTACTGCTTCTCATCTGCTCAGTTTCCCAAGGTAGGACCTGCTTTCTGTACATATTTACATCTGGAAACTTTCATATTTCTGGGACTCAGTGACATATTGTTGAAGATTTAGACTGTGCTGCTTATTGTTTCCCTTGTTAATTGGTGTTCTGCACAGAAACTTGGCATACAAACATTGTGTCATCCAAACCTAGAAGATGGCAACCTCACTGTGGCTGTGTTCTATTTTTTTGCATTACAGCCTATTATTGTTTATTGATCCTTAGATGTCATTTACAGTTTGATTTTTCGTTGTTACAGGCACCCCATTGTGGTTTCCTAGGCTTTATCCCAAGTAATAATGATAGTCTCCAGACCTGTAGTGAGCATGTGTGAGATGAAGAAATACTCTGGCACAGTGTTACCTGTCTGTCTCAGTGGCACCAGCAGGCCAGACACTAATTATGTTATCTCAGTTCCTGAAAATCTTACTAAGACACTTGAAATTACTTTCTCTAGTTTTGCTCCTGAACAAAGTTTCAGTGTTTCCTTCCGCAGTTGCTCAATCTTTTACAAACAATGGACTTTATTTACTAAACTGATCATTTACAGCAGTATTGCACGTTTTAATCTAACATGCCCAAAGTGGGAAAAATAGCTGATTTCGATATCTTTTTCACAGTTAGACAATTTTTTTCTATTATGCACAGTTCTCTCACTAATTCCCAGCAATTTCCTGTTCCGTAAATTAATCCCCAAATCTCCAAAGCCGCACAGTGAGGCATAATTCCAAATATGAAATGCAAGAAAGCTCTATCCCTCTTCTTTCTAAAATGTCCCCTACGTGAATTCTTGGATGTTTCTGTGTTTGAAAAATATCTTCTTTGTCTGTTCAATCCTAGCTTCATAGTTATGTACTGCAGAAGTTAATTTTTCTAGAAATTGCCTTGTGTATTTTGATTCCAATTTATTTTTGTGTTAGTAGTGCTTCTAATAAACTAATAAATGAGGTATCTGTGCTTCACTTTATGTCTTCCTGACGTGCTTACCCTTCTATTGCAAAGACAAAAATATGACAATTGCTTTTCTTGTGACATGCTCAACCTTAATAAAATAATGTTTAAAAAATAAAAGTAGTGCTGCTGATAATTGTGAAAAAGATATGTGCTGTTTTTGAGGCTTTTTATGATCTTTTAAGTAACTTTACAAGATAAGTACTCAATGTACTGCAATATGTCCTGTTTGGCTCTTTATGATATATATGCCATGTTTGTTTTTTTTGTAATTAACATTTTTATTGACGTTTTCAATACAACAAGAAGTGCAGCAAAGAACAGGAGACAGTTACGTATGTGTGCGTGAATTGAGAGACGCCTAAAAAAACAGTGAAACTTTTTTTTTTTTGTTTGAAGTTAAATTTTAGTATCAAGGCATATTTGAATTAGAGCATGGCCTTTTGAGCTCTTTCCATAATGGCATGATACTGAAATTTGGAATACCATAAACTGGCAGGAAATCAATTGATTTGCACACGAGTATGACTGTACTGAGTATATAGTCAATCAGCAGCTTTCATAGGCATGTGAGTAAACACATCCTGTGACAGTATACCAGTGACATTCAAACCTTTGGGTCTAATATCTATCTGTCTCAGAACTTAGCTTGTAAATGAGAAGCATGTTGTAGTGGATGTCTCTTGGGTATGAAGAAAGGGTAATGGCCTGTATGCGTAGTGGGCCTATCATCTCTAGTGCCCTGTGTAGGTTTCTCATAGATAATTCTAACTGCGGTGCTTTATATTGCCTTTAACCCCTTAAGGACCAAACTTCTGGAATAAAAAGGGAATCATGACATGTCACACATGTCATGTGTCCTTAAGGGGTTAAAGTGCACTTGCTATTACAAACATGACTTGGTGTCACTTTGAACAGAATAAAATGTCATCTATGCAACCTTCTTGGACTTTACTTCCTTGCCACCAGTATAGCAGTAAAAACTTGGTGTTCCAGATCACTTTGGAACCCACACAATCATTGACTGAAGAGGGCTCATCAACAGTATTCCACACGTTAAGTAAAGTTGAGGTTTCCATGTGGTTTAGTTTTTGTGTGTGTAGTACACATCCTGGTGACAGGAATGTTTTCGTCAAGATGAGTGTTAAAGGTTAATTTAGCTAACCCCACATATTTTTCTTTATTAATTCATTATTTCTTTTATTTTGGTGTTGATATGTTCACTTTTAAGAACATAGATACATAGCTTCCAAAAACCCTCATATGAATGTCTGACCAGCCCCATCAATAGCTTGGCAATATAAAACAGTTTCAAATGTAGTAGGCTACAATATTAAAATGTGTTGTCTAGGCTAGAGCATTTATTGCCGTGGTCACTTGAATAGTCAATATCATCCGGCCAATTGTTATGTATCAACAAACAAGACATTGAGTTTTTGTATTGGCTAGATAAGACGTAAGATTAAAAGCAAAGTGGAAAAAAGAGAGAGTAGTGTTGTGAGTAGTGTTCAAGAGCACCTATTAGTTGCCACAGTTTTTTTGGCAAAGTTTGTGGGACCTGTAATGGTCGCAAAGTATCCAACATGGGAAATATACCTTTTTTATTTTTATATATTATAAGAAATGTAAAGGAGTCGTACTGGACATTTCAAGTTTCCCGGAGAGAAATGTGCTTATTGAAAGTAATACTTGATGGATGGGGTTTGGATGTATTTATATTACATATAAACAATAAGGCAGATCATTAATGGGGTGATGTGTACTGGTGATTTGATTTATTTGTGATGTGTTGTAGGGATGATCTTACAAGGCCTCTACATGTGTTTGTCTGTGCCTGTGCTCACTTACCGTGTTTGATCCATCAAAAATGATGTGACTGATAAGAGCACAAAGTTTGCTCAAATACTGTTTAATAAAATTACACAGGCTTAAGAAACGAAGGGACATAAAAAAAAATAAAAAAAATTTATGATGGTCCCATATGAATTTGGGGTGCTCCATCACATACAGTTGTTTTTATGATGGAGTTTGAGACTGCATGAAATTATTTGTGCTAAATTACCACATGAAACCTATTTTGCTACTAATATTTTTTTTCTTGTAATCTGGAGCCTAAGAGACCTTCAGAATCATTGGATAATCCAAAATCTTATTGATTGAATAAATGGGGGTCTTCACTTCCTACATCACACTAAAAGTCATCATCATCCGCACCTGAACCTGCATTACTAGGTGAATCTTCCAATGTTTTTGTTGGTAGTTGAACTAGAATGAGGAACAGTTTGAATAGCTGATGGTAGATTTGGATAGACAATGACTCTCTTATTTTTCGAGTTATTTAATATCACAATAGCAAAAATAGCAGTCATCATGATTTTTTTTTTTTGGAAACCTTCATATCATTGGCACTCCAAATCTGAAGGCTTTATTTCTCTTTTGACCACTTTTTTAGGTCCACTAGGTAAATAAAATAAACATTATGGGGATCCCATGGTCTTGTAATCATAGTTTTACTCCAAAGTAAGCATGGTACACATTTCTAACAAAAGGCGTTACCTTGATGGATGTTGATCATCTATTCTCAACAAATGTAGCAAATGTTATCTGGACTGTTGACAAATCCACGGCTAGCTATGTTTCACAACTGACGAGAGAGTACAGAACATTCAGAATCTTAAAAAGAGAAAGGTGTGAATGTATTCTAATAGACTTTCAAAATACTTTAACTTGCTGATATGAAACACAAAAATCTGTTAAAAATAATAAAACATAAAAATTGTGCAAAACACTGTGGGTAGCATTATCATACATTAAAAATAGTTTGCAGCGGGTGGAGTCTAGCGGCAGAGCTGAATGGTCACACTCCAATAGAGCTCCGTGCACACACAGCAAAATACCTATTATTTTGAGCACCGAACCTAGTTTGAAGAAGTGGGTGACAGTGGCAACAGGCAACGGAGACACAATTGGTTGAAAGACCAAAAAGCCAAAGCCAAATAAGCCCCACATGGGCCTCAATATCGGAGACCTCCAGCGGCGGGCACAGGGCTCGACCAGGCTCAAGATGGCCCACTACCTGGAGACTTACTCTGAGCTTTCTGTCGACTTCTCACCAGGGGAGGAGGAGGATGTGATCTTACCTCCCAGGCCGGCACCAACGCCAGCACCGCCAGACCCGGACTCATTGCCCACGATGACAGCTGTCCTGAAGGCACTCCTTGCTGACCCGCAAACAAACATCTTAACAGATGTGGCGACGCTAAGGGCTGACCTCAAAGGCCTCACAGGCAGACTGGAGACAGTTGACATTACTTCTGCAAAACACAGCCGAAGTATGGCCTCTATACAGTGGGAACTACTCATACTCAGACAGCTCCACGAGGCGCAAGATTAACTATGGAGGACATGCGGTGCAGACCTAATATCAAGGTTGGGGGCAGAAGAAGTGCCGGCAGCAGAGTTACCTCACTTGGTGAGACACCTCCTAGAGGCCTTGTTACCTCCACGCCAAGCCAAAGCAGTGGGGCTAGACGACTGCTTTCTCATCCCAAAAGCAAAGAAAGCTCCAGAGACCGCTCCAAGGGATATGGTGATCCAATTACGGAACATCGGAGATAAAATGGCGGTTCCAGCAGCAGTCAAAGCACAAACACTAGGTGATTCTACTCTGACTGTTTAGAGGCATATAATACCTACTCACCTGAACCTTATATTTAGTAATGTGACTTTCTAGGATTAGCCTGCCCAGGCTTTTATAGATGTTGGTGTTCACTCTATCACTGTTTATACATTTGAATAGCTGATGGTAGATTTTTTTTTTTTTGGTGTATATAGTATCATTATTATTAATTATTTTTTTAGCATTTTTTCTAATAAAGTTTTTTTTTTACCCAATCCATGTGACTTTTTACATTAGGAAGTATTACTGAATGGGTTGGATTTTCCACCTACTTTGTGTGAGTGGATCCACTACCCCATTTTTCTTTGTTCTCATTGTCAAAAATAAAACCAGTTTGCAGTAAGTTTTTTTTCATTGCAGACCTGTATTATTGTGAGGTACATCGTTTTAAGACAATTGAAGCTTGCATTGTACCCATTGTCCAGATGATGTTGGACGTTGCCACAGACTTTGACCAATGCTGCCTGCGATTCTGAGTCTACACTTCTGAAGAATGGAACTGTATGACTAATACATTGTAGCACAAGGCAAATCTTGCCAAGAAATATTTGCTTAGAACATATTAAGCAATCAATCTTTGTTTTATTTATCCATACTGTTAGCATTGTGATTCGTTTGTTCCTCATAATTAACCCCTTTTTTTTACTGATGCTATTACTAGTTTGTCTGTTAATGACTATATAGCAATTTTTGCAAATGTTGTTATCTTTGTTCCACCATCATTTTGTCTCCTGTCTGTCAAAATATTAGAACAGAGTAGATCTAGAATTTCTACTTTTATGTTCTCCATTTAGAAAGCCCCAAATCAGTTATAAACTGTGCAGCACGTTAGTGGAGTGCTGTGGGAAGGTTCCATTCATGGCCTTTCTATGTTGTCCAAAGCTCACTTCATATTTGTCTTCATTGAGGGTTCAGCTCTACTACGCCACTTGGGGAAAACCCAGAGGGCCAGAATAACTGGTATTTTAACTTGTGTTGAGCAATGTTTCATTTAGCATTAATCTCTCCAGATAAGTGTATTTATTTAGAAATTGTTGGAAGAATACATTGACATTCTCTAGTTTTCTTTTTGTAGTTTATTGAAACATTTTGTAGTAAAGGTACAGAAAGTAAAATGGGGAAAATGGAGTACAAGAAAATAATGCCTCGACAGGCAGCAGTTTACAAAGCGTTAGTGTTGAAAGAAAAATGTAAGGCAACCTGATATCGAAAGAACATGCCAAGAATCCCTCAGTGATGGCGTGAAAGGTTAAGTAACCGAATTATCAGTAAATGTTCGGCAATAAAGCAAGGTTGTATGAAACTACTGGTCTCATGTGAAGCAGTCTGGACCATAACATTATCCATCTGTGTGGCGTCCCAAGAATGAATGGGTTAAAGACCATCTCCAAGGGGACCACGTTTTGTCAAAAAGTTAATGCTGTTTGAGCATAAATATTGTCATTCTTTTGTAAGTATACTTGAGATTAATTATGTCCAACAATTTAATTATGTCCAACAACTTCCAGTTAAGAACGTTAAGATATCTAGCAGCTAAAAGCATGTGGATCACTAAGCCTTTTCAACAATTTCTCTAGTTTCCAGGTATGTCACACTTCAGCAATATATTGTTATTCAACATTCACAAAACAAGTACAGTTCATGCTTCAACACAACTTTACTGCATTATATAGTTTTTGGTCTAAATAATTATGTTTTGCAGTATTCTGAATCTTTAACATCTATTCTGTCCCAAATCTCCTCTCTTTTCCATAAACCCACCTTTTCTGCCAAGCATATGTAGAAAGCCAATAGATGAACTAAGCTGAACTAAGACTATGCACAGGAAGTTTTGCAATGTGCTAGTCAGTTTGTATTCTCCTCCCTACACATTGTGCAGAGAGAAACATTCGGTTTGGAATTGACAGATTTTCATACGAGAGAGAAAGAGGTTACTTATTCTGTGTAGACTATATATGGTCACTTTTCTAATCTCCACAAAAATAATTAAACAACAAGTACCAGAGCTGCTCTTTAAGCTTGCTGTATTGAGTTAAACATGTCTGACAAATTAGAGTCGGTAACCAGAATGTGAATCTCCTAACTGGACAAACTACTTCCAGAGCTTAGTGCTGGTGATGGATGGATGGATGGTCTTATGGACGCTCTGCGCGATGGAGGCGAAATTCGCCTCCAGCGTCGCAGATGCGCCACTAGTGGGTGTCCGGAAGACAGCCACTAGAGGCTGGATTAACCCCAAATGTAAACATAGCAGTTTGTCTGAAACTGCTATGTTTGCATCTGAAGGGCTAAAACCTGAGGGACCTGGCACCCAGACCACTTCATTGAGCTGAAGTAGTCTGGGTGACTATAGTGTCCCTTTAATTTGCACCAATAGCAGGATCATTTGTATGCTGACAAATGAGGGGCAGAGCAGGATAACCCTCCTGTAGTTGGATCTCCTGCAATCTGTTACAGCAACTACAGCTCATGCATTGTAGTTACTGCGATCTTTCCCTTGCACATGTGTCTTGTTCATTACTTGAAGATTATTAGTGTTATTTACTAAAGTGATGCATTTCACATTTAAGGTCAAAATAACCAAACTGGAAACATTCTCTACTCTAAGTCACCTATGGTTCCAGTTTGGTCTTTTGGTCTTAAAGGGCCACTATAGTGCCAGGAAAACATACTCGTTTTCCTGGCACTATAGTGCCCTGAGGGTGCCCCCACCCTCAGGGACCCCCTCTCGCCCGGGTCTGGAAAGGGGAAAAGGGGTTAAACTTACCTTTTTCCAGTGCTGGGCGGAGAGCTCTCCTCCTCCGATCCTCCTCCGTTCCTCCTCCTGGGCTGAATGCGCACACGCGGCAAGAGCTGCGCGCGCATTCAGCCGGTCACATAGGAAAGCATCCATAATGCTTTCCTATGGACGCTGGCGTGCTCTCACTGTGAAAATCACAGTGAGAAGCACGCAAGCGCCTCTAGTGGCTGTCAATGAGACAGCCACTAGAGGAATAGGGGGAAGGCTTAACCCATTCATAAACATAGCAGTTTCTCTGAAACTGCTATGTTTATTAAAAAATGGGTTAACCCTAGCTGGACCTGGCACCCAGACCACTTCATTAAGCTGAAGTGGTCTGGGTGCCTAGAGTGGTCCTTTAAATTTGAAATTCCCGTTTTGTGGATAACCCTGTATATTAACAGAGTGATACGTGGAACGGCAATGTCAACATGATGTGGTTGTACATTAATGTTACTCTCGCAAACCCCAGATCATTGCATTACTGGCAGTAATGGAGAGAAGGTAAATATTTAAAACAGCATCCCCTTAAAGGAACACTCCAAGTACCATAACGATTGCAGCATGCTTTTGTGGTTATGGTGCCAGTAGCGCTCTGTTTTAGAACAGTTTGACTTCTTGCCTGCTGGGTTACACTCCACGCATATTCTACAGCCAAGTGAAAGCCAGAAGTTCCTGCTCATGTGTATTAATTATCTCTCATGAGCTAAGCTTTATAGTACAAAGCTTAGTGTATGGATCGAGAACATCAGCTGATCGCTCCCAGCCAATCAGCTAAGCCATGGATCATCGAGCTTAGCTCAATGAAGGAGTCTGTATGTCTGTCACAAAGCAGGATGTGGTGGTAGGAAGTGGATCCCAATTAATAAGTCAAACGGATTGACTGGGGGGGTTCCATGGTGCTCCTGTTACCAAAACCACTACAGTGTAGTGTAGTGTAGTTGTTATGATGCTTGGAGTGTGCATTTAACAAGAAAAAAAAAAAAAGGATCACTGTGATAACTTCTATATCTAATGTATAAGGGGATGTTATGACTTTGATTGAAGCTTGTTTTCTGACACAAAAATAGGTGCCTTGAACTGTATTTTAATTTGCATGGTACTGGCACAGTGATGGCTGCGTAATTGGCATAGGTTCTGTGCTTTTTTTTCCACAATCCTTTGATCAGAAATTTTTTTTTTTGCTTTATACTATCCTTATGTCATACAAGAAGTGTATCAAAACTCTGTTTGGTAATGTAGTATTTTTGCCAGATTAACTTTTTTTATTATTATTATATTGAAATTCTCTAGTGGTGATATATTGGTACACATAAGCCATAGCAGACATAAAGCTGCCATTTTGCCAAATCTGCGTGCTCTAGCACTTTAAGTCCACAATAGACCAAAGTTTAGCTGATGCCAGGATTCCTTACTCGGCTTGCCTATTGTAGATACATGTGATCCCAGTGTTTATGATTCTGACTGCCAAAATTCCTAAAAACGTATGCTCTAATGAAACAGCCAGCATTAGTCTTTAGGAGGGATCCCAGTGCACATAAACATAGAAGATTCATAAAACAGTGGTAACATTGATAATGAATGAAATGGAGACTTTTAACTCCTTTGCTGTGTGCGTGTATGAATTTATTTTTTTTTGTTTTTTTAAAAATAAAAATACAAATAAAAAAACTTTTTTCCTTTTGCGGTATCCACACATATGTTTTTACCTACCCAAAATAAAAATGTGGAATTATGAATGAAATAAACCCTAAGTAATACTGCATGATATAAAAAAAAAAAGAGCATTTTAAAACACTAATGTACAGATGTTTTTGTTTTGGTCTTATCCTGCTGTTCAGCTGCGAACTGGAAAGGAACTATACATTTTTAAAAGCTACTTAAAGCGACAAATTCCGAGTGGGGAAATTTTAAGGTTTTTTTGTGCTTTTTAAAGGGTCACCAAACGAACCTTAGCATCTTGACATCATTGCAAAGTTTCTGAGAAAGTACCCTACACCCACTCCCAACTCTGAGAATAGCTTGTAACTGCAGCAGTGTGTAAATTGCAATATCTATATGACCAAGCTCTCAGTAATTGGCTTATATATAATTTTTTTTTTTTTAATGTATTTTTATTTATTTAAGCATATTTTTTACATAAGGTGCAAAAGGTACAAGCAGTGATTAAACATATCATTGTTATCCTACAGCATCATGTTATGTTATCTTAATATCAGTGTCTCTCCCTACCTCTTCTTTTCCACGCTAGGAGCTCCAGTTGGCTCTAGTGTGTGTAATATATTACAAAAAAGTAGTAATTTGGCACTCTAACTTAATTCAGAATTATGGAATAAACCAAGGTGATACACAGCGTAAAATATAAAAATAGAAAGAAGAGAGCACTCAATGGAGTTGCTTAACGATGTTTAGTGATGAAAATAAACGATCAACGTTTCGACCCTGGAGGTCTTTATCAAGATCTTTTTTTATATATACACAGAGGGACCTCGGTTTACAAACGACTCGTTTAACATAATTTTCAGTTTACAAATGAAAATCCATTGAAAATAATGCCTAGGTTTACACATTTTTTTTCGCAATACAAAGCAAGTTTCCCCAGGATGCATTGCACCTGGGAGGTTTATAGCACCGCCCCCTGCATGCTGGAGCCTGTTTTTCTTTCTACAAAAATGCAGATATTATTAATGCATGTAATTACTAAAATTTGAACAAATATGTCACTGCTTGTGGGGAACCCTGGTACTGTTGGTATGCACTGTCTAGAAGTAAATGTTGAGCTTCACTAGTAAACATAGGCATGCGCACCCTAAAGCACACGCCGCGTATGTGTATGTGTGTGTGTGTGTGTGTGTGTGTATATATATATATATATATATATATATATATATACACACACGCACACACACACTGGTAGTGTGCTGTGTGTGTGTTTGTTAGGGTCCTGTTAGTGTGCTGTGTGAGGGTGCTGTTTGTGTTTGTGAGGGTACTGTTAGTGTGCTGTATGTGTCTGCGGGTGCTGTGTGGGGGTGATTTGTGTTCTGTTTGTGCGCTGTATGTGTGAGGATGCTGTGTGTGTGTGTGTGTGTGTATGGGTGAAGTTTGTTTGCTGTGTGTGTGCTGTATGTGTGTGGGTGCTGTGTGTGTGCTATTTGTGTGCTGTATGTGTGTGTGTGCTGTTTGTGTGCTGTTTGTGTGCTGTGTGTGTGCTGTTTGGGTGATTTGTGGGGGTGGAGGTGGGGGCAGATTAGTTAATAAATATCCCCCCTCCCTTCTTACCTTATGTAGGGAGGGGGGACCGTGCTGCTGCCTTCCCTGGTGGTCCAGTGGAGGTGGGGGCAGATTGCTTAATATCCCCCCTCCCTTGTTACCTTATGCCAGGGAGGGGGGATCCTTTCTGCCTTCCCTGGTGGTCCTAGTGGTGAGAGTGAACTCTAGCCTGCGGGGTTCACTCTCGCTCAGATCTCGCGAGAGGAACTCGGCAGAGCTGCTGGCAAGAGCTCCCCGGATCCTCTCCTGCCTCCCTCCCTGTCTGTGGGTCGGTGGGAGGGAGGCTGAGAGCAGAGCCGGCGCTCGGATAGCGTCGGCTCTTCATGAGTCGGCAGGGGAGATCTCAGTCTCACTCCACAGGTGTGCCGCGGGGATTAGGGTGTGCCCTGGCACACCCAGCACGCCTATGCTAGTAAACCTGATCACCAACCATGGTCATCTCCCTCCACTAAGCTTTGGCTTATATTCAGCCACATGCTTAAAGGAAAACTCCCAAGCACTGTAACCACTACAGTGTAGTTTGACATCTTACCTTTGGTCCTCTGGTCGCTGCTCTCAGCAAGAGCTAAGTCTAGTGGTGCACAAAACAAAGAACCATATTGTTTCTGCCCAATATTTTATTTCATTAAACCCATAATGTGGAATACACAAAGAGGGACTATTACTTGTAATTTTTTATTTTCTATAATAAGATGATTTCCTTTAAAGACTTTCCTTGACCTAGCTTGACATGAATGAGGTTGCAGTTGCTGTGACTCATTATATTGTCCTGTTACCCTTTCCTGTATACCGGATATATCTATATACTCCCTGTAGTTAATTAAACAGAGTTTTATGTAAACACTATTCCCAAGAAACCATACCAGATCTTCCCATGATAAAGAATGTTGTCATGTTTTGGAAGAAAAAAAGCTATTATCAACATTTTTTAATAGTAATACTCACATTTAAATGTGCATATATGTATCCCAGTTTGTTAAAGTGTATTTCACATTTTATTGATCTTGAACCAAACCTTTTCAGTATGTTTATTCAATGTGAAAACTGTAAGTTTTGGTCAAAATAGTAGGAGTGGGGGATAAAAAAAATAGATAAATATGTGTTGGAGATAAATGGATATATTATTGAAACACTGCCATTTAGCCATATCCATGCCAAAGCTGCCAGCTATGGCAAGTCTGTTGTTGTTTAAAGATGGTAGGGGTGGTCGGGGGTAGCTTGTGGGGAGTCTGTGATGAATTGGCTTTACAGACAGACTGCTCATGCATTGAGCGCTGTTGTTGTGCTTGTGTATGGGCTAACATGTCTCGAAGTATAATGGAAGCACAGTAAAATATGCCCTTGCGGTGCACATCTCAGTCTTCCCATCATTGGATGACCGGGCAAGACTGTTGAGTGATCAGAAAGACTGAGGGGAAATCAGTTGTCACACACTCCACAGTGTGAATTTGTTGGTTAATTTAACTCTGTAGTGATCTATCTAGCGATGTGTGAAATATAATGGGCATCATTTCAAGCAATTCATGAACCCAGGTGTCAGAGGAAATGCATTGGAAGTTCACTTGTGTGTGTTTGTGTGTATAATATATTTTTACATTTTCTTCCTGGATCTGTATTTATTGCCCATTCAGTACATATTTTTGCAGGGGAGCACATTATTAGATAACAGTGAAAGCTGTTGCTGTAAATAAACAAGTTGTGGTGAATATGAGTTAAACGTGCTATCACACATGCTCTGCTGATTTATAACACTTTCAGAACTAAATATAGTATTTGGAGCACCATCCTTTTTGTAGGTGTACATGCTCAAACCCTGGCCAAAAAAATGATTATTTTATTAAATGTTTAGTCGTCAAATTCTTAATGTCATTATAGGTACACCTAAACAGGCATCTTAAAAAAATAAAAAAACAAAAAATTGCAAAAGAGGATCTTTCATTTTTTTTTTTTTATCCCATCTGTCTGGTCTAATACTTCTGGAATACAAAATCAATAAAGCCTTAGTTATTGGAAGCCTTTGAAAATTAACAGAACAGTCTCTAGTGGTTATTGTGCTAGGCATGCCCGGGTGCTTTCCTACAGTAAGTAGTCACTTACATGGGTCCTCCAAAAGCCGGTGTTTGGAAGAAATTAATCGTCTGAAAGTCTGCTGATATATCTATTGTGTAAGTGGAATTTACACTTTAAATAGAGCAGATATGAAGGGAATATAACATAATTTGAAAATGGTTTAACTACTCACCATGTGATGGCACCATAACTACTTTGTACTGTAATTGTGCGTAGACTGCCCCTTTAAGAGGCTATACCTTTTTTCTAATTCTTGTGCTCCCATTTTTGTTCAAAGAGCATTCCAAGGACCATAAGCACTTAATAGTCAAGCAGTTGAGAACAGTGGCAAGTAGAACCATTTAAAGGAGGAGGCGGTGGAGGCTACCCTTTGGCCCCTAGGTAACTTGTCAAACCGTTTGCAAATGGTTTGGCTCGAAAGGAAAGCTGGCTTGAGTAGACTGTGGGCCTCCAGGATGACTGTTAAATGAATGTTCATGGAGAAGCATTGTGTACCTTAGGTGCATGCATGGTGCTTGGTGCGATGCGCCTAAGATTCTGCCATACAGAATCCTTGAATACAGTGATTCTCTATGGCAGACTGTGATGGCACTGCCAATGCATCATGGCGTTACTGTCAAGGGTTGCTAGGCTAATGTAACCATTCCTGACTTCCTCCGCTAGTCCTTGGTAGTGATTATAGCTCTTCCACTTCGTATAGAAATGTCCCCAATATATTGCACGCAATCAGTCGGATTGGGTTCAAAGACTGTTTTATTGAGGCCAAGTTGCCTGCTTATATACACAGACCCCTATACATTACAATAGCAACCCCGCCGAGGCGTTTCTGTGTCTGGGAGATAACTGTATGTACTTTTGCTTAAACAAATTAACTCCGATCCATGTAGTGTAGCCTAATCGCCACCGGGGTAAAGTTTTGACAGACCGCACATGTGGCAACTGCCTAAAATAGTTCCACATGAAAAAGGGTAGTGGCCAGTCAACTTTCGGAAGTTCCTATTCGCTTGTAATCAAAGGCTCCCCCTGGCTCGTAGGGAGCGAATGGTCTCTCAGTTCGGGAGAGTATTTTTCCCGAACAGCGCTCTCCTGGCTTGTCTGGGTACGGAATAGGCAGCGGTGCGATTTTCCAGGGGTTCGTGATTCAAAGTGTCCGAAGTATAGTTCCATGAAGTTGTTATAGTGCCCACAGTGTTCCTGTTAAGGTGCAAATGAATATGGTGCTTCAGTTACTGTATCATACACAATATACATCTGAATAATGTGGCAGTGCTATGTGTTTTTATTGTAGAGTAGTCATTTTGCAAGTTTTACACAGTTTACATTTCACTTATTTGGATAGTGTGGGCATGTGTCAACACTTTAATAGTAACATTTTATTTTTAATGACTGTGGTTTGTCAAGTGAAAGGAAAGTAGGATAATACGATGATAATATTTGGTTCTAGGTCAGTCTGACTTGAAAGTCCAGCCTCAGTCAAAATTGTCTGCTTAAGAGACCGCCCCCATCTTTATCTAATGCCTGCTCTTACAGATAATAATTTATATAAACTTGCCTAGCTCAAAATAAAATTGTCTTTCGTGTAGTATTCCCAGACAGCTTTTGTGGTTTTCATAATAAGGAAAAAAAAATTTGGTTTCCTGCCCAGTTAAAATAAATATGTATTCCTTTTTTTTTTCTATGACATAGTAGTTATAAACACTCCAGAAAGATGTTCTGTGCATCTCTTTATATGGCAAGAACTGAGCCACTACTTCCTGAATGACCAGGACGAATGGCTGACATGACTGGATGCGTGAACTAGGCCAAAGTTAACAGCTGTATATCTGCTAACTCTCAGATAATTAAAGGACCACTATAGTGCCAGGAAAACATACTCGTTTTCCTGGCTCTATAATGCCCTGAGGGTGCCCCAACCCTCTGGGTCCCCCTCCTGCCGGGCTCTGGGGAGAGGAAGGGGTTAAAATCTTACCTTTCCCAGTGCCGGGTGGGGAGCTTTCCTCCTCCTCTCCTCCTTCCTAGCGACGTCATCGGCTGAATGCGCATGTGCGGCAGGAACCGCGTGCGCATTCAGCCAGTTCATTGGAAAGCATTTAAAATGCTTTCCTATTGACGCTGGCATCTTCTCACTGTGATTTTCACAGTGAGAAGCACGCAAGCGCATCTAGCGGCTGTCAATGAGTCAGCCACTAGAGGCTGGATTAACCCATTTATAAACATGTTTATAAAAAAAAAAGGGGGTTAACCCTAGCTGGACCAGGCACCCAGACCACTTCATTAAGCTGAAGTGGTTTGGGTGCCTAGAGTGGTCCTTTAATGGAATTACAGATCGAATCCACAGTCCCAAACAACATTATATAGGAGTCTGATAGAAAAAAAAAAAAAGAGAGATTTTGAATGGAAATAGAATTTCTGCTGTCTGTACTATTAGTGACAATTCTAATAGCATAGAGCTCTGAATTATTTAATGCACAAGACGTGTTGAATAACAGTCAGAACTGTATTACCTTTGTGATTAACATGGGGTGACTGTATTAATACTGCACACTGTAATTTGATGTATGGACATAGATGTCCTAACCTACTAGCATTCCTCCCAGCCCCAACATTTCAAGTTGCATTACAAAGAGGGACACTTTAATTGTATGGGTGTGGCAAGTGGCTGTTCTGGGAAAGTTTAGGTGCTTTACTACAATTTATGCAACTAAAATGTAATTTCAAACAAGAACAATGTATCTCATTTAAACAGACTAATTTCTAAACATACATATTGTAGTTTAAAGACACATTACTGTGAGTATTATTGCTGTTGAGCTTTGTTATACACCCAGACACACAAACAATATGGAGCTCCTAGAAAAGAGGGACATTAGGAGAGAAGTGCAGGCAGGTTTGAGTCCAAAATAGGGACAGATGGAAGGTATGTTCTAGCCAGACTGAAGTCATACTCCACCACAAATACGTGCAAACGTAAGGGAGCCTTGCTCTTAAAGGGACATTATAGGCACTCAGATCACTTCAACTCATCGAAGTGGTCTGGGTGCACTGTCCCAGATCCCTAACCCTGCATAGGTAATTATTGCAGTTTTTAATAAACTGCAATAATTACTTTTGAGGGTTAACTCCAACTTCACCTTTTACCCCTGGAGACAGATGCCAATATTAGAAGCTCTGCCTTCTGCAGTTGTACTATATGCTGCTAGCACAATCTCAGCAAGTGGAACTACACATGAACTGTGCATAACGACACCATCTGCTTCTCTCTTAATTGCCATTTTGGGATGCCCTCAAAAGGGGAAAGATTTTAGGGATATGCCTTACATACTATCTTTGACCACATCATATGAAATGTCATTTTGTTTCAGAAGAGATCCCCAAAGGAGATTGGTCTTCATGATGAAACATATTAGCTGTCAAATAAATGTAGCAAATAATCACTTGTCTAACCTGCTTAGTGTATATGTGTGTGTGTATGTGTGTGTATATATATATATATATATATATATATATATATATATATATATGTGTGTGTATATATACACCTATACAGGTTTTGATATATAGCTATTATAATCAGATTGTTGTAGGTAGGGATTGAACATTCTTTGAGCAGCTGCATTGATAAAACAGGGTGAGGTTGGATGAGCTGAATATGTTCGGAGTAGAATTTGTTTCCATAAACAGAGACAATGGGGTTTTTATTATCCTGACCTTGTCTGTCAACAGAGGATCTAACAAAATGAAATATGAGTGCGATGGAGTCTTGTGTGTGTGATAAAGCGTTTTTTGTGATTATCGTCTCTGTTTTAAAATCCGATAATTCTGGAATTTGTAAGGAAGTCTTTTTACAAGAAACGTAGTATGTATATTTAATGCATTATAAAAATACATTTGCAATATTTGTATGTATTTATAATCTATTTTATAAGAATGGAGAGCTCTGTTTACCGCCCTATGCTTCCTTCACATGAACCCAATTGTTGACCACCGTACCAAATATATGTAAACTTAGTGCTAAGCCAAAGAAAATTAGGCCTTTCTTAATCTGAAAAAATGGGTTGTTTGTATTATTTGTCACACAAACTATCTTTGCATATACAGTGCCTTGCAAAAGTATTTACACCCCTTGGACATTTACATATTTGGTAGTGTTGCACCCTGGGTTTTAAATGGATTTTTATTGGTATTTTTGGTATATTTGTTTTACACAACATATCTAACAATGTAAAGATGGAAAATATTTTTATTGTGATCCAGAAGTTAAAAAGACAATTGTTTATGACTTAAAGGGACACTCCAGACCACTAAAGAACTTTAGCTGTGTGTGTGAAAAGTGTGTCCTAATATATTTATTTTACAAAATGTGCAGATATGTTTATAAATAAACCTTGTTAGACCCTCTCCTAACCAAAAAAAAAGTTCCCCATTCAGACAACCGGTCCTATTATCTCCTATTGCCCAGAGCACCTGCTTTGCATTGGGAAGTTAGCCACAGAAAGCCTGGGCTGATTAAGAAGGGAATGAACTCGCCAATGCTGCAAAACAATAGATCTGCAGCTTTTGCTAGTTTTTTTTAGATGTATCCCCAATAAAAAAAAAAGCACTATTAAATATTTATTAGGTAGTGCTTTTTATTTTTGTTGTATTTTGGTGGTTGAGTGTCCCTTTAAAGAGTTACTCCAAGCATCATAACCACTAGCTGTAGTGGTTATGGCAAGGCTTGACAAATCCCAGGCGCTAGGAAATTTCCATTGGCGACTAGGAAATGTGTCCTGACACCTGGGATTTGCCCCCAAAGTAACTGGCTGCCTGAGATCGGAGGCATGCTTGCAGGTGGCTCATGGAGAGCTGAGCAATTGAGGCAGTGAGGGAGCTGTGATCTTCCTGCTCTACTCCCTTGTGTGCCCTGCAGTGATGCCGGGAACTAGAATATGACATCACTCCGGCATACTAAACAAACGAGGGCAGAGCAAGAAAATGATCAGCGTAGCCCCACTGGACCCCAGGGACCGAATCCACTCCAGCTCTCCTGAAATGTAGTGAGGCTATGTGGGCAAATTTAAATAAAACAAATGATCATTTGTGAGTGTATGTAAAAAGGTGTGCAGTATCAGTGTGTTTGTGTGTGTCTGTCAGGGAGTGTGTGTGTCTGTCGGTAAGTGTGTCTGTTTAGGTGACCTTCTCCCTTCCATTCACATGGAAATCTTTTTACAAACCTTTTTCTCCACGTCGTGCTGGTCTCGCCACAGCCTGACCCACCTCGATGGTTGAGCTCATCAATCTTGACGATCACAGCCAATCCAATTCTTCCCTCTTATAGAAAAGCATTTGGAGACCATTGTGCATATGTGGCAAAACCCCACGCTGCACCAATCTGCATCTCCCCATAGAGATGCATTGAATTAAATGCTCTTACTTGCATAACCTGGTGGTTGTACTTTCAACAAAAATATTAATTTGTGTAACAGGTTTGAATTCTGTAACTACTATTAATATTGTAATCTCAGCATGCAAAATTTTGCTAAAGGTTTAGCTTTAATACCTTTTATTGAATATTTATGAATATACTCCTTTCAATATTTGTTCTATAACTTCTAAAGATTAAAGGAACACTAAAGTGTTAGGAATACAAACATGTATTTCTTGCACTATAGCATTTGACTATCTTTTAGGATCCTCGGCCCCCCTCTCTGTGTAGAAATAACATGATTAAACCTTCTGGCTCTGCCTTCAGGGCTGAATCAGTGCATATCTATGGGAAACATTCAACGTCTCCATGAAGCGCTTGGAGCCACTAGACGTAAGTTCTGCACACTGTGCAGAACTGGACTAGGAAGCACCTCTAGTGGTCGTCTGAGTGTACACACTTTACAAAGGCAGTATTCACAGTGCTAACTCTGCTGAAACATGCAGTAGACACCAGAACAACCGCTACATTAAGCTGTAGTGGTTGTGTTGACTATAGTGTCTATTTAGTTGAAATTAAGACATATTGGGCATTTTAACAATTATTACCAATTAGTTTATCTATATAGTTATTTTTCTTTCGTTGCACTTGTGTAAAAATTATTAAATGCAAAACTGAGAATTATTTTTCTATTTAAAAAAAAATTATTTAAAAATTTGAACTGTGTTCCAGGTTGACTGTCAATTCTGTGCATAAAATATGTCTGCAAGGGGAAGCTACTATACCACTCCCTTCTTTTGGGAGAGCAAAAAACAGGGTGCAAGAGAATACTGAGAACAGACAACAGCTCAAATAGTCTGCCCTCTATGCACAAAATGATCTGAGCGGGGACCCACCAAAGGACAGGCTATTTGAGCTTTTGTCAGCTCCCAGTATTTTTTGCACCTTGTTTTTTTTTGCTCTCACCAAGTTAATACAGATGTATATCCCTTGCTCACGGTGCCTAGGTGGATATCAGCTATACCTCACTGAGGCCTAGCAAAACTGAAACAATCGTCTGGGATTGCTCTATCTCTCGTGCAGAGACTACTGGCCTGCATTTCAGATCTGGACTGCCTTTATGGGTATGATCAGTCTGATATGCATATAGACCTTGTTCCTTTTGTAATGGCACAAGATGAGCTAAAACCTGATTGAGATCTGAGCAGGAACCTATCAAAGGGCAGGTTATTTGAGCTGTTGTCCGTTTTCAGTATTCTCTTGCACGTTTTTTTTTTTGCACTTTCTCCATTTTGTTCATTAAGCCTTGCTTTTGTGCTGTTTAAAAAAAAAAGTTTTATTCTCCTCCCCTTTTCACCCCCACTTCCTCCCCTTGCTGGCCCAGAGAGTACACATGCGCTGTGAGCCAGTACACGGTCCAGACTGGTCCGCTCAACAACCCTTTAACATTAGATAGAGGAGGGAGGTAAACACGTAAATTGTATCTTTTTTTTTTTTAAACATTTCACGGGGGGAACCTATTAGTTAACCCCTTAAGGACACATGACATGTGTGACATGTCATGATTCCCTTTTATTCCAGAAGTTTGGTCCTTAAGGGGTTAAACTCAGTAGGGCATTTTAAGTTAAGTAGAATAAAGAAGAAGGGTTACAGTAACCCTTTAAGATCCTGTTTGCAAATATGCAGTTTAACACAAATTTCTAATAAGAAAGAAGACTGAAATATGGAAGCAACAGTTATACTATTTTTCGAGTCAAAAAGCTTAGTTCAAAACAGGACAGTGGTTAAAAAAAAAAACCCAAAAAACCCCCAAAACCACCAAACTGAAATAGAAGTCCTTAATGCCCTAGAAAAACTAGGTTCCCTAGGGGTTGTCAGGCTTTAATTCATTTTGTGTGCTTTGGTGTAAAGGAGACCAATTTTTCTATAATTCTAGAATTGTTGGAACTTGTATGGGAAAGCTGTTTCATTGCAGTAAGCAGGCTTTCTGCACCCAGAAATTTCCAGAAATTCTTTTGGACGTGTTCCTGTGTTTGAATGACCACATTATGCCATTAAAATGCATACCTTCAAGAACCTAGGTGCTATCTACACGGCATCTCTCATGTGTTCTGAATCTTTTGTCTCACACCCGCCATGATCCTTGGAACCATGGAGGGATTGTGTAATTCTGCATGCTCGCGGCCTTACAAGAGTATTTCTGGCATGAACAGCGTGCTACCACAAGTCTTGTTGACGGACTAGTCTAGTGCCTGTCTGTACCGTACACATGCATGTCATTCTGACATATGCCCCTTCCATGTAATTTCTTACTCCTCCTACCACCTGATAATCCAAACCGATCTTTCCATCCCAAGTAGTATGTGTCTCAATAGCTCCATTTTACATATGTATTTACTTGACCATATGGTAATTTAGTAGATTAGTTCTATTCCAAATAGCATACAAAACATTTTCTCAGTTTTCTTGTTGTATAATCGTATTCGTATCATAAGCACAAAAATAAACACACTTTAGCTGTAGTCATGACAAACAAATCCTTTATTTTTTATTTTTTTTTCTTCTCTTCGTGTAACAAACACTGGAAGCTTTTACTGGAAGTAAACTGATTCCCATAATCTGTAATAAAGAGTATTGCTGGTATTATATGAACTATTTACACACACTTTATTTTTTTTGAATGTGTGCTAAGGGCTTGAATCTTGAGATTTTAAATGAATCATTACATAAAGTGAATGCATTTATTATTATTTTAGTTTCTGAAGAAAATTATGCTTTTTACGCATCTGGGAGAGAGCATGTAAAGCCATACATTTTATAAAACTTTATGAAGGTTCTGACTGTGTTTGTTGTTTACCTGTGACTGACTACTTACTGAAACATATATTTTCCCTGACATACCTGAGGATGTAACGCTGGAATCCATCATGAGAGCCAGATCTGCGTTGCTATTTTCTGGTATTTAAACTCCCACAAATTAATCCAAAAAGTAGAGCTACCCGTGAGCTGAGACCTAGCCATTAAAGCTCTTTTATAAAATGTTTGTAGCTGGATAGCCCACAAGCTTACAATCTAAATCCATCTTTGTTACAATTGTATGCCAGTTTTGTGTCAACAACATTTTGATGACGTAGGGCCTAATAATTCAGAGCTAGGCCAGGCTTCCTTGTACACAGCCGTTGGATAAACATAGGCTTGATATATGGCATTATATATGTATTTATGTCTGCTTCTGACATTTACAGGATTACCATAACTTTGTTGTGCAGTGGGATGTTTGTTACAGAATTATCTGAGACAAATATAAACTTCCATTTCAGAGAAAAAATTTTTTCCCCTTTAATCTATAAAATGAAAGGTAGGATATTTTGGAGTAGTCACATTTTGGCATTGAATGTAATCGTGTTTAGTGTTCCATTGGGTTTCTGATCCTCCTCCAAAGCTGCCTTCATGCAGAATGTGCTTTTAAACCTGTCTGCCGTGCTCCAGACAAAATGAAAATAACTTCCTAAAACTTTCCGTATTAGATGAGCATTTGAAAAGGCTGTTTGTATTCAGCGGGCTGACTGTAATGACTCACTTAGGGTTGTGGTGGTGAGTTTTCAGTCAGTTTCAGGTTTGTAAATTGTGGAATTGTGATCTTCTTAGAAGTGTGTGGGCACACCTGATGTGTGTTCATGTACTCTGATTTCATTTGAACCTCAATTATGCAAAATGTATATGAAGTATGTAGCGTGCATATGTTCCTCAGGGAAACAAGGGGGCATGAGTAAATGTTAACCATTTTCTTTACTGCCAGTGGTTAGCTCCATATTCCACCAATACACAAGTAATTAGTCATATGTTGCATTTATTTAACCCCTTAAGGACACATGACATGTATGACATGTCATGATTCCCTTTTATTCCAGAAGTTTGGTCCTTAAGGGGTTAATGTATCACCATTTCTAGGGACGTTTGAGAACCTGCTCCGCTGAAAAGCTTTGTTCTAAAGATTGCAGTGGTACCGGTTGTGTTCTAGCAGCGGCTCTCAAAAGTTTTGAGTCTCAAAAGGCTTTCAGGAAATACAAGTTCTCCGAAAACCACTTCAATAGAAGATGCTATAAGAATCCATAAATGCAGAAATAGTGAAAATGTATAAGTTTAAATAAGTTGGGAGGCGTGGCCTGGACACGGAGGAGAATGGCAGCATAGTCTGAGAGCTCCGACCCACATAGCAACAAAAGCACGCTAATACTGCAGCAAGGCACGAATATGGGGCGTACAAAACGCCCAGACGGCTCCCAGACCCCCCGGGGTCACCCAAACTACTCCCAAACCGGACCCATGGACGGGTACCTGGCCTCCTCAGCGGGCGCAAGCCACGAGGCCATAGAATCCAACATGGCCGACTCTCCGGCCCACTCGCCCGCCTCAGACACCGGCGGCCCCTCTCTGGCGGATATTAGCGCGGACATCCGAGCGCTAGCTGCCTCCATGGTGACAAAGGATGATCTAAAGGCCCTCTCAGACACCCTGCATGCGGTGATCCGCACGGAGGTAACCGCGATCAAGGCTGACATAGCCACACAGGCCTGCAGACTACAAGCAATGGAAGCATCTGTGCAGAGTACAACAGCACAAGCAGAAACCACAAACCTTGCTATCACCAGGCAAGGGAATATGCTCTTGGCATTGAGGCGCCAGGCGGAAGATTTAGACAACAGAGGCCGTAGGTCTAACATCAGAATCCGCGGCCTACCAGAACCCGCGGGGGAGGAAGACGTAGAGGCTACACTGCAGACCCTGTTCAGAGAAATACTGGGGACTGAGGCACCGGAATCCATAGAATTTGACAGAGCACACAGGGCTAACAGAGCACGAGCGGCAGACAACACACCAAGAGATATTGTATGCTGCCTGCATACTTACAAGCTAAAGGAAAGGATCATGACTAAAGCTCGCCTGAGACCAACCTGGAGGTTCCGTGACACAGAAATAGCCCTATATCAGGACTTATCCCCCCTCACACTGGAAGCCCGCAGGGCCCTGTGACCCATCACAGCACTACTCAGGGAAAGAGGAATCCCATATAAATGGGGCTTCCCCTTTATGCTTCAGGCACGACACCACAACGAGTGGACTGCGCTGGCCAGAAGAGGTCCCCAGGTTCCTACAACGCCTGAACTTGCCGCCGACAGAAGCAATCAACTGGGTCCTGGGCCCAGTAGACTCTCGACAAGGGCCGCAAACGCCGCGGCAACAGCGACAACGCAGAGACGTCACACCGCGAAGGCCACCAGCCAGACGATAACTGGCACTGACAGAACCAGAGGAGTAACAGCAGGCGGGCGTGTCCCTCCTCACCACCGGACTACCCCAGACCGGACCGTGACACTCATGACTACGACACAGGGGATGGAAAAGAGGCCACCAGCCCACTGGAATGATCAGATAAGTCCCACGCTACACCCATACACATAAGGGGAAAAAGGCCTAGGATCCAGCACGTGAACCCTAGATACCCCCTCCCCCCGGGTTTAGGAATAACACAGGGGTAAGAAGCGAACTATAGCATCAATTTGGGTGGGGGACCGAGGGGAGGTGACAGCGAAGGAGACATTCCACCGCATAGACCCGGCCTGATGCTGTTTAGAACGCAAACACTGGGTTGATTAAAAGACACCCGGAAGGACTGGGACCTGAGGAACTGCTGATCCCCAAGATGGGAGAACCAAAACATCCCCACACTGGCAGATAAAATGCATGTTGGGTCGGGGGGTTTGGGGGTGGGAGGGGGAGGGGGGATCACAGCGGGAGGGAGAGTAGGGGACAGGGGGGAAGAAGGAAAAAAAATAATAATAATATATTCCGCAACTATAATTAACTGGTCAGGGGGGCCCAAATTCTCAGAGAGATAGGAAATGAGGGGAAGATGGGCGGAGTAGAGCAGAATTACCAGATACGGGTAAAGTTAAGTGTGTTTAAAGATGTATATCAGAGTCCCAGAGGACACACGATGGGAGCGAGAACTAAACAAGGAATGTAATGTAACATGTGATATATGTTGATAAATGTTGATACTGCTTTCAATCACTTTGATACCCTTAAATGAGATGCAACCAACTCGTCACCCGCAAACTGACTCAGAGCAGGAACCACTCACCGTATCTAATGTAGCTAATGTCACCACCACAAGAGAAGAGAGCAACCCACACACGTAGCTAACACACGCCCGCAGACACAGGTACAGCTCACTGGGAGTATCACGTTCCCCCCCCCCCCCCCCCCCCGCGTGGACTCATAACGCCCCCTGCAGGGCACACTACCACGAAAAATTCCTACATGGGACTTGCCCAGGGTCAGAGACCACGCGCAGATGGGAGTGACCCCAAACATAGACACACCACAACAGGTGACGTACTTTAACCATTGCCTACGCCCGACCATAATGTGACCTTACGGACGGCAATCTGATTAAGATTAGCAAAACAAAAACATATAGCACAGACATAAGTGGGGAACGGAAACCTCATGAAGATTGCCACATACAACCTCGAACACCTCAAAACCCACACACCTGTGTACCTGCAGGTAAACACAACGGCCATCACCAGGCCCACACCCCCAAACCGGACCTGTGTATACTTAGACTACTGGGAGCGTCGACTCCGTGGCTGTCCTAGTATTTCCTAGGGAACGGTGCGGACTTGATACTCCACCCAGTTACACAGGACCCCCTAACATTGAGGGATTAACTTTCAAAGGGACCACATTGGTGGGACCAGACCCCTAGAGTCCTCCAGAGTTGAGCCAAAACCAGACAAAGGTTAAACCTACCACGTAGAAGTCCCAAGGCCCCCCGTTCACTGAAGGGGCACTACACCAACTGAGCGAACCTCGAACACCTCTCTTCCCTTTCTCCCCCCCCCCCTCCCCTCACCTCAGGATTCGGGGTGCGCGGGGGAAACTAGGAGCTGGACCCGAGACACCACACAACACCAACTCCAACATAACCTCGCTCACATCATGACATACATTCCCACACCATTTCGCATCACGACCCAGAATTGCAGAGGCCTAAATACGGCCGAAAGACGCTCCCATCTTCTACAAGAACTTGCGCGAGAGCAGGTCTCTATTGCTATGCTGCAGGAAACACACCTTAAATCTACGGACACACACAGACTGAAAAGCAGACACTACCCAGTCAACTATCATAGCACACATCCAACAACGCGTAAAGTAGGGGTAGCAATCCTCCTAAACGCCAACCTACAATTCAAACAGACCGACCAGCTATCCGACTCGAACGGCAGATTTCTCTTCATTAAGGGCACAATTCTACAGAAAACATACACACTTGCCACAGTTTATGCGCCAAACGCAAAGCAAGTGACGTTCCTCCGCAAGACGATCTCACAGCTAGCCACCTTCACAGAAGGGACGCTTATTATGGGAGGGGACTTCAATGCTCCCCTGGACCCACTGTCAGATTCCTCGACAGGACACAGTAGCATACCACAAACGACGATTCGGACTATACGGAAATCTCTCAGAGATCTGAGACTGGTGGACGCATGGAGGGCCCTGCATCCAACAGACCGAGACTACACGCACTATTCCTCTATCCACAGGAGATACTCCCGCATCGACTACCTCCTCATTCAACAAGAGGGCCTGCAAAGACTCCAGAAGGCAGAGATACGCACTACTACGTGGTCAGACCATAGCACTGTGACCATGCTCCTAGACTCCCCCATGTTTAGACCCGCACGGACAGCCTGGAGAATGAAGTCACTCCTATCCGACTTAGAGGTACAGACGCAATTAACGGAACACCTCAACAACTACTTTAACGAGAACAACACAGGGGATATATCGCAGATGACGCTATGGGAAGCCCACAAGACTGTGCTCAGAGGACACTTTATAAGAATAGCATCTCGAAAAAAGAAAGAAGCACAACAACGCCTAAATGAACTCACCAACCGCATAGCACAACTAGAAACGCTCCATAAACGAACGCAACTGGAGACGCAATACCATTCCCTTCTAGAAGCCAGAAACCAGCTGACGGAGCTGGTGGCGCGTAGACATCACAGGGCGACCCAGAGAAACAGAGCCTTCTATTACATCCATGCTAACAAGAGCGGAAGACTACTGGCTCGCATGATCAAGAATCGACAAGCCAGAGCTCAGGTACACGAACTGAGGACAACCAAAGGCACCCTCACACAATTCCCGGAGGAAATAGCCGAAGAATTTCGAAAATATTATCAAACTCTGTACAACATAGACCCCACGACAACAGGCGACCGTCAAGAAGACAGAATAGCAGCCACAACACAGTACCTCCAAAACTTTAGACCAGAAGCGCTTTCCTTAGAAGAGGCAAACGCGATAGAAACACCGATAACAACGGAAGAAATACAAGCGGCGATCAAACAAGCAAAAACCGGGAAGGCCCCGGGCCCAGACGGCCTACCGGCGGGCTATTACAAAAAATGTGGCGAATTACTAGCCCCATACCTGACAGGAGCATTGAACCGACTGCAGCAAGGAGACAAGTTTCATCAGGAAACTCTAGCAGCAACGATTACAGTAATACCTAAACCCGGAAAAAAAACAGAAAACTGCGGGAATTATCGACCGATATCCCTCATCAACACAGTTGTGAAGCTATTCTCGAAAATCTTAGCGACTAGACTACAAAAATACATGCCGCGCCTGGTATACCCGGACCAAACAGGATTCATTCCGGGACGAGAGGCCAGGGACTGCACCCTCCGGGCGTTCGCCATCCAAAGCCTAGCGCTCAAAGAAAAAACGAACCTCTTAATGCTCTCCACGGATGCTGAAAAAGCGTTTGATCGGGTGACGTGGAGTTTCATGATGGCGACCTTGGACAAAATGGGATTAAGAAAAGACATGCTCGCCTGGATAGAGGCACTTTACTCCGCCCCAAGCGCCAGAATACAGATAAATGGAGCACTCACAGACAGCCTCCATATACACAACGGCACCAGACAAGGCTGCCCGCTGTCGCCACTCCTATTCGTCCTAACCCTGGAACCGTTCCTGGCTAAAGTACGACAAACACCAGAAATCCAAGGATTCAAACATAAAAACCAAGAACACAAGGTAGCTGCATACGCAGACGACATGCTCTTTTTTTATAGACGACCCACTACACACGCTCCCAGCCTTGATGGAAGAATTTGAGACGTACGGACGGATATCGGGACTAAAAGTAAACCTGTCAAAATGTGAAAATTTTGCTTCGCCACCGGCCGTGCAGGAAGAAATTCGACGCAGATACCCTTTCTACTGGTGTACAGAGCAAATGCGCTACCTAGGAATCTGGATACCTAGTAACCCAAAGGAATTATATTGTAGGAACTATACCCCCCTCCTCCACACGATCCTGACGGACCTCAGGAACTGGAATTATGACGCATAGCGGTAATTAAAATGAATATCCTGCCGCGGCTATTATACCACTTCAGCACCATTCCCTGGCACATACCACCAGATTTCTTCGCAACACTCAAAACGGCGGTAATAAAATATGTTTGGAAAGGAGAGAGAGCACGCCTACGCCATGACAAGCTATGCCTCCTAAAAATGTGGGGTGGGCTGGCTCTGCCAGACCTACGAAAATACTATTACGCAACCGTACTCCAACGAATCTGGGAATGGCACGCGGCGACAGCGACCAAACTATGGGTGACCCTAGACAGGGAGAGTACGAACAAGGCCCTATACACGTACATATGGCAAGGCCCGACAGACGCTAAACAACACCTGAGTAATGAATCCCCCATTATACAGACGCTGAAAACTTGGACAAATCTAAGGAAGAAACAACACTTATCACCCCAACCAAGCCCTTTAATCCCACTGACACACAACAAAGCGATAGGAGGCGGACTGCAGACAACTGCATGGCCCATAACATCTGAGGGAAATTTCATCCCCCTGAAAGGAGCACTGAATAACGCAGGACTGAGAACTTTACGAGAGTGGTCAACTACAGAACAACACACGGTGATGCATAGATACCACAACCTACCCAATAGAGAGGCAGTACACAGGGAAACGACGTGGTTCGAACATCTTTGCACCACTGATGCAGATGTACAAGGCAAAGTATCCAGCATATACCAGCAACTGATCACAGAAGACCATACAAGGAGGAATGCCTTTCAAAGACAATGGGAAGACCTCACCGGCAGAAGCTACTCGGAAGCCCAATGGGGACAAATACTCATCCTCCAACACAAAAGCTCAATTAGCACCAGGTATCAAGAAGTAAACTACAAACTGATTTCCCACTGGTACAGGACGCCTGCTCTACTGCATAGAATATTCCCGGGAGTCCCAGAGATGTGCTGGAGATGCAAAAATGAAATAGGCACCCTCCGCCATCTCTGGTGGGATTGCGCCAAAATCAAACCATTCTGGATTGAAATAAAAAGGGGAATAGCGTCAATATTGGGGGACATACCCGACCTCACCATAGAAATGGCGCTTTTACACTACACCGAAAGCTAAATAAGCCAATACAAAAAATCGATACTACGACACCTACTCAATGCGGCCAAGGCATTGATCCCAACGAGATGGAAACAAACTCAGCCTCCCACCAAGACGGAATGGCTACAGAGAATAGAGGAAATTCACACCGCGGAGGCGAGATACGCAGACCTATTAGGAAGAAGCATTAAGCATGTCGAGCTCTGGAGACCGTGGTACACATATCTAGCACAAACCAGAACCTAGCAAACTCACATCTTGACCCGCGGCACTTTGGGGCCCCCGCGCATCCCGATGTCCACCTTAAACCATACGCCCCCCCCCCCCCCCTCCGTTTTCCTCCCCCCTCTACCCTCTCGCTCATTCACCCTAAGGGAACCCCACACATCACCCCCCCTATGAAAAAGATATCTGAGGCAATAGAAGCCGAGAGGAACAGAGACGGAATAGCGACAAGAAGGTCACAAGACAAAAAAGCGACACGGACTGTCCCAGAAACACTAGCATTAAGTGTGACCATGCGGAAAACAGAGAAGCTAGAAAGGGAAACACACCTATGAGGGACTAGCCCCCACAATAGACCATTTTAGATAACCAATAGAAAGCAAGAAGTCACGCAATCAAACGCGGACACATTAAGGCTATAAGACACGACCAAAGCTAATACAGAACAAAGAGGGTAACACAACAAATATAACACAAGACAATGGACAGGAACATGGACCAAACGGGACTCTACACAGACACAGATCACAGCACAGGGAAGGAAGGGCAGAAGCAAAGTACACTCACAACTCCCCTCTGTGTACACCACAGATAGTCTCCATAACTCTCTTCCGACCAACCAAGCTAACTACAACTGCATGAGTACCCAATGTATAAATCTTGGGCAAAAGTTAACACACACAAATGCGATCCTATATGCGTGTTAAAAAAGCAAACCAAGCTAATATACACGCATCTTTTACTCAACCCTCACCACCCTTTTTCTTTTCTTCTGCATCCCAACTGCAATAAAACTTGTCAAAGCCAAACAACAACACCAGGGACCTACAAGCCCAAAAGCTAATTGATCACTTTATTTCAAACCAATCTTCACAATTTCTAAAAACCATTATCACGCATGCTGTACAAGCCGTAACTAATACGACAAGGGACCTGCGAGTCCATCCACAATCTGGGCTTGATATGAATCGCTTATCTAAAACGCATCTGCGCATTTTCTATGATTGATATTTGCACATGTTGTGCATTTGTTACTGTATTTCATATGCCAATAGATACTTGCGAGTATCACTGTTCCCTATTTCCTTTATTTGCAAAACAAATTAAAATCATATTTACCAAAAACAAAAAAAAAAAAAAAGTTTAAATAAGTTGTAGAGATTTATTTATCCTGTAAATTGTACTGGTAAACAATTTGCAGATTTATAGATTCAAAGAAATACATATACATACATTACTGTCTCCTCCAAGATGTTCAGTGCAATGACTGTTGGTGATAGGAATGTTTCACCTTCTGTGTTTGAGTGTTCACACTTGGAATGCCACTTGGCAGACATGTTTACCTTATCCAGGTGGGCTACAGTTGTTGGCTTAGGTTGACAATTCCAGCGGGCAGGAAGGTCTTAAAACTGTTATGGACAAAAACTTCAGATCAGGACAAAGTTTGAAAGAAAACAAAAAAATGAAAGGGACGTGTGGTATGTGTTGCTAGTTGTCAGCATAAGCATCTGCACAGAGCAGCTATATTTGTTGTTATGCAATGCGTGGAGTGTTTTGCTTCCTCAGAATTTCAGAAATAGTTTTCCAGCATAACCTCTTACCAATTGAATGATGTGTCCATGCACTAACTGGAAATTTCAATCATTTAAATTTACATCATATTTCCATTGCGTACAGAACCCCAACCGACATAGTGAGCTTTTAAAAAAAAAAAAAAAAAAATAGGCAAAACACAGTTTCCTGTTTATTATTTTTATTTCACACAAGGTCATAGAAAGACAAAACTCTGCTTCTTCAGGACTCAATTCTACAGGGTTTTACAAGCCAGGCAGTACTCACAAATGATGCACAAATGCCGTATAATGAAATTGTATTTATTAGTGTAAATGCATATGGCCACTCTATGTAAACACCATGAAACTCTCTTTTAATATTCATCTGGGCATACTTTCTGCATTTGTCAGGGTTTAACTCTGTTTAATGTTCCTATGGATAATAATGTTTATTTATGTAGTGTGAGGAGGTTTGTGCTATACATTATTACTTTATTACTGGTTCTGCATACAGCAGCATCTGGCTAATTGACCTCGTATTTACCCTTCTGTCTTATAAGATTCTCTTATACATGCAGCCTCTCCTAAGTCATGTGACAAGTCATAATGAAGGGAAGGTTTGGGTGCAGCATAGCATTGTCATAGAAAAGGACTTTAGCAGGTCAGACACCTGCACAGCAGCCTGGCAGATCAATAGATAAACAATAATCGGCTTACATAAATCATTCCATAACACCTAATGCTTTTTATGCTCTCACTTTTTTTTTTTTTTCCTTTTCTTTGAACAGATAGAGAGAAAGCAGATTAAACAGCAAATTCTTAACAGAAGGGAAAATAATACATACAAAATTGTACATATACAAACTAGCTGCAAAACTATTTGAAAACTCAGTGAAATTCTTCTGCTCGTCCATACCACCCCTTTGCTTGAGCCCATGGGTGCATGGTTCTTTGGAAACATTTTAAGTTAAAGGAACAAACCTGTATTCCCAATGCTTTAGTATTCCTTTAACTATTTAAAAGCAGTTATCTCCCCCCTCTTGCTATATAAAATAATAAAATGAATGACTTATGTTTTTCCAGCACTGCTTACCTCTCCATCACCCATGACATCACAGAAGAGGACATACCTTATAGAGGAGCATTGGTGACCCCATAGGATATCATTGAATGAATGCTTTCTTATAGGGACTTTAATGTCATGTGATGGCCACTAGAGTTGGATTTACCAATGCAATGTAAACTTTGCAGTTTCTTTTTAAAAATGCAATGTTTTACATGTCAGGGTTATAAGGACAGGACCACTGCACCACGCCACTTGATTGAGATGAAGTGGCTCTGGTGACTTTAGTGGTCCTTTAAGTTCCTAGTCAGGGCCAGCTACCATCGAGAATAAAGAGCACCTGATAAGTGGTTAACAAGCAGATTGATTTGTACTGACAGTGCCAGGAACAAGCTGGAGTTTAAATACCAGACGACCGAATCAATGACCAGCAGGATCACAGCAGAGACGATATAGGAGTAACAATGGTCTTTTCTTAAAGGCAGACCTGAACAATAATAACACTGTAACATTGGCTCAAGTAAGCCTTATGCATCCACATCGATTCCAATACATTAAAACACACGGTCACTGTCACAAAAGTTAGATCTCCAAGTGCATTGTCAGTGCTAGTCAAAGATTTTACAGATGACAGCCAGCAACTCAAAGTAGGAAGGATACGCCAATATGACACATGATTGCACTAATCTGTTTTCTGATTTAACATGGAGTAACAAAAAGAAATCACACACATTTTTTTTTCCCAGAATGGTTTAGCTAAAATTTTGTTGCAAACTGGGGTGACAATGTCTGCAACAGCAGTTTGTTTTTGAGTAGTGCAGGATTGAAGAAGTCTGTTGTAGAGGTAAAGGGGCCAGAATTGCCATGGTGCCATCCCATGATAGGATTTTAAGCACATTAGACTACTTACCGGATTCAGACAGCCACCTGTATGGCATTTAATCTTTTCCAAGAGGAGATGCCAAATGTCACTTTTGAGCACCCTATGGATGATGTGAAAACCTTATCACTGCGCGGGGCCATGCATCCATAGCTTCCCCGGATCCATACTGACTAGGAGACCGGAGGCTATCACGAACACACACTGGTTCCTCAGGGAGCTGAAGCTGGCTGCTGTGTCTCCCGAGCTGGCATCTGAAGCTGCAGATGCAGGGCTGGGAATGCGGGGCCTCCGGCAGACCGGTAGCCATAGTGCTGCGTGTTGCACACCTCGTTTGAGAGGCCGCATGAGGTGGGGCATGTGGAGGCCCCAGTATAGACTGCTGGTAGTTCGGTAAAGAAGTGGAGCTGCAGGAGGAGACTGACCTGCAGGCCCTAGGAGGAGGGGGGCCGCAAGGGCAGGCTAAGCATCAGAGTGCCCACTGAGATGCAGGACTCAGTGGAGACTTATTGATCTGCTCGGAGGGAGATGGTGGCGGAATGACGACCCTAGGGAACTGTCGCTTACATAACACCGTAGGACCCCTTGCCATTAAGTCGCAGCACATGGCCACAGTGGAGCAGGGACGGAACTACCCCCTTCCCTCCCACCCCACCCTCCATTTTTTATTTTAAAAACTTTGTTTTGGTGGTCTTGAATCACCTGCTGAAAGACACAGTGAGGGGTCCAGACACACTTCTTAGGTTTGCTGGACTGCAAGACGTGGTCAGCACTCAGGCTTTACATCCCTATATCCAGATCTTGTCTGGTAAATTATATATTTTTACTCACAATTTGAAATTTTATTTATTTTAGTTTTTCATCTGCCCCATGTTTTTCATGTTTACCTGTTTTATTAATGCAGCGTTAAATAAACTTGTATGCCAGTGTAGCAGACGCATTATAACTCATGCAAAATGTTCCTCTGCTGTGAACTTAGCATTTATGTTGTGGTTAGACCTCGGTTGCTTTAGCTCTGACGTAACAGGGACAGCTATTTATTTATAAGGACTGCGCCAAGAGGTAAATGATAAAAATAATACTAACAATACAATACTTAATATAAACAAGTAGGACAATACAGTATGTGTGGTCTCAGTGGGACTAAAGTTCTGGTAAAATCACCGAAAATAAAATCCAAAAATATTTGAGTCTCACTCAGAGGTAAATGTCTTTATAAGGTGCTTGTTTTGGGTGTAGTGGTCCAACCGTTTCGTTTGTATGTAAAACAAAAACGAGGAAAACCAATGGTGCAGTATGCACAAGCCAGTATAGGGAAAATAAACAGATATGTGCAGTCAACAGTGTTGAGTGTACAGCGGTATAATCCCCGCTTTAAAGGAAATGTGATGGGAGTCCACCAGAGGGATGGTGTCCAGCATAGAAACATAGAAACATAGAATGTGACGGCAGATAAGAACCATTCGGCCCATCTAGTCTGCCCAATTTTCTAAATACTTTCATTAGTCCCTAGGCCTTATCTTATAGTTAGGATAGCCTTATGCCTATCCCACGCATGCTTAAACTCCTTTACTGTGTTAACCTCTACCACTTCAGCTGGAAGGCTATTCCATGCATCCACTACCCTCTCAGTAAAGTAATACTTCCTGATATTATTTTTAAACCTTTGTCCCTCTAATTTAAGACTATGTCCTCTTGTTGTGGTAGTTTTTCTTCTTTTAAATATAGTCTCCTCCTTTACTGTGTTGATTCCCTTTATATATTTAAATGTTTCTATCATATCCCCCCTGTCTCGTCTTTCCTCCAAGCTATACATGTTAAGATCCTTTAACCTTTCCTGGTAAGTTTTATCCCGCAATCCATGAACCAGTTTAGTAGCCCTTCTCTGAACCCTCTCTAAGGTATCAATATCCTTCTGAAGATACGGTCTCCAGTACTGTGTACAATACTCCAAGTGAGGTCTCACCAGTGTTCTGTACAATGGCATGAGCACTTCCCTCTTTCTACTGCTAATACCTCTCCCTATACAACCAAGCATTCTGCTAGCATTTCCTGCTGCTCTATTACATTGTCTGCCTACCTTTAAGTCATCAGAAATAATCACCCCTAAATCCCTTTCCTCATATGTTGAGGTTAGGACTCTATCAAATATTCTGTACTCTGCCCTTGGGTTTTTACGTCCAAGATGCATTATCTTGCACTTATCCACATTAAATGTCAGTTGCCACAATTCTGACCATTTTTCTAGTTTAGCTAAATCATTTGTCATTTGGCTTATCCCTCCTGGAACATCAACCCTGTTACAGATCTTAGTATCATCAGCAAAAAGACATACCTTACCATCAAGACCTTCTGCAATATCACTAATAAAAATATTAAAGAGAATGGGTCCAAGTACAGATCCCTGAGGTACCCCACTGGTGACAAGTCCAAGCTTCGAATATATTCCATTAACTACAACCCTCTGTTGCCTGTCACTCAGCCACTGCCTTACCCATTCAACAATATTGGAATCCAAACTTAAAGATTGCATTTTATTGATAAGCCTTCTATGTGCAACAGTGTCAAAAGCCTTACTGAAATCTAGGTAAGCAATGTCTACTGCACCACCCTGATCTATAATTTTAGTTACCCAATCAAAAAAATCAATAAGATTAGTTTGGCATGATCTCCCTGAAGTAAACCCATGTTGTCTCTGATCTTGAAATCCATGTGTTTTTAGATGTTCATCAATCCTATCCTTTAACATGGTTTCCATCACTTTCCCCACTACTGAAGTAAGGCTTACTGGCCTATAGTTGCCCGACTCCTCCCTATTACCTTTCTTGTAAATGGGCACAACATTCGCTAACTTCCAATCTTCTGGGACTACTCCTGTTAACAATGATTGGTTAAATAAATCTGTTAATGGTTTTGCTAGTACACCACTAAGCTCTTTTAATAGCTTTGGGTGTATTCCATCAGGTCCCATTGACTTATTTGTCTTTACTTTTGACAGTTGAAATAGAACCTCTTCCTCTGTAAACTCACGTGTAATAAATGACTCATTTATCCTTTTTCTCAACTGAGGTCCCTTTCCTTCATTTTCTCTGTAAATACAGAACAAAAATATTCATTGAGGCAGTCAGCCTGACCTTTATCCTCTTCTACATACCTTCCTTCTTTTGTTTTTAATCTAACTAATCCTTGTTTTACTTTTCTTTTCTCATTTATGTATCTAAAAAATGTTTTATCCCCCTTTTTTACTGACTGTGCTATTTTCTCTTCTGTGTGTGATTTGGAAGCTCTTATAACTTGCTTAGCCTCTTTCTGCCTAATCTTATAGATCATTTTGTCTTCCTCACTCTGGGTTTTTTTATAATTCCTAAATGCTAACTTTTTGTTTTAACTATTTTGGCCACATCTGCGGAGTACCACAGTGGTTTCTTGAATTTTTTGCTTTTACTGACAAGCCTAATGCAATTTTCTGTCGCCTTCAATAGTGCAACTTTTAAATAATCCCATTTCTCTTGGACTCCATTTAAATTGCTCCAGTCTGATAATGACTCCTCTACCCATATTCTAATTTTAGAAAAGTCTGTTTTTCTAAAGTCTAAAACTTTTGTTTTTGTGTGGTGTGACTCAGTCACTGTTCTATATTAAACCACACTGACTGATGATCACTGGATCCTAAACTTTCACCTACAGTAACATCTGATATCAAATCTCCATTTGTTAACACTAAATCTAGTATGCCTCTTTACGAGTTGGCTCCTCAACAACTTGTTTTAGAGACAATCCCAGTAGGGAGTTTAGAATATGTGTGCTCCTGGCACAAGTAGCTAATTTTGTTTTCCAATTTACATCAGGAAGATTAAAGTCACCCATGATGATAACTTCCCCTTTCATTGTCATTTTAGCTATTTCCTCAACTAGTAGATTATCTAACTCTTCAATTTGTCCTGGGGGCCTATAAATCACACCTACACGAGTTACTGTGTGATTACCAAATTCTAACGTAGCCCAAACGGACTCTATGTTTGCCTCACTAACTTTTATTAGGCTAGATTTTATGCTATCCTTCACATACAAGGCCACCCCTCCCCCTTTCTTGCCTTCCCTATCTTTCCTATATAAAGAGTACCCTGGTATTGCTATGTCCCAGTCATTTTTCTCATTGTACCATGTCTCAGTAACAGCGACTAAATCTACACTATCAGTTGCCATTATTGCCACAAGTTCATGGATCTTATTCCCTAAACTGCGAGCATTTGTAGACATGACTCTAAGCTTATCATTTTTTAACACACTTGCTACAGGCACCTTCTGTCCTTGTTTTGGGGGACAATTGGATTGATGTTTTATCACCCTTTTGCCCCCCCCCCCTCCTAGTTTAAATACATCCTAGCAAAACCTCTGAACTGCTCACTGAGAACATTTGTTCCCTTTTGAGAAAGATGCAAACCATCTTTTTTGTACAGCTTATCTCCATTCCAAACAGAGCTACCATGAGAAATAAAGCCAAATCCTTGCTCCCTCGGCCACCATTCACCAAGCCACAAATTAAAGTCCCTAATACGCATCCGCTTCGTCGCTCTGAGTGTTATGCACAGGCAGAACTTCAGAGAATGACAGTGTGGAAGCAACCTGCCGTATATCATTGGCAAAAACACTAAAAACTTCCTTAACCTCTGAAACCTCATTGCAAGCCAAGTCATTTGTCCCTAGATGGACAAGTACATCCAATTCCCTTCCTGCTTTGCTTGCTTAACAATATTACAGATACGTCTCCTGTCTCTGTGAGCAGTAGCTCCGGGAAGACACCTCACAAGACCACCATTGTCCATCTCCACACCTCTTATAATGGAATCCCCAACAACAACTGCTTTCTATTAGGCCTCACCATAGTCTCCAAGCCGGTCTCCACAACACCACTAGTCTCAGTGCCTCTCTCCACAACACCACTAGTTTAGTGCCTCTCTCCACAACACCACTAGCCTCAGTGCCTCTCTCCACAACACCACTAGCCTCAGTGCCTCTCTCCACAACACCACTAGCCTCAGTGCCTCTCTCCACAACACCACTAGCCTCAGTGCCTCTCTCCACAACACACTAGCCTCAGTGCCTCTCTCCACAACACAGCTAGCCTCAGTGCCTCTCGCCACAACACAGCTAGCCTCAGTGCCTCTCGCCACAACACAGCTAGCCTCAGTGCCTCTCGCCACAACACAGCTAGCCTCAGTGCCTCTCGCCACAACACAGCTAGCCTCAGTGCCTCTCGCCACAACACCACTAGCCTCAGTGCCTCTCGCCACAACACTGCTAGCCTCAGTGCCTCTCTCCACAACACCACTAGCCTCAGTGCCTCTCTCCACAACACCATTACACTCTGAAAGTGCAGAAAATGAATTATGAAGAGCAACAGACTGTGCAAAATGCCTTTTATCCACAACTCTAAGTCTACCAGATCCTACAGTAATCCATCTGCCTTTTCCTAGCACTCAGGAGAGGGATATATAAAAGACAACTAATAGTGCCCTCAGTAAAGTAAAATATGCAATGAACAATTTTGCAAAATTTGAAGCGCTACAGACTAGTTTTTTTGCCTTCTTTTGGATCAACAGCAAAAACATATGTGAGGAAGGCTGAACTTGATGGACGCAAGTTTCTTTTCAGCTATGTAACAGCCCACCAAAGGTCTGAACCAATTTTAGAGTTAACACAATGCATCTCGATATATTTTTACGTGTCTCTTTTTAAAAAATTTTTATTAAACCGCTGCAGTGAGCCGAGCTTATCCCATCATATGCTCCCAACCCTTACATGAAAGTCATAATTTGAACCTACCATAGTGACAGATATATCAGCTTCTCACTGTTATACTTATGCATTACTGTCAAGACGTTACTTGCTACTGGTAAAGCTACCACTTAGTTGACCATGCAGAGTTATGTGAACCCACTATCCATGATGCCTACAATCAATTGATAATCTCTCACTGCTTATCCTCAGGTGTCATATATGTAATGTCATGATTTGTTTAACCAGCCTTACGCAGTACTGTTTCTTATACTGTTCGCTAAGTATGCACTACGTCCCCTGCGTGGGAACACTGTTTACTATATTTATGTCAATAAAAACAGATTTAACACATATGTATTTATAACACTAATAACTGAAATAACCCCCAATTCCAGCGCTGATTTCCCTTGGCGCTGGGTCACGGTCCACCTCCACAGACATCATCTGATGGTGGGAACTAATGCGCATGCACTGCGCATGCATTAGACCTTTTCCATAAGAAAGCATTATCTCTGTGATTTATATGCGGTTTTCTGTCATGCTGGACGTCCTCATGCAGAGCATGAATATGTCCAACATAGATTTACGGAGTCAAATTCTGTGAAGCGGCGCTAATGGCTGTTTGGGGGCAGGTAATGGTACTGCTCTGTAAACATTGCAGTTTCTCTAAAACTGCAATATTTGACATTGCCAGACTAAGGAAGACCGGGACATTGCGTTTAGACCACTTCTATGAGAAGATGTGGTCTGGGTGTCTATAGTGTCTCTTTAATGAGGAAGTAAAATTCCTCAATATCTTGAAGACAAGTGAGATTTAACAGTTTGACAAAAACTGGAGTTAAGGATCCCAAATACTTGTTGTACCATTACCAGTACAAAAGGCTGTTGTGGTTTTTTAAAATGTCTCTCCAAGCAGAATAACCATTACAGCTTATTATAGTAGTTATGGTGCAACAGATTTTCAAGTAGAGAAGTCATTTTAAAGTTAACTTACATTCCAAATAAGGATGCCGGTACCAGAATAATCTCAACAGAAGAAGATGGAATGCCATTATTGAGTTTTGTGTTTTGGCTACAGGTAGTATGATTGGCACCAAAACAAATTTAGCTTAACAAAGCAGTTTTGGTGTATAGATCATGCCACTTTAGTCTCACTGCTCAATTCTCTTGTATATGCAGCACTATTCACCCCTCCCTGCATGTGACTTAGATAGTCTTCCTGTAAAGATTAACTTCATAATGCTCATTTTACATTCCATATTTGTAGAAAACTTAAGAATAATATTTGTTTATTTTTGTTTTTACCTGTCTATGATCTATTTCAAGAGTGAAGAAGAAATTCTATTGGATCAATGTATTTTCTGCATATTTTCTGTGTTTCATATTCACAGGGGTAAAAATAAAAACTGTTTTAAAAAGTCGACACAAAACTATATTTTAAGGTGAAGCAAAATCTCTTGGTGTGTATTTAATACTTGCATGTTTTCGCTGCAAATTTTAAGAACAATCACAAAATTAGTGCCATAATGGATACTTTTCACTATCTTGCATAGAGGCATGCATGTGTAAAATATGAGATTCATTGTATAGTGTGTTTGTGCAATAACTTTATATAACAGTAGAAGCTGTCTTATTGTTCCTTTTCATTCCTATTGGCAGCATCCATTTTAATCATACTTTTTCCTACTACTCGTTTTCCTTCACTTGACTGGTCTTCTTGGCTAATTGCTCTATAATTCACTTTATAACACTGGCAGCTTTTGAAATTCTTTGCTGCATAAATACTTGCTATATTCCCCCAACTACCAAACATACAGTTGTTCTCCCTTTTCCCTCTACAATGCTGATTCTGGTTTTGTCCCTAGACATGGCCAATATGGCCTGACCACCCTCGATTCTAGCTTCACTTGCATTTGAGATTTCTTTTTGGAAACAATAAATGCATCTAGCAAAATATGTGCACTTGGAACTACTGACTAGCAAAATATAGTGAACTCTGTAACTCTCTCTGTTGCCAGAATATACAGAGACAACTTGCTCTATTGCAGCTCATGTTGGGGGCCAGGAGGATCTTTTGATCTCTCCTGATCCAAAGCTTGCAGACAAGAAGACAAATCCAAGGTCTCTATTGTGACCAAGCAGTGTGAAGTTGTCAAACCTACTAAAGTTTAGTACTTGGCATATTCCAGATCAATGTTGTTGTTTTTGGACTGACGAAAGAAGATACCAGTAGAAAGAAAATTAGTTAATAGCGAACACCTGCTGACTATGGTTAGGGTGCTGGGGTAGGCCCATGGAGGGACAGTCTGTCCTCTAATAATTTATTGGCCCCATCTCTATGGGAAAGGGCCGTTTTAGTGAATGAGCAGCATGATGCCCACTCACTAATTGTATTCAGTTTACAAGACCAATCCCTAGAGGAGCATGGCGGGTGTTGTCATATTGTTGTTATAATGACCCACAGAGGCTTTTACATTTTTTTACATTTATTGTTTACTGTGGCAACTGGCTAACTAGTGCTGCCAGGAGGTAAAAGTTACACAGAATTATCGTTCTTTTAAAAAGCGCAAATGAACGATATGCAAACGTGCATCCCACCGACTGCATTTAGTTCTGATTTTCTTTACATCGTTGCTTAGTAAATGTCCCAAAATGTTTTTGCATGATTGATATTCAGATGAGCATAGTTATCGCATTGATGACCTTTATACAACCAAATTAAAATGTAATTTTAAAAAAAATATGAGTAGAATTGATTCAGCTGAGCCAAATTTTTCCATTGTGTACAAGTCTAACATATGCATCTAATAATCATTTAGGTTGCAAACCGTAAATTCTACCATGATCTAATTAGCAGCCTTTTGAAAGACTGGTTTAATTAAAGTTGTGTACTAGCAAAGAATCCCATTCCAGCATTGCTTTTACTGGTTTATTTTACAATCTATATAGATCACACAAAATCAGAGCTTTCATGTATAACAAATTCTAAATGAGACCACATCACGTGCCAAAGGCACAAAATATAAGGATAAAAGCACATCTGAACAATCAAATACCCAAGTGCTGATTTTAATAGTCAGTCATGAGAGTGGTGGACCTGTGCTCGAAATTTGTTCCATATTTTTATCTAGCTTTTTGTTTTCTTCTTTTTCAAATAATCACGTTGTGTCAAGTCAGCAAGCCGCTTACCGATTAAAATTTCTCTGCTCATAAAAAGATACCGAAATTATACAATGACAGATCCTCTGTTAAGGAGTAGTATAACCAATATTATTCTTATGTTGTAAGGAATTTGGCCAAAGCTGGTCAAGTTAGCTCAATATTTGCAGCTTATAACTAGTGTTAAAGGTTATACGGTTAATGTGGATGTGCAACTTCCTCTGTAGAAAAACGTATCATCTTCCTGTGTGATGCTGCTCTCATTTCACTGCCCTCATCTGGTTCCCGCCTCTATAGCTCAGCTCACTCTCTCTCCCTCCACTGTTTCGTTTGTTCCACACTCCACTTCTAGTAGCTTATTTCAACACAAACTTCTTATCTAGCATTCCTTTCTCCCCTCTGACATGCTGTCATTTCTCTTCGGTGTATTTACCTTTTATTCATAGACTGTAAGCTTGGTAGAGCAGGGCTCTCACTT
>OW240914.1:138918585-139052482 GCA_933207985.1 Pelobates cultripes | reverse complement strand
CTTACCCCTTCATTGTCATTTTAGCTATTTCCTCAACTAGTAGATTATCTAACTCTTCAATTTGTCCTGGGGGCCTATAAGTCACACCTACACGAGTTACTGTGTGATTACCAAATTCTAACGTAACCCAAATGGACTCTATGTTCGCCTCACTAACTTTTAATAGGCTAGATTTTATGCTATCCTTCACATACAGGGCCACCCCTCCCCCTTTCTTGCCTTCCCTATCTTTTCTATATAAAGAGTACCCTAGTATTGCCATGTCCCAGTCAATCTACACTATCAGTTGCCATTATTGCCACAAGTTCATGGATCTTATTCCCTAAACTGCGAGCATTTGTAGACATGACTCTAAGCTTATCATTTTTTAACACACTTGCTACAGGCACCTTCTGTCCTTGTTTTGGGGGACAATTGGATTGATGTTTTATCACCCTTTTGCCCCCCCCTCCTAGTTTAAATACATCCTAGCAAAACCTCTGAACTGCTCACTGAGAACATTTGTTCCCTTTTGAGAAAGATGCAAACCATCTTTTTTGTACAGGTTATTGCCATTCCAAACAGAGCTGCCATGAGAAATAAAGCCAAATCCTTGCTCCCGACACCATTCACCAAGCCACAAATTAAAGTCCCTAATACGCATCCGCCTGTCGTTCTGAGTGTTATGTACAGGCAGAACTTCAGAGAATGACAGTGTGGAAGCAACCTGCCGTATATCATTGGCAAAAACACTAAAAACTTCCTTAACCTCTGAAACCTCATTGCAAGCCAAGTCATTTGTCCCTAGATGGACAAGTACATCCAATTCCCCTTCCTGCTTTGCTTGCTTAACAATATTACAGATACGTCTCCTGTCTCTGTGAGCAGTAGCTCCGGGAAGACACCTCACAAGGCCACCATTGTCCATCTCCACACCTCTTATAATGGAATCCCCCAACAACAACTGCTTTCTATTAGGCCTCACCATAGTCTCCAAGCCGGTCTCCACAACACCACTAGCCTCAGTGCCTCTCTCCACAACACCACTAGCCTCAGTGCCTCTCTCCACAACACCACTAGCCTCAGTGCCTCTCTCCACAACACCACTAGCCTCAGTGCCTCTCTCCACAACACCACTAGCCTCAGTGCCTCTCGCCACAACACAGCTAGCCTCAGTGCCTCTCGCCACAACACCGCTAGCCTCAGTGCCTCTCGCCACAACACAGCTAGCCTCAGTGCCTCTCGCCACAACACAGCTAGCCTCAGTGCCTCTCGCCACAACACAGCTAGCCTCAGTGCCTCTCGCCACAACACAGCTAGCCTCAGTGCCTCTCGCCACAACACCGCTAGCCTCAGTGCCTCTCGCCACAACACCACTAGCCTCAGTGCCTCTCGCCACAACACTGCTAGCCTCAGTGCCTCTCTCCACAACACCACTAGCCTCAGTGCCTCTCTCCACAACACCATTACACTCTGAAAGTGCAGAAAATGAATTATGAAGAGCAACAGACTGTGCAAAATGCCTTTTATCCACAACTCTAAGTCTACCAGATCCTACAGTAATCCATCTGCCTTTTCCTAGCACTCAGGAGAGGGATATATAAAAGACAACTAATAGTGCCCTCAGTAAAGTAAAATATGCAATGAACAATTTTGCAAAATTTGAAGCGCTACAGACTAGTTTTTTTGCCTTCTTTTGGATCAACAGCAAAAACATATGTGAGGAAGGCTGAACTTGATGGACGCAAGTTTCTTTTCAGCTATGTAACAGCCCACCAAAGGTCTGAACCAATTTTAGAGTTAACACAATGCATCTCGATATATTTTTACGTGTCTCTTTTTAAAAAATTTTTATTAAACCGCTGCAGTGAGCCGAGCTTATCCCATCATATGCTCCCAACCCTTACATGAAAGTCATAATTTGAACCTACCATAGTGACAGATATATCAGCTTCTCACTGTTATACTTATGCATTACTGTCAAGACGTTACTTGCTACTGGTAAAGCTACCACTTAGTTGACCATGCAGAGTTATGTGAACCCACTATCCATGATGCCTACAATCAATTGATAATCTCTCACTGCTTATCCTCAGGTGTCATATATGTAATGTCATGATTTGTTTAACCAGCCTTACGCAGTACTGTTTCTTATACTGTTCGCTAAGTATGCACTACGTCCCCTGCGTGGGAACACTGTTTACTATATTTATGTCAATAAAAACAGATTTAACACATATGTATTTATAACACTAATAACTGAAATAACCCCCAATTCCAGCGCTGATTTCCCTTGGCGCTGGGTCACGGTCCACCTCCACAGACATCATCTGATGGTGGGAACTAATGCGCATGCACTGCGCATGCATTAGACCTTTTCCATAAGAAAGCATTATCTCTGTGATTTATATGCGGTTTTCTGTCATGCTGGACGTCCTCATGCAGAGCATGAATATGTCCAACATAGATTTACGGAGTCAAATTCTGTGAAGCGGCGCTAATGGCTGTTTGGGGGCAGGTAATGGTACTGCTCTGTAAACATTGCAGTTTCTCTAAAACTGCAATATTTGACATTGCCAGACTAAGGAAGACCGGGACATTGCGTTTAGACCACTTCTATGAGAAGATGTGGTCTGGGTGTCTATAGTGTCTCTTTAATGAGGAAGTAAAATTCCTCAATATCTTGAAGACAAGTGAGATTTAACAGTTTGACAAAAACTGGAGTTAAGGATCCCAAATACTTGTTGTACCATTACCAGTACAAAAGGCTGTTGTGGTTTTTTAAAATGTCTCTCCAAGCAGAATAACCATTACAGCTTATTATAGTAGTTATGGTGCAACAGATTTTCAAGTAGAGAAGTCATTTTAAAGTTAACTTACATTCCAAATAAGGATGCCGGTACCAGAATAATCTCAACAGAAGAAGATGGAATGCCATTATTGAGTTTTGTGTTTTGGCTACAGGTAGTATGATTGGCACCAAAACAAATTTAGCTTAACAAAGCAGTTTTGGTGTATAGATCATGCCACTTTAGTCTCACTGCTCAATTCTCTTGTATATGCAGCACTATTCACCCCTCCCTGCATGTGACTTAGATAGTCTTCCTGTAAAGATTAACTTCATAATGCTCATTTTACATTCCATATTTGTAGAAAACTTAAGAATAATATTTGTTTATTTTTGTTTTTACCTGTCTATGATCTATTTCAAGAGTGAAGAAGAAATTCTATTGGATCAATGTATTTTCTGCATATTTTCTGTGTTTCATATTCACAGGGGTAAAAATAAAAACTGTTTTAAAAAGTCGACACAAAACTATATTTTAAGGTGAAGCAAAATCTCTTGGTGTGTATTTAATACTTGCATGTTTTCGCTGCAAATTTTAAGAACAATCACAAAATTAGTGCCATAATGGATACTTTTCACTATCTTGCATAGAGGCATGCATGTGTAAAATATGAGATTCATTGTATAGTGTGTTTGTGCAATAACTTTATATAACAGTAGAAGCTGTCTTATTGTTCCTTTTCATTCCTATTGGCAGCATCCATTTTAATCATACTTTTTCCTACTACTCGTTTTCCTTCACTTGACTGGTCTTCTTGGCTAATTGCTCTATAATTCACTTTATAACACTGGCAGCTTTTGAAATTCTTTGCTGCATAAATACTTGCTATATTCCCCCAACTACCAAACATACAGTTGTTCTCCCTTTTCCCTCTACAATGCTGATTCTGGTTTTGTCCCTAGACATGGCCAATATGGCCTGACCACCCTCGATTCTAGCTTCACTTGCATTTGAGATTTCTTTTTGGAAACAATAAATGCATCTAGCAAAATATGTGCACTTGGAACTACTGACTAGCAAAATATAGTGAACTCTGTAACTCTCTCTGTTGCCAGAATATACAGAGACAACTTGCTCTATTGCAGCTCATGTTGGGGGCCAGGAGGATCTTTTGATCTCTCCTGATCCAAAGCTTGCAGACAAGAAGACAAATCCAAGGTCTCTATTGTGACCAAGCAGTGTGAAGTTGTCAAACCTACTAAAGTTTAGTACTTGGCATATTCCAGATCAATGTTGTTGTTTTTGGACTGACGAAAGAAGATACCAGTAGAAAGAAAATTAGTTAATAGCGAACACCTGCTGACTATGGTTAGGGTGCTGGGGTAGGCCCATGGAGGGACAGTCTGTCCTCTAATAATTTATTGGCCCCATCTCTATGGGAAAGGGCCGTTTTAGTGAATGAGCAGCATGATGCCCACTCACTAATTGTATTCAGTTTACAAGACCAATCCCTAGAGGAGCATGGCGGGTGTTGTCATATTGTTGTTATAATGACCCACAGAGGCTTTTACATTTTTTTACATTTATTGTTTACTGTGGCAACTGGCTAACTAGTGCTGCCAGGAGGTAAAAGTTACACAGAATTATCGTTCTTTTAAAAAGCGCAAATGAACGATATGCAAACGTGCATCCCACCGACTGCATTTAGTTCTGATTTTCTTTACATCGTTGCTTAGTAAATGTCCCAAAATGTTTTTGCATGATTGATATTCAGATGAGCATAGTTATCGCATTGATGACCTTTATACAACCAAATTAAAATGTAATTTTAAAAAAAATATGAGTAGAATTGATTCAGCTGAGCCAAATTTTTCCATTGTGTACAAGTCTAACATATGCATCTAATAATCATTTAGGTTGCAAACCGTAAATTCTACCATGATCTAATTAGCAGCCTTTTGAAAGACTGGTTTAATTAAAGTTGTGTACTAGCAAAGAATCCCATTCCAGCATTGCTTTTACTGGTTTATTTTACAATCTATATAGATCACACAAAATCAGAGCTTTCATGTATAACAAATTCTAAATGAGACCACATCACGTGCCAAAGGCACAAAATATAAGGATAAAAGCACATCTGAACAATCAAATACCCAAGTGCTGATTTTAATAGTCAGTCATGAGAGTGGTGGACCTGTGCTCGAAATTTGTTCCATATTTTTATCTAGCTTTTTGTTTTCTTCTTTTTCAAATAATCACGTTGTGTCAAGTCAGCAAGCCGCTTACCGATTAAAATTTCTCTGCTCATAAAAAGATACCGAAATTATACAATGACAGATCCTCTGTTAAGGAGTAGTATAACCAATATTATTCTTATGTTGTAAGGAATTTGGCCAAAGCTGGTCAAGTTAGCTCAATATTTGCAGCTTATAACTAGTGTTAAAGGTTATACGGTTAATGTGGATGTGCAACTTCCTCTGTAGAAAAACGTATCATCTTCCTGTGTGATGCTGCTCTCATTTCACTGCCCTCATCTGGTTCCCGCCTCTATAGCTCAGCTCACTCTCTCTCCCTCCACTGTTTCGTTTGTTCCACACTCCACTTCTAGTAGCTTATTTCAACACAAACTTCTTATCTAGCATTCCTTTCTCCCCTCTGACATGCTGTCATTTCTCTTCGGTGTATTTACCTTTTATTCATAGACTGTAAGCTTGGTAGAGCAGGGCTCTCACTTCTTCATCTCTTGTCTCTGTTATATTCCGTTTTTAAATTTCATGATGGCGCTATGTAAATCATAATCTGAGTGGCAGATAAGCGGTGGTTTTGGGTAGTACATTTTGGAACCCCATATTATATTGAACTGGTCAAAAATGATTTGCCATAATCCAGTAAGCTGGCACCGAAATACTCATGGCACCATAACCACAACTATTAGCTGGGGCAACTCTAAGCTCAAAAACAACTGTTAGCGTAATGGAGCAGTTTTAATGTATAGTCAGTGGAGGTGTGGATGCAGTTGCATTAAAAAGTGATTTAACTTCTAAATGGCAATGCAGTGAGACTGCAGGGGTGTAATCTATGCTAGACTAAAACTTCTTTGTTAAGTTAAAGTTGTTTTGGTGCTTAGTGTCCCTTTAAGTCTCAATAAATAAACCTTCAATGTAAAATCAATAATAACACAGTTTGCATGTGAATGCTGACCCTGATGCCGCACATGTGATTTACTATGTTCGCTATATTGCTTGAATGTTATAGATATGGAAGCACTGCAGTGATTTTGACTTAACTCTTGCAATATGCGTGTCTGCTCATCACAACAGCTCTGTTAATAATCCATTATACATTAGGAACACTATGGTGTTAGGAATACAGAACTGTATTCAAAACACTATACTGTGCCTCTGCGGTCCGCCCGCCTCCCCCTCCCCATCCACTCCCCTCTAAATGATGACAAAGACACTGTAGTGTTAAGAATACTCATTTTTATTCCTAACATTATAGTGATCCTTTTACGAAAAGAAAATAAAAAACTCTATTTTGGTAAATGTCATTTGCCCCTTACTGTTGGCACAGTGGTAAATCAGCTTCAGCATTGTTCTGAGTGTGCACTGAAAAGTGATGTTACTAATAAACGTATGTTTACTTCTCAGGTCTGGATCAGACATCTTTTCTGACTTCATATGAAATTATAGTCCCACAAAAATTAGCCCGAGTGAGGAGAGACGCATCTGGAGCCACTGAAGCGGTGAGGATACGTTTTATATATATATATATATATTTTTTTTTTTTTTTTACTTGTATCATTCTTGAGTTGGAAAACTCATATTCAGTTCATGGCTACTTCCTTTCAACATACCCATTACTCTAATATCATTATGGCGATTATATCCTATCATATCAAATAGATCATATTATCTTCCACTAAATAAACACATAGTAGTTTACTTGGTTGCTAAAAAGGATCACATACATATTAATACATATTAATACATAATTGAGGGAAGTGACAAAAGGTAACACTCTGAGAACCATAAGAATTTAATCTCTGTTAAGTTTTTATGGTCTTACCTTAAGGGGTCAAACCATATACAAATAGTATGTGCCCCTCTGCTCATCTGCTGTTAATCTTTTAGGCTTTCTGGTCAGGTTTCTTTTACAATTATTTAAATGAAATTAATTTGTGCCTTAGGGAAAATATGATTTGTATTATCTATTATGTAGGTTTCACATCCTTTTCTTTTTATGCCCCAATATTTTGTTTATGCTACAGTTTATTTTATTTTTATGTAGTGAAACTATACTTTAAAGGAACACTCCGGCACAATAACAACTTAAATCTAAATTAAGTTATTATGGTGCTATGATGCCCCCCAGCCTTGGATCTGCATTTCCCGCAGGCAGCATCCAGCTTCTGAAATTGAGTTTCAGAAATCACGTTGTGCTGCGGGGCAGGGGTACCGCCAGCTGATGCATTAAGCCTATCAGTAGTTCCCCATTAATAAAAAGCTGCATACCTTTTTATGAATGGAGAACTACTGATTGGCTAGAGCAGTCAGCTATTAGTCAGTCAGAGCTGCCCATGCCTGACGGCACTCTGTGCTTCCTGAAACTCAATTTCTGAAGCTGGACGTTGCGAGGGGGAAATGCAGATCTGGCACTGGAGGCAGCCTTTGGGGTTAAACCAGTTGATAACTGTTTACCACTTAAGTTAAGAAAGTGCCTGAGGGTCTCCTGGCACCATAACAGCTTAATTTACATTAAGTTGTTATAGTGACTGGAATGTTCTTTAAAAGTACAGTTTCACTTCCTAAAAATAAAATAAAGTGCGGCATAAACATAAAGATTTTAGTTTCTAAATGAGGTGTAAAGTTCTCCAATTCCAGTTAGGCAAAAATCACAGTAAAATGTTATAGCTTGTATGCATATTTTTAGTGTGCCAAATTATATATATTTTTTGTGGTACAATTTTTATTAAACATTTTCAGTGTAAGTAAAGCACGAGCATGAAGCATGACATGAACGTCATATATTACAAGACGAGTGCAAACTCAGTAACAAGGTGTCAAGTATAACTATTTTGTAATTGCTGGGCCATCCATTTTTCCTATTAATATGTGTTTTTGTTGTTGTTTGTACTAGCAGCGATATCAGCCTAGAAAAAAAAAAACTTGACTGAGAGCTGTATATGAGTTCTAACATGGCTGAGATGATCAGATTAACTGATAAAAATGAAAGTAATGCTCAGAGTTACCTTGGCAAGTAAGCTGTGATCTTCACTCCTGATAACAAAGCTGCTCTGCAAAGAACTATTTGTGGGTTTTAATCGTGTCACATGATGTAAACCAAAGGTCAGAAGGCCTAACTCAATCAGAACAATGGATTCTGGGTTATGACTGTATCCATAAATAAAAGAAATATTTAAAAAGATGTGTATTGAACAGAGTCAGACCCATCTTTATTTAGGCCTCTACTTTTATTTACCAACTAAATATTAAATTGCACAATTTTGTTTGTTCTACGTGAAGCTGATTCCAAAAGTAGCTTAGCTGAAAAATACATACATAGTCTGTAGCATGTGTGCACACAGGAAAGTGTCCATGCTATGTCAATAACCATTAAGCCATACCTAACACTGGAAGATTATAAGAATATATTTGTAGATGCAAATGTTATTGTGAATCAGTGTACATTTTTGTATTGTTCTCTGCTTTTCATATTGTGTGTTTAGACCCATGTATCTCATTCAGTTACACAAAGATATTTAAATTGTATCTGCCAACAGTGATACAGTGTAATAACTTGTAAAACGTGTAACCTGCAAAAGCGTGGGACTCATTACTAACAGAGAGAGACAATACCCTGCAGCCATCACTGACGGCTGGGAGATTGACACTGCTAGATGGCGGTAGCTCCACCCAGTGTCTAGGAGTGTCAACCAGAGGAAATATATAGAGACAATGCAGTCCCTACTTCAGTGAAATTCCAACAGTCAAAAATAGCATTTCATAGAGAGGGTGAGGGAAGGGTGACCATGCCGATTAAATACCTTTTGATTTTTGAATGTCGTAATTTTCCACATAATCACGCATAGCATAACTAAGCCTTACACCACATAGACTGCATTATTTCTCATAGCGGATTTGTTGAGTAAGTCGATTGCTGCAGTGATTTGTTATGATCTCACAGTGGGAATATCTTGCTGCAGAGAGGAGGGGTCTGTTAATTCCTTAAGGACACATGACATGTGTAACATTTCGTGATTCCATTTTATTAAAGAAGTTTGGTCCTTAAGGGGTTAAAGCTTATAGGTAAATTTATTTGCTTTCTGTAGGTTATTTAAAAAAAAATAATAATTTTTATTTTTACATAATTTTTTTTTTTTTTTTGTTGAAACACTTTACCTTCCTCAACTGCTTCCTCTTCACTTCCTGTCTCAGGATCTGTACTTCTTTTTGATCTAGTTTTCTTTAAATCATAAGACAAAGTAGGGACTACTTTGTCTTATCTATTTTTCCTACACTTGACCAGCTTTGACACAAGGAGGAGCTTAAGTCTGCTCCCTTTCCTGTGGTCAAAGAAGTTTTCCCATAATACTCACCCTTTCCTTCGTGTTTTAGTGTTGCTTCATTCGCCATTTGAAAGCTTGTGAAACTACTGAATTTTGTCTTAACAGAATGAGTATAGTTTGTCCATTCATGTTAGGACGCAATTCGGTGCTTTTTGTCCAGATCTAAATTTAATTTGAATTAATAAAATTCCGATCCTATTCATGCCATGGCTGCTTCTTGCAGCTGCTTAGTGATAGCCCCCTAATTCCAATGATATGGGGGAGCTATCTACTAGAAGGCTGAAAGACCAAATTTGGTCTTTCAGCCAAATTTACTAATACTAAGTAAAGATCATTTCGTATTGGTAAATAAGGGAGTTTAAAATCTCCCTTCTGCCCCCTACCCCCTATACCATTAGTAGGGGCATGTCTCACTGTTGTGGTGTGTGTGCCCTAAATAGCAAAAGGAGGAGGGGGTCCTATTGACTGGCAGGTGGGGGCTATAAGTTAAATCAAGGGGGTCGACCTACTGCTTTCATCCCCGGAGCCCATCCATGAGCGGCGTGTGGGGACCCTAAATGACAATGTGAGGAGAGGACCTGTTGCTTTCCCAGCTCCCACCCATGAGCCCCGGGTGGGGGCCGTAAATGACAATAAAGGGGAGGATCTATTGTCTCCCTCCAGACCCCAACCAAGGGTGATGGGTGGGGGCTAATTGTAAAAATAACCCCCCCAGGTGACTTGGGGTCCCCAAGCCCCTAGTCACCCCCCCCTCTACCCTACCTACCCCCTTGGCAAAATAAAGTCTTCACATTAGGTCCAAATACGATTTTAGTGCTAACAGAAAGGAAAGCACAGTGCAATAAAACAAACCGCGCCTGCGTGTACTATTCTCTCTTGCTTACCTAGTTGCTCCTTACTTTACCTCCTACTCGGACAACGACCGCTCGGAGATACGATGGGCATACAACGCAAATTCTCCAGTGTGAAATTTGCATTCACATCTCTACGTCAGAAATGCAAAGCTTGCTTTCTGTGTACATTATCTTCTTGTACAAACAAACATTACATTTGCAAGCGAAAACATTTTTAGGCTTCCAGCTTTCAAAAATTTAAGTGCGCATTTGATTCGATGGCGCATTAGATTCAAATAATTATGGGTATATTCTTTACACAAAGTAATTTCTCCAACCATTTTTGTAGTTTAACGTTACATATCATTACTGTGAAATTATGTATTATGGATGCATTCTGGAGGCTTTGGCACACGAATTAAAGAATGGCCTTCACAAATTGCAAGGATGGGCAAGCCTGTTTATCCATCTCCAATTATTAGGTAAATTTCTACTTATGAGCTTGCCAGATGTGCCCCAGAGGGTTTTCCACTTGGTGAGTCTTTGGGTCAGTTGAGGAATCCCTGGGTGGGTTGTGTTTTCCTTAACTCCCATAACATGCTCAACCTTCACCTTTCGCACAGAGACAGATACTTTTTTTTGTCCTTACAGGCTGATATTTCTGGGCAAAGGGAACGTAAAGTTCAAAACTCTGCTTAGCAACATTAGGCATCTTTCTCATATATGTTTCTGGAATCTTATTATGAGAACTTTCCTGTTCACTAACTAATTTGCTTGACACCATATAGTTTATTTTTATTTTTTATTCTCTGTTTACCCATCTCCCTGGCTTATAGTCACCAGAACAACTACAGCTTATTGTATTTGTTTAATCTTTCCCTTCAGGCTTTTTGCAGTAAACACTGTCTTTTCAGATATAATGCAGTGTTTACATTAAGGCCTAGGGATACCTCCACTAGTCACTCCTCAATTGGCTACTAGAGGTGCTTCCTGGGGCAGGGCTGCACAGTGTGCAGCACTGCCATTCATTGTCTCCACCCTCTTCATGGAGACACTGAACTTTCCTCATAGAGTTGCATTGATTCAATACTGATTGGCCAGGGCTGTGTTTGGGTTGGGTCTGCCCCTAATGTGCCTCCTTGACAAACTCAGCCAATGTGATGCTTTCCTGTCACACTAACGTAACCTATCTGACAATATTGTATCTGTCACCCTGACTTAATCCAGGTGGCATAATACTAATCGATCCAGATTCCATCTGATTTTATTTTTCTGTTCCTTTCTCTCTACTGGGCTGTAGATAATGATGGTCTATGATATTTTCACCTTTCTCCAGATAAATGTGTTCATTTAGAAATCTGCAATAAATAACATGAAGTAATGCTAGAGGAATGTTCTCATCTGTTTGTGTCAAAATAATATGTCCACTGTAATTTGCTTTATCTATAAATTTATTTGATAATACATTATTTTACAGCAAGACACTTTATGTACTCTTTACAGGGTCCTCCTTCTTATGTGATTGAGACACAAGGCAAGAAATACACCTTACATCTCGAAAAGAACAGGTATTTACACAAAGGAGTTGGAATGTATTAATCGGGTTTGGAAAAAATGACAAGCACAGTCAATGTTCTATGTATGAAAATAATAAAATTCCTATTAATCAATACTAGTATAATTATTATATTTACTACAAGCATTGAAAACATATAACTGACATACGGGTGTGCTGTAGTGAAGGATCCACCCACCAGAACTGGCTATTGGTGATTTCCCTTGGGGACTCAGATTCTAAATATTTTTGGCTGCTGCTTTGGACTTTTCACCCTTTCTTCTTATCCTGTTACATAAAACCTTTCCCCTTGCTCTAACTGCTCACACTGTTTCCTTACCTTCTTCTTATAGGTGTGTGTGTGTGTGTGTGTGTATGTACATATATATATATATATATATTTATATATATATATAGTAATCATTACAGCAGTAGGCTATAGTTACTGAAGAAGCCAATTAAATAATTAGATTTTGGCTGCAATTATCAAGAGTGACGTCACTTCATCCCTAACTGACCATAGCTTGTCCTAGCTAAACACTTAATCTCATACCTCATATAGCCTGCAGTGTACAATTAAATGGTAGTGAAATGCCAGGACTTCATGCCTCGTTTCTGTATGGTAGCTGCCCCTTGCTCTATGTCACTGTCGGTCACAGTCGTCCATTTCTGTTTGTCTCAGGCTGTGATTAGTTTATTTACCTCTCCCAGCGATTACGGACTAATCTATGGTTTCTAGCTGTGGGCATCCCCTAGAGACAAGCACAGCTGCTTAGTGTCTCTAGGTGCTGTGCACCTCACTGCATTACATTAATATGCTACATCATGATCCTCCGCATTCAGTCCTGCAAGTAGTTCACACTGTAGTGTAATACTGAAAAAATACAGTAACAGTTCAATATACGAGCATTGTCATTAAGCATAGATTCCAGAAAGAATCAGTATGAATCATGCATGAGGGAGGAAAAGATAAGAAGAAGACGGGAAATGAAACATTTTTCAATAAACCCTATACAAAAAGAAATGGGGGGATGTGTAACCATGTGAGTGGCTGTATAGTTGTACAATTCTGCAGTGGATGAAACACAGATCTGGGTGATTGCACTTTTTACCCAACGGTTACAGGTTAGCGTCAAATCCTTCCTTCACCAACACTTAGTTTACACTCGCCAAGTAATTGAATGGAAGTCTAGAGCTCTGCTTAAGGTGTTGATGATGATTGCTAATCTGTCTTATAGTGGCTGTAGATTTAAAGTAAACATACTAAAATGCAGCGAATTGCTGTAATAGCTGTGCATCTATACAAACCGTGCCCCCTATTCTTTTTGTAATATGCATCTATTCAGTGGCACAAACAGCCACATGATGTATTGCACTAGATATAACTGGCTGCTTACATTTTACATCATTCCATTTGATCTCGGTTATCTTGTCACTCTGTACAGCCACAGTGCCTCCCTTGTTATGATTTGTCTTCTTTTATCAACACTTCCTGGTCCTTTATCACCCATGTGTTATCTCTCCTATGCACAACAGTACTGTTATGTGCTGATTCAGCTTGGTTATTTGTCCCACTTTAACAGTAAACTGGAAATCACGATGAGCGAGCCAAATTAGATTTGCAAAACAATTACAGTTTTTTTTTTTTTTTTAAATCATTTGAGAATTAATCCCATTAGAACAAATTATATACTATAACTATTCTAATGCAATATTTGTTCAACCCCTTGCCATGAGTGGGTTAAGAAAAAATGACTGATTTGAAAACTCTTTGTTTAGCAGACTGGTAGACAGCTGATATTGCTATCTGGAGGATGTGTGTAGGGAAGAAACATAGATGCTTATTTAAGCATTATTAATGTAGAGTGTATTCCTCTTCTGTATTTGGGTGGCAAGCCAAATTGCATTGGTCTGCAATGGCTTTTCTTTGAAATCACATGCTGAGGCAAGTTCAAATGTGTATGTAGAAGTTACTGACCTTAGTTTTCATGCATTTTACTGCTATGAGAAACCCTGCATTTTAGAGAAATCCGGTAATGAGGCCACAAGGAGTGGCGGGACAATCTTAACTAATCTGCTGCACAATACGTTGGCACTATATAAATGCCAATAATAATAATAATGATTTGCAATTAAAGCTGTCATTGGATGTCTAATGAGTTCAAGCAAAATACAGATAATGTGCATATCGTAGTCATTGGGCTAAAAATGTAAAGCTTGTCGTTTATAGACTTTCTCGAGCAATGCAAAGTGAAAAAAAGACAATTTAGTAATTTGTGAGGCACTAAATGTATGTGTTCCCCTTTCATGAAAAATTCCCATCACATTCCCTAATGAATAAACTGAGAGCTTGTGTAGCGTACTCTCCTGCCTTCTGGGTGGCTCATAAGGAAATTATCTGATGATATTTCATTAGTGTTTGTCTCCTCGCAACAAAAATGTAAAGCCCTTATTGTTTTTCCATGTCAAGCAGAAACTTTACGCAAACACTTGCTTTCTCAAATGGGCTACTGTATGAAATAATGTTTCTGCCACCAAGATTATTAATTGAGAGAAATCAAAGATGATGGGCTACTGCTGCTGCAAGAAACTCAATGGAAGGACAGGTATACAAATAAACCAAATGATCTCTCAAATTAGGAATCACAAATAGAGTTTTGTGGGTCACAGATTATGACATATTTTCAGAGTTTCCTCTGATTAACTTCCACTGCCTGCTGACAATGCTTGATAAGCTCTCAGGTCAGAAGAAGGAGGTCTACACCAAGGAGGTCTACAAAATGGACTTACGTGGGCACTTTGAAATTGAGTCACACAGCCATACTCCAAGCTAGTTGACAAATTTGCAGAGATGAATTAGGTGTGCATGATGGGTCCATCGATCTGTAGTAGAGCAGGTCGAGCTTAAAACTGCCCTCATCCAAAAAATATCTACCCTCTGCATTAGGGATAAGGCATAACTCATGACAGACTCCGTATGTCGTGGAGCAACTGCTTCCTAAAAGGACCATGCAGCACTCTGAACCAACTCTCTGTTATCCAGCAAACCCAAATGCAAACCCTGCAGGGCAAGCCTTGTTCTTGGTAGAATTTGATTCCTGGGCAGCAGTGGTTTACTAATGAGCGGTAGCAACACCATTTGCAACCAATACATATTGATGGCTAAATTCACTATTTCTAAATTCACAATAGTTTCATAAGCTTTACTTGTTACTGTAAAGATTAGGTTTTTGTTTTTGTAGGCTTACGTTAACATTCACCAAAATGACATATCTATTTTTCACTTTCTTTTTTCCTATAGAGAATTTGTAGCCAAAGATTTCACTGTTTATACATACACAGAAGATGGAAGTAGACTGTCAAGCCAACCTCACAATCAGGTATGTGTTTAACAACCGGATCCCACATTTTGGCCCCCAGATGTTGGCCTACAACTCGCATAATTCTTTGATTGTAATAAATGTCCAGGGAATCATGGGAGGTTTAGTTCAGCAATGTCCTGGGAGATGCCTTGTTTAATACAAAGTGTGCTTTCAGTGTATATTTGGATTGTTTGGACAAACCTCTGGTCATACTGCATCACACTAATTAAGCTGTTAGAGTATGAGAGTTGAAGCCATTTATGAACATCGAAATCACCATCACTTGCAGTTGCTGCGATTCAACACATCATAGTTCTAAGACTCATCTCATACAGTCTATCTTTAAATGATGAGAGCAGACAGTGGGTTAAAATGTTTGAAGAGGTAATGATGAAAATTAAAATCCTTGTTATGGCAATATTGGTGTTTTCTGAGGGTTTTAAATGCAGGTAATAAATTGGAATGTAATGATTGATGCTGCAAATGGTTTTGAGCGTTTCCTACAACTAGCAAACCAAGTTTATTCAATAAACCCCATATTGCAGTTAATTAAAAACCAAATGTAATTTTCTAAAATATCCAAGTTTTTGTTTGTGTGTGTTCGTGTGTTCATGTGTTCGTGTGTTCACTGTGTGCTGAGGCTATAAAACAAGGCTTTAAAGGATTCACAAGTGTAATATGGCTTGTCCGGCCAGAACAATAAACAGGACTCTGTCAGAAGTTGGAAACATTTAGTTCCTGTATAATAGCCACAGTAGCAGTCACTTCACATGCAGGCACAATGCTGGGAGGACCATATAAGAAGTGAGAAGCTAATCTCCAGTGTGTTTCCATCAATGGTGGATAGCGGACACTTGGTCTCCCGCTGCACAGCTGTATTTTCCACCCAAAGTTTCTTTGGTGTGTGAATCTGCATTAAATTGTTTATGGATAATTTCAAATGAACTATAAATCTGTTACGATGAAAATTAGGAACATTTCACGTTGTGGGTCTGTTTTATAAACCAAATTGAGAGTCCAGGAAGCAAGAAAACATTGATCCACCTACAATACAAAAAAATGGGCACATTTATTTAATACAATCTTTGATGCTTCTTACCCATATCGGGATTTAGTCCTAGTGATTTCATATCTTTTTGACCCTATTATACACACACAAAAACCATTCCTGGAATAGAACGGGCCCTATATCAGTTATTCAAATGTCATGGGATTTTTCCCTGTTTTATAAATGACATGGTGAAACCAGTTTTAAAAGTAGATCTAATTTTTACGAATAAGAAGATAAATGTTGTAAAAAGTTAAAAATAGGTTAAAAGGAAGCAGATTTTTCCTAATGCCAACCGTGTCAATTAGGACTATGAAGTTACTGGTATGTTTTTCTTTTTCCTCTTCTAACAACTGATTGACTTATTTCCTATGACACATTAATTGTTAAATAGTTGTTATCTAAAATGTTCTGTTCTATCTTTGTCCTGTTGATAACATTTTGACATAAAGTCATTTAAAGAATACATAGGAAGTGAAGTGTAAAGGTCATAGAATTGTAGAAGGAAACAACCAGTTTGAAACTTTTAAGAATTTTAATTTTTTTATGCAAGCATATATGTGACAGAGGGTGATTGGTGGCTACTAAATACTAAAAACAGCACTGTCCTTGTCTTTGAATCTATCTTTCTGTCTGTCTATTTATCTCTATATATAGTTCATATATGTATATAATATACTCTAATACCTATAAATATATAATTTGCTATGTGGTGTAAACACACACTTTGTCAATAGCTACACTCCAATTTCTAGCTCTCTTTCTTTCTTTTTGATTTTTGATTTTTGATTTTTACCAGAGGCCTTACCAGTTAGCTAGTTATATGAGCCAGCCACTCTGAGCTGTGCTTCATCTTGCTCAGATCAGCACCACTACATGTGTCAATGAAGTTGCCAGTAAGTGATGTTTCATGTAGCTGTGCAGAAGATGTACTGAAAGGAGCGAGGTGAAGAATGTGCGTTTGCATTCCAACTTAGTGCAAAGGACTGAGGACATCTTCACTATGCTGAAGAATTGATTGGCCGGGAGAATAGAAGGGACCTCCCACAGGCTGTCCTCCAGCGCTTCACCCATAGCAGTCACAGCTCATGTTCTTTGGTTGCTATGACATCTCCATAGCCGGACGCTGCTCGTGCTGGGTAGGGAGTATAGGAAAGCCGGGATACTGGTATCAAAACCCGCGAGAAGGTGATAGGGCAGACCGTAGGTGGGTGTTACAGAATTTTAACATCCACCCCTGTAAGGAGATCACGGAAGGGGAGCAGAGGGTCAGGTAAATGGTGGCAGGTTCCCTTTAATGACCTTGCAAGATCTAAAGTGAGCACACTGTGCTGTCAGATCTGATTGAAAATGTTATTATTTTCTCATGCAGGCTGTGTTATTCACAGCCAGGGGAGGTGTGGCTAGGGCTGCAGAAACAGAACTAATTTAAAGGACCACTCTAGGCACCCAGACCACTTCAGCTTAATGAAGTGGTCTGGGTGCTAGGTCCCTCTAGGATTAACCCCTTTTTTTTAATAAACATAGCAGTTTCAGAGAAACTGCTATGTTTATAAATGGGTTAATCCAGCCTCTAAAGCCTCTAGTGGCTGTCTCATTGACAGCCGCTAGAGGCGTTTGCGTGCTTCTCACTGTGAAAATCACAGTGAGAAGACGCAAACGTCCATAGGAAAGCATTGTAAATGCTTTCCTATGAGACCGGCTGAATGCGCACGCAGCTCCTGCCGCGCATTTGCATTCAGCCGAAGAGGAGGATCGGAGGCAGAGAGGAGGAGGAGAGCTCCCTGCCCAGCGCTGGAATAAAGGTGAGTTTAACCCCTTTCCTCGCCATCCAGCCCGGTGGGAGGGGGTCCTGGCACTATAGTGGTCCTTTAACTCCCAAATGGCAGATTATTGAGCAGTGAGACTGCATGATCTCCTAAAACTGCTTCATTAAGCTAACGCTGTTTTGGTGCTTAGTGTCCCTGTAAAAGTTTTGTTTGGTGTTTTTGTTTTGGGGGGTGTTAATACTGTCAGCATTAAAATCAAAAAATACAGGAATCTCTTTTTTTCCCATTAAAGTGTGTCTTGGTCCAACACAGGGTATCAAAATATGGTGCTGAGAGTGTCCTATGGCTGATATAGCATTAGGGCAGTGTGTTTTTAGTGGCCAAAATTGTGTGTCCTTTGATGGTAGCTCTCTTTCAGCTTCCGTTTGTTACATACAGGTACATTATTAAATCACACATGTTGTCTAATAGAATACAAACCATAACTTTGGATCTTTCTATCCAAACAAGCCACAGGCTACAAATGATTGACTATGAAGTTTCAGAACTGTTACATATGTATAGGGCTTAATTGCAGCAATAAATGTATGGTGTGATATTAAAATCAGTACATTCTTCTCTCGGTTCACTAACGTTAATGAGGTAGTAAAGTCCACTAGATATGTCACAGCTCTGAAATGTTCAGCATAAGATCTTATATCATGCTCCTCTTTTTTATTTTTTATTATTAGACAAAATTCCATCTACAAGTGAAGTTAGTAATTTTGCAGGATTTCCACGAGTGACCCAGTTTTCTAGTTCTAGATTTAGTTGGTAGTGTAGTTATCACATTTTGTATGATACATTGACCTTATTATGATGTAAGTGAAATCAGACCTGTTTATTGACTTTAAGAACTACGGAAATATTAACGTAATTATATTGGTTGGGATGCCACGTTTCTGCGCTCATGGGACTATATTTCATGTTCCCTGTGATATGATAGATTTGATGTTGTGTTTTTTGTTTTGTTTGTTTTTCTGTTTCTAGGCTCACTGCCATTATCAAGGGTATGCAGAAGGAGTCCCAGAGTCAATCGTAGCAGTCAGCACATGCTCAGGCCTAAGGTACTGTATTTCTCCAATATGTAGTATAAAACCTGACTTATCTGTAGATGTTTACTTTTGCAGATCTAATTGCAAAACCAGCTGATTTTATTTATGTAAGGAATGTACATGAAATTACAGTTGCTTCTTTAAGGAAACCATGAAATTCTTAAAATCTCATGACGCCAATTTAGATGCATGGACAAGTCTGGTATATAGGTATATAACTACTAAATATTTTTTTATTAATTTGTTTTTTTAATTTTTTTTTTTTTTTTATAGAATGTTTCTCTAACCTAGTTTTTAATGTTTAAAGGGAAATACAGTAACTGTTTAGTAGATATACCATCAATGAAAATTTGCATGCATTTAATTATGCATTTTTATTATTAAGGTATATCTAAAAAACAGCCTGCAACAATTACAGATCTCTCGTCTGCTCCCTTTGGAGCTCCACCCAGACTTTTTGTGACTGTCCAATCACGAGTTCATAATGCAGCATAATGAGACGTTCTCTGGGTAATTGTCTACTTCTTGAATTTAGCTCCATTGAGCTAAATAACCAGGAAGTAACAGGACCGGTTGGCTGATTGACAGTCAGGAGGGTGTAACAAGGTTAATTCATAAAAATGAGTTTCCATTGAAATCCACACTTTTTGTAAAATGGAAAAAAAAAGAAGGGGGCACACTCTTCACATACAGAGCACTAATGCAAACTGGAGTGTTCATTTGAGCCCAAATTCTTTTTGGAGGTGGGCGGGGCCGGGCCGCCGAGCCGACTCGAAGCCATCAGCTCTGGCTCCAGCTCTAAGCCCGGAGAAATGACATAAAAAGTTGGTACCAACCGCACCAAAGTTGGATCCTCCAACACCATTCAACGGAGAAGGACTTCAGCTTTAATCAGATACCTGGAAGAAGCATACCGCACCGAAATAGACACCCGCGGCCTAATAGCCATACGCCTATATACATGCAGCCGTTGAGTGCACCCTGAAGACCAGGAGACAAGTCCTCACGGAACGCCAAGGGGGGAGACAGACACCTCCTGTGAGACACCTGCACATATGGCACACTGCCCGGGCTCGGGCCCGGCCCCGCTCCCCCCCCTGGCGGGTGGGGGTTATCCCGGCCACATGGCGGCGGCCTACACAGCGGCGGGAGGTCCCGCGCTTGTCCCAAGCCTGCCTCCTGCACTAGCAAAGGCTGCCCGAAGCACAGCCAGCTAGCGGACACGCAAGCTGCCACGGAGAAGAGCCTGCACTAACATGAGGAGGCACTGTCACGCTGCTGTGGGGACCCTGGTGACTGCGGCCCTTCAGAAAGACCCCTGGGCCCCTGACCCCCGAGAGAGGTGATGGACCCTGCCTTTGGGTTTGGGGGTGACCCAGAGGAGACCGGCCCCCGACGCTGTGAGTCCTGTGGGATGGAGGTGCATCAACCCTTCCGGTGTACCGGTCGCCGTGGGGAGGACGCCCAGTTCCAAGTATGTGGCCGGCGCTCAGCGGAGCAAGGGGTTCCATGTACCTCACGGAAGCACATGTGGTGCTGGGGAGGTGCAGGAGCCGGTCGGAACATGGACTCTTGGTGGGGGGGTCTAATGGACTGATTCGGACTCTGATTGCCCACAGTGCCACAGGGCGCCATGCGGGAAGGCTGGACATAGCCTGGGGAGGTCGGACGGAGGATTGACGGCCACGGGGGGCCCAAGGCGGCGGGAGTGGGAGTGACTCCCGCCTACTACAGCAGACATAGCATCACTCACTCCATAACACGCAGCAATACTACCTATTTAGGCTGATATGTTACATATAGTCATCTGAGATTAAAATACCAAAGGAATGCACAGTTAATGCTAAAATGCCCATAGGGGCCAACTGATGCATATTTAATTGCGGACTGCTGCATGACAGACTGTACAGTCGCTTATCACTGTAAATCCGATATCCCAAATAGCTTTGTTAAATAATAAGGCAGCAAACTAAAACAAATATGCTCATTATGCTGAAAGTTGAAAAAGTTTTTGTCCTGCTTTGCATTACCCCCTGAGGCGTTGGTTCACAGTTATTGCCTAATGTTTATTACACTATAACCTGTATAAAGCTAGCCCATAGCGAGGACCTGCTTCGATTAAATACCTGAGCTACATGGGCGCAAAATAGTTAGGTTTAATCACCTGCATTGCCGTTACTCATACGACACTTATTGTGGCTTCTATGGGACGCGCCATCCGCGGGCTAATTCGAATAAATAAATACAGTCCCCCGCGCACGGCACCTTATACAGGCTATTACATGCTTGCTAAAATACACACAGCTCAATGTATTGTTGCTAGATATTATTGACGCATAGCCACTGTCTGCTGATTTGTCGATTTAATGTACTGCTCTGGAACATACAGATGACTGATATTGTGTGGTACAACTATAATCAGCCTCTGCGCAGGCACATATGCAACTATGATTTTATATAACACTGAGCCTCTGCGCAGGCAACCTTATATTGATTCTCGCTTCTCACACTATGCATGCAATTTTACTGCAAAAACAATAAAAATCATTTAAAACAAATTCTTTTTGGAGAATCTGAAAAATGCAAACAGATTCACTAAAACACTTTTCTTTTCCACAGAGGATTGTTACACTTGGGAAATGGAAGTTATGGAATTGAACCTTTAGAATCTTCCTCAAAATTCCAGCATCTTATTTATCGCCTTGAAGATGTGAAGAAAGAGCCAATGGTGTGTGGAGTTTCAGGAGCTGGGACAGACAACGATGAGGAGGACAATCACCCACCCAGCATGACCCAGCTGCTACGGGTATGTTTAACAGATATCTGTGTAGGTCGGCATTTTTTATACTGTATGTTGAGTTGCATTCACATAAACATAGTCTGGCATCCTTATAAGCATTAAAATGCGCTTGAGCCCAGTAAAACAGCCATTGAATGAGAGTATGTTCATACTGTTTATTGTAGCATAAACGAGCACTTTACTACAGAATGCTACACAGTATTTTAGATTGCAATATATATATATATATATATATATATATATATATATCAGTGGCGTACCTACCACGGTCGCAATTGCGACTGGGCGCCTCACTCCAGGGAGGCCAGCCACAGCCACGACCCCTGCGACCATGGGCCACCTGCACACCTTCTGGGTAATTTTTTGCACCAGGGCCCAGTGATTTCAAGTTACGCCTCTGATATATAAATATATATTGCCTTAGCTGTCTCAGAATCAATATCATTAATAATGCAGCAACATCTTTCCTCCAAATATATTTAGCAGCTATTGATTCCTAAATTGTTTTATGAGTTTTATTGTGCAACTTTTGTATAAAGGTTGTTAATAAGTCATGCTGTGACAATAATAATGTTGTATTTTTAGAGAAAAAGAGCCATCCTCCCACAGACAAGATACGTGGAACTGTTCTTAGTTGTGGACAAGGAAAGGGTGAGTCAGAGGAGCAAGCATTTCTAGCTCTTCCAGGCTATAAGTATGTTCCCGAATATATTTCTTCATATTTAACATATTAATATATTAATCTTCCATGTCAGAAATATGCCTTATTAATGCCAATACAACCTCCATATCACACAAATCTCCGCAGGGTTTCTGTAAGCCAAACTCTCATATGGTAAACAGTTGTTTACTGGTTAAATGCCAAACTTGAGTATATTCACAAATTCAGCGACTGTTGATCAGCAGTCATATGAAGATAAACAATAGCAAATTGATAATTAAGTATAACTTTCTATTGGCACAGTACGATGGCTTGATAATAACAGTTGTGTATGATGCTTTGTTAACTTAATCAGAGAATGTTTTAAAACTATACACAATTTGTAACATAAATGGTTTTCTTCCACCCTTTGGGTTGGGCCCAGTATATCACTCCACTGAATGCTGAAATCATTCAATATTATGAACGGAAGCACAGTCCCTCTCTAGTTTTTTGATAATTGCCTCTGAACTTTAGCTGGTGTTTTTAGGGTTTTTTCTACATAACCACAATCCCCAAAAATCATTTTCACTGTGGTTAGAAATAGTTCTTAACTTATAACAATGCTTACATTTATTTTGCCGCTAATGACATCTCCTAAAGAACGATGAGCCAAGATTACAAGGTTAATGACAAATAAAACTGATTTCCTAGGTTTTGTGATTACATCACAGTAGCGATAATAACTGGCGTGTAACATTGACTTGTGTTCCCAACTGACATTGAAATCGATGTGTTCCTTGTGGATGTTCACTATGGAAGTTATATGTAGAGGGCATGTGTAATTGTTGTGGTTTCAATTTTGCTATAGTTTTCCATTTAAAGGAACACTGTCCGCACCATAACACTTTCAACTGATTTACGTTGTTATGGTTCCGGGAACCAGGTGCCACACCACTGATGGCCGTATTACTCAGTTTAGCAGAGATGCTTGGTGCCCAGCAGCCTGCAACTTTGCCCCATATAAAGTTAAACTAATCATAATCCTAAAAATGGCAACCAAAATTGTGTGGGCTGTACCTTAGTACATTGTAATTTGCACTGTTATTAGTTATTTAACACTTAGGGCAGGATCTTAGTATACTGTTATTTGCCATGCATTTTACTAAAGGGACAGTTTAACTGCTTCAATTTAGTGTATGGAGTCTCCTGGCACTTTTCTTCCAATCAGAGTTAAACCGTTATTTTATAAATTTTAATGCTAAACAAGATACCCCAGTAACCATCCCCTCAGTGTTAGTTGAGCTAATGAGGAAGCATTAGCATGAGCAGAAATGAGTGACTGTGGTTGACTCAGGCTGTCAGCAGAAGGCATTTAATCTATCACAGCTGACTATTGCTGGTATGATTTTGGTATGGCTAGAAGGAAGTGTGTAATCCCTACTGTGACGAAAACAACTTCGCCACCAGGTTTTGGAGGGGACTACTTGCCAGCTTTTTACCCTGTGACTATGGCCCCTTTAATTTATTGTGGTTGAGAGACCCTATTTATGGCTATTGGGACTTTAAACAATGGTTCTTCAATCTCCTGAACAGTCGAAGTGGCCACCATTCGACATTCGAACACGTGGTAGCGGCCATCTTGTTCGCATGGACCAAAACCGCAAATAGACTTCAGGGGGACTTAGCCGTGAATGCCCTGGAACTATTTTCGGCATGAAAAACTCGTGGTTCCCGGTCGGTCCTCCAGCAGCGATTCTATGGAACTGTTTTGGGCATGGGACCATGCCTGCGCCTGGGCAAAAATATAACTACCATAACATTTCTGAACCTCTTATCTGATCTGGGTGATTTTTTGCCATGTTGTTCACCCAGGTCAGGGTTATCAGAGGATGTAACATTTATGGGATAATTAAGTTAATGCATTATCTGCCTTAATTATATCACAGGCAGAGGGGAGGGATTGTGTACTGTATGTGGGAGTGTCATTCATTGTCACATTGTTTTTATGTGTGGCTATACGTGGCATGCTATACGGTTTGCTCCTTAGTGTGAATGGCTGGGGTCACCTCCAGCTCCAACCGTGCGCAAAGTAAGAGGCAGTGGGAATGCAGTCCATGCCTAGGCGTGGGGGGAGTCCCTGCAGGTTACCCCACGAGATCCCCTGGGTCCCGAGCCCCCGCCATAGCTTCCCGGTTGCTGGGTGAGTTTAGGTGCCTTGCTTCATAGACCTTGGTTTTCAGTCATGGGCTATAGCCCCGTGTGGTTGGTGGATGAGGATGATGTTCCCGTTTGTTTTTCCAGCACTGATCATTGGTGAAGCGTGCTCGGTCGAAGGTGTCCCATTGTGCGTTTTCGGAGATTGCCGCTTTGGCATGGGCAGGTGGAGTAAATGCAGGCTGTAATGGTTTTCACCTGTCATCCGGCATGTTCCTCGATGAACTCCCGTGGTGGTAGCTCGGGCTGTGTAGTGCCGTATTACCATATCGGCCTGTCTCAGAGGGATCACTGTCTCAGCTGGTGGTGTTGCAGCGCAGGCGTCGGCCATTTTGGTGAGACCGCGTGGGAGCCTTTCTCCTACGGCTTCAGGCCACCCAGGTAAAATGCGCAGGTGGTAGCCCACCTGGTGGGGACTGGGACGACCTCCCGCGGCCCACAGGGGTGGAAACGGGACTAGGAAGACGCCAGTCAGATGATAGTTCGCTGTGTTCGGGACAGAGAGCGAGGCAGCGGCCGTCTGCCCCACTGCCCTCCCGGGTAGTCCTCCATCCCCGAGCCCCAGAGTCTCTCACCAGGACCTAAAGCCACCCATCGTCGGGTGCTCCAGTTGCCTCGGGACACTCCATAGCTTTGTGCCATGGACCCCCGGGTCAGTACAAGCTGGGTAAGGTAGGTATATACCCTAGTTTTTGTTTTTACCTCGTGAGCCCGAGTGATTTGCAGCCTGTTGGCATGGCCGCCCGGCCCGCCGTAGTATATTTTTTATGCACAAGGATGCTACCTAAATTAAACCATATATTTTCACAGACCTGCTAAACAAAACAATAAAATATGATACATGGGGATAACTCAAAGAAAAACACTGAAAATTGTGTTTTACTAAAGAGACATCAAAAGTTCTGTATGGCACTGGATTGTGGCAAAGTAGCTAAAAGGTTCATCAATATACCAGGTTTGTCCAGAAAGTATCCAGCCATGTAATATGAAAAATAGAAACATACGAGAAACATTGTACATAGGACAATGACGCCTCAGATCCCTTCACAGTTGGCACCTTGGGACCTCACACAGTTCTCCCAACCTTTCTTCCATGGTTCTGTTGATGCTCTACTCACTCAGTCATTTTGCATGCGATGGCCACACAGTACACGCGCTCACCCCACTGACTAGCACAGTGAAGTCCTTGGCTGCCAGGTTACATCAATGTCGCACAAAGCGTTCTCATTATATTAACAATGGCTGGATACTTTCCGTGCAGACCTCGTATATTTCTGTGGGGCACACGGATTACTCTATCTTTCCTCAGATTGGCTTTATTTTATGCTCGCTTTATCTCATGCACTCTCCATATTTCTGCTGGGCCTAAAGTCTACCTTGACAATCTGACAGAGTCCACATGGCAACTGCCTATTTCAAAATAAGTGATTTATTGCTCTGGGACTGCTTTCTGTTTGTGGGAATTCTGAACAATTCTCTGATCCTCCGCACAATATACTTGAAGTGTGTGTGAAAACATGCCATTTACCATTAAAACAAACACTGTTATAATTTGCTCAGTCTATCTACGTTATTACTTTTATATTCATTATATATCTTATTTAGCTTACTTTTCTTTTTATTAGGAGGTCTTCGTTAGATGAACATTAAATTAATTACATTCAATTGTTTCATTTGAGCTGCAGTCCCTGTGTCCGTCACCTTCCCATACAGATGTGCTATCTCATCAGTTCCCTTGTTAATATACCTCTCCGTCATTTTCTTGTTGTACTGTCCTGTCCTGATTAGGTTCTTTGCAATATTCTTTGAGTTCACATTTGCTCAGAGTTTGCTAGTTTAAAAAAATAAATAAAAATTAATTGGAATATTGTTTTTTTTTTTTTTTTATTCTTTATTTATGCTGTGCACATATGACAAGACAGGCTTGCCTTGCCACAACAGCATCAACAAGCATAATTAAAACATGGTATGGAAAATGTCAGTTTGGCATTCAAAGACTCATTTTTTTACAATAGTAGTGATAGTAGTAATTGTAGTTAACAATCAAGCTAGGCAAACATTTAGTGTTACAAGTGGAAGGGATAGTATAGCTAGTACTTCAAACATGCGTGCCAACGATATGTCAGAGGAGAGACATCATGAGCAGTAGGTTAGAGAGGCTGATCTGACAATATGGGTTATGTAGTTAAAGGAACACTATAGGGACAGGAACACAAACATGTATTCCTGACCCTATAGTGTTTAAACCACCACCTAGCCTCCCTGGGCCCCTCTTGCCTCCCTAAATATAGCAAATTCTTACTTGTATTCAAGCCTGAACCTGTAGCTCTGCATGCTGTTTGCCTCAGAATAGCAAGCAGTCTGCTGACATCATCAGAAGTGGTGGCCTGATCCAGTCACAGTGCTTCCCCATTGGATTGGCTGAGACTGACAAGGAGGCAGATCAGGGGCAGAGCCAGCACAATTCAAACACAGCCCTGGCCAATCAGCATCTCCTCATAGAGATGAATTAAATCAATGAATCTCTATGAGGAAAGTTCAGTGTCTGCATGGAGAGGGAGGAGACACTGAATGTTTGGATGCATTTTAGGCAGCCATGACCCAGGAAGGATCTCTAACAGCCATCTAAGGAGTGGCCAGTGAAGTTATCACTAGGCTGTAATGTAAACACTGCATTTTCTCTGAAACAAGCAGTGTTTACAGCAAAAAGCCTCAAGGTAATGATTCTACTCACCAGAACAAATTCAATAAGCTGTAGTTGTTCTGGTGACTATAGTGTCCCTTTAAAACACGAATAGTCGTATGTGCATGATAAAGCTTGTCCAATGGTTTAAGAAACAGCGATCTGAGTATAACACATTTGCAAGTGAGTTTGCTAGTTTTTATTAATTATTTCCATGTGTATGCTGCTTACAGACTCGCGTCTTACTCAGTGAGCCTGTTCCTTGTGACATCAGCTCAGCAGACATCTGTTATTGTATTAGTGCAATCATTTCTGAGAAATCCCTTGACCATTTCCACCCAGATTAAGGATTCCAAACACTTTACCTCACAACCTTGATATTCACTGTCTCCCCACCCTTGAAAACAGAATTTACACACATACTGAAAATAAAATGATTGTAATTATTTATTGGGACGTATTTCTATTAATTGTTAGTCTACAATCTGTGTGCGGTAGTGTCATGCTGTTTTTCTCTTGGCTTGTTTTCTGGTGTTATAAGTCATTGTAAATTCGCTGTGTATTTATTTGTAGGCATTTCAGTTCACATACGTGGAGATTGTTGCATGTTTATACAGTTCTAAGATGAACATTTAGGAGGTAACCTTATTATTTTGTTTAGAATTTATTTTGAGCCAGGTAAGACACTAGAGTTTGCAGGAATCGATGACCTGCAAACTTTCTTTGCCCTAGGGATAAGCATAACCACATAGCAAAGCTAGTGGGTATGCGGCAGCCTTCCGGAGAAATATTTTACCGCGCTAAAAACGCTCGTGCTGGGCTCCTGCACAGCAACAGCATTTTAGCCAATCAGGTGATCAGGACAGCCGTGTAGCTTGTGGCAACCCTGATCACCTCAGATTTTAAAATAGGGATACTGCAGATGGTTAACTCATCCAGAGACAAAGAAACCCCCTAATGTAGGATAGATATCAATGTACACGGTACTAAACATAATAAAGGAAAAGAGCACCACGGACAATGTAAGGGAGGTAACAATGATTTATTTACTCAACCAAACATGAAATTACTCCTATGAAAGGGTTATGTCTACAGAGTGGAAAGGCAATATAACAAAGTAACAATAAATAAGAAACATTTCTGAAGTACTGACAGTTAATAGTAACATGAAAATGTAACAAAACAATCTTTGATCATGAAGGTGAAAAACAAAACTGATAGAAATATTAGTATAGTATAACTCATAATCAAAGAAATTCTGTAAGAAGTTTCTTAACCTCCAGAACTGTTTAGGAGGGTCCTTGGCTTGGTGATCCTGTCTGGGTAGCCGGTTGTAATCTTTAAGGATAAACAGAACAAATATAAATAAATATAAGTGAAAAAGAAAACAAACACACAAAATTACTTTAATTAGAAGATTCCCAAACCAGAGAAATACCCTGCCGCCACCAGGTAATAGAAATAAACCTGGGGAGGGAGCGATGGGCGCTTTGTCCTAGGGATAAGCATAACCACCACCTAGCAAAGAAAGTTTGCAGGTCATCGACCTGGGGTTGAATAGCATGCACCTGGTGGTAGTCCTAAGGAACTGTAAATGTTCCACTTCAGTTGGTCTCCAGTAAAACTTAACGAAAGTCTTACTGGAAGACTATCTTGCAGCTTTAAGGATAATAGGAGGAGGAAGGCCCTCTCGCTGCTGCTTTTGAAGCTGAGGCCCCTCTGATAGAATGACCCTTAAAAACCGTGACATCAATACCCGCTGCAGACATAGCGGACAGTATCCAACCCCTGATTGTGTTAACCTTAGCTGGCCGAAAAGGTTTTCTGGAGGTGATAAGTAATTGCGTAAAGTCTTGTCTGACTGGCGCAGAAAGATTCAAGTATGAATTTAACAAATTAACTAAGCATAAACTTGGCTCAGCAAAATCCTGCACCAAATCTAGTTCTACAGGACCCGGGAAAATATGGGAAGTCTTCTGTCTCCCTTTAAGGATGACATGAAATACCCCCAGGAGTTCGAGACAATCATGGTTCGACAATATTTAGCTGGGTTAATTCTGAGCCTCTAGCTGCCAGAGCTAAAGCTAGAAGAGATGCCAATTTAACCGCCATCCATTTTAGGTCAATCTGGTCATTGTCCAAATAATTAAGGTAGTTTAATAAAAGGTCCATATCCCAAGTGGAAGTGTATCTCGGAGTAAAAGGCCGGCAGACTGATAGCCCTTTGCGTAACCTGAGGTAAAGGGCGTCTTGGGTCAGATTAGGAATTAGAAAATTTAATGCAGAACCATACGTCCAAAGCTAAGGGAATTGTGTCAGATTCATGGGAAAGGGAATTAAAGGAAACTTCCCATGCTTTAAATTCCTCGATCATCTGTTTGTATCTTACCCGGGTCCTGCGCTGTAATGAAGAATTAACTATGTCTAAAACCCGGTCAGACAGAAGAGGATGCGTTAAAAGCCTACCAGGGCTGCCATCCACATAAGACCTTTTGTCCTTGTGCCCCCTCTGTGGTTGACATAAGCTACCGCTGTCCTGTTATCTGATTGAACCATTACCGACACACCTATGGGGTTCAACGGAATGAGGCCTTGGAGGGCTAATTTGATTGCTCTCAACTCTAGTAAGTTTACGTGGAGAAATCTTTCTTGAGGTGGCCAAACTCCTCTTGTTGCGCCTTGGGCAGAGAAAGCACCCCATCCCTTGGTAGAAGCATCTGTGGTCAAGGTTAACTCGAAAGCCCCTTCCAGAAGGGGGCAAGGCAGTGGACTTGCCCCTTCCAATATCTTGTTTAGCTCTTTTCTGACACTCGTGAGAAGGACAACCCTTGACCCCCACTGGCCACCCTGTCTCAGTTGGTTTCCTAGAAACAGCTGACTTTGTCTGCATAGCAAGGGGGAAGCATCATAACCTGGTGTTAATACTCTCTCTCTTATCTCTCTTAGGGACCCATCTGTGTTTTAAAAGAGCTGAAGTTACCTGACCTAGGATTTTTTCCCATTTGTCTCGGGGAACACCCAAGGTCATATCCATAGTGTTCAGCATGAAACCCAGAAATAGGATATTCTGAGTAGGGACTAGTATGGATTTTTGAAGATTTACAATAAACCTCAGGTCCTGTAATAAGGAAATTAGGTAATCTCTCTGCTGAACGGGAGTATCTACCTCTGGATTCAACAACAGGATGTCGTCCAAGTAATAAAGGCATTGAAATCCTCTTTGCCTGATGTGGGATATAATAGCTTTCATTATCCTGGAAAATGTGTAAGGTGCGTTGGATAGGCCAAACACCATTACAGTCCAGTGATACACCTGTTCCTTCCAGCGGAATCTGAGAAAGCGCCTGTGTTTCATAACGATAGGAACTGAATGGAAAGCATCTTTGAGGTCTAATTTTATGCAGAAGATATTTTTCTGCACTAGGCCTGGGAGGTCCGTTAAACCTTCCATCCTGAACCTTTTCCTCTTTAGGAAAGCATTCAAAGCTTTGACGTTTAGTACTGGTCTCCATGTGCCGTCTGATTTTGGGATAGGGAACAAAGGACTGATCCAACCTGAAATTGACAAATCTGCCAATTCTATTTTTTCCTGAGCTAATGCCTGGGAAAGAGAGGAATCTAGAACTGGATTTACCTCTCTGCCCAGAGCTTGACTCTGGAAAGGAAACTGAATGAGAGGGAGTTGTCTGAGGTTATATCTGACCAATTTTGAGGAATGTGAGGTAAACCACTTACTTGACTGCATGGGTCTTCGGTTTCCTGATGAGCTACGTCTGACATGGGCTCCTCTGCTACTGCCTGGGGGTCTTGACTTTCCCCCATGGTGACGAAAGTGGGCTTGCTGAGTAACTTCCCAGGACGAGCCTGTAGCCCTGTAGGAATGACCCTCGGTCCGAAAGGGCTTCTTGAAGCTTGGAAAGCTCTTCTTTAAATCAGAGAAAAGATCTTCTAGCTTTATATCGTCCTTTCACTTCTTGTATAAAAAAGGGGCCAAATAGAAAGGAGTTTTCAAAATTAGGGAATTCATGTGATTTTGGTGCTAAATCAGACATCCCTGCTGCATGCAGCCAGCTGGTTCTGCGAATGTTAGAAATATAGTTGAAGGATTGAACGATAATAAGCACCGCTCTGCTGGAAGCTTTCAGAAGTGCCATCTTAGAAGCAAGTAAAGCTGGTAGGGAAGGGTTATGAGAGGATCCCTCCTTCTCTGCCTTATCCAACATAAGTAGCAGGGGCCCAACAGCATCAGCAATTTTAAATTGTACATTGCGCAATGTCTGATCCATGGGATCTGCAGAAACACTGCTTCCTGTAATGGATAACAGTGCTGGGGCCATTAGCGCCTGAATGTCAGGGATACCAAGATGATTTCTAAGGTGAAGATAATCCTCTTTAACTAGCGGTGATCTGAAAGCTAGTTTGGCAAAATCCCTGACTTCTGATTCTTGTTCGATGGCCCATCTTGAATGGAATAATTCTGAAGGGAGCACTTTACCTAAAAGGCTCACTCTGTCCATCTGAATGTTGCTCAACTTCCCTCGCTCAGTGGAAGCTGCAGAGCAAACCACCTGCTCGCACTCCCAATCAATCTCCGGTGATCCCTGTCTGGAGCAGGACCGGCTTAAGGAGGATGAATGAACAAACGCTCTTGAGGTGGACGGTGAGGGATTGACAGCACTCAAACGAGGGAAAAGCACGTTTTGCTTTTGGAGTTACTGTCCCTTTAAAACGTCGACTACTCAAACGAGAATGAGGGGAAGAGGGACCAAAATCAAGTTCATCCTCAGAACTTGAAGAGGAAAGGCACGACTTCTTTTTTTCTTTTACTAACTGGGACTATATCCTCCTCAGAAGATGAAGAGGATATGTCCCAGGCAAGGAAGGCTCTCATATGGAGCCTTCTAACGTTGATGGGACTGTCTCTAGGAGAGACCTCCACCATATCTGTGGCAGACACAGAAATGGAGTCCTCCATCAGCATTGCCATTTTAAAATCTGAGGTGATCAGGGCTGATATCTATCCTACATTAGGGAGTTTCTTTGTCTCTGGATGAGTTAACCATCTGCAGTATCCCGATTTTAAAATCTGAGGTGATCAGGGCTGCCGCGAGCTACACGGCTGTCCTGATCATCTGATTGGCTAAAACGCTGTTGCTGTGTAGGAGTACAGCACGGGCGTTTTTAGCGCGGCAAAATATTTCTCCGGGAGGCTGCCACGTACCCACTAGCTTTGCTAGGTGGTTATGCCTTCCAGAGGGACAAATATATCTACAGAGTTCGAAAAACAAGAAGGTTAAAAAGAGAGACAGGGAGGAGAAGGTATGTGTGTAGCTAATTTACTAAATAAGTTGTGGTAAAACTCCCCACAGAAGTATGCAAATTGAAATATTACTGCTGTGCATTATCTACATATCTCAAACAGGATCTTTCTTACTTTTTCCCTTCCACCCTCCCTGCCTGCCTTCCTTACATCCTTAATTCCCTTTCCTTCCCTCCCTCCTTTCGCTTATCTTGTCTTTCCTTCCTTTCTTTCTCTTACTTTGTCCCCTTCCTGCAAAGGCTACTCTAATTATGAGACAGGTATGTGAGGTAGAGGTTAGTCTGGGAGGCCATAGGCTTTCCTAAAGAGATGGGTTTTAAGGCACTTCTTAAATGATTAAAGACTAGGGGAGAGTCTGATGGTGGTAGGTAGGCTATTCCATAGTGTGAAAATTGTCAGAAAGGTCAATTAGAATTCAAGTATAATCTTGCCACTTACTAATGATGAAATAATTAAAGGATCACTATAGTGCCCTGAGCATGCCCCCACCCTCAGGGTCCCCCTCCTGCCCGGCTCTGGGGAGAGGAAAGGGTTAAAACTTACCTTTTTTCCAGCGCAGGGCGGGGAGCTCTCCTCCTCCTCTCCACCTCTGATCCTCCTCTTTGGCTGAATGCGCACGCGCGGCAGGAGCTGCGCGCGCATTCAGCTGGTCTCATAGGAAAGCATTTAGAATGCTTTCCTATGGACGCTGGCGTCTTCTCACTGTGATTTTCACAGTGAGAAGCACGCAAGCGCCTCTAGCGGCTGTCAATGAGACAGCCACTAGAGGATTTGGAGGCTGGATTAACACTATTATAAACATAGCAGTTTCTCTGAAACTGCTATGTTTATAAAAAAAAGGGTTAATCCTAGAAGGACCTGGCACCCAGACCACTTCATTAAGCTGAAGTGGTCTGGGTGCCTAGAGTGGTCCTTTAATCACTTTTGTTCCAGCCTTTATATGAAAAGTGTTGAGCGTGGAAATTATTTTATAAATCTAGTAGAAATCATATTTGATTTGAGAATTCCAGTCAGTCGGGTATATATAATAAGAAATTTGGAGGTGAAAAGAAATAGGCACTGGCGTACATACCAGGGTCGCAGGGGTCGCGGCTGCGACCGGGCCCGGCCCACCAGGGGGCCCGGCCGCCCCTGCGACCCGGTATGTACGCCCAGGGCCAGCCTCTTCCCCTGGAGGGCCAGGAGCCGGCCACCCCAGGGCCCCCCTGAGGCTGGCCCTGCTGACCCCAGGCAGGCGGGTGGCCGGTCCGGGAGGCGGGCGCGCGAGGGAGCACTCAGTGCTTCCTCTTCAGCTCCCTCGCGCACACTGATACCGGAGCCGGAAGATGACGTCATCTTCCGGCTCCGGCATCCCTACGGCGCGTGGAGCGAGGGAGCTGAGTGCTCCCCTCGCTCCGACCTCCCCCAGGAGCCCCACTGGACCCCAGGGAATAATCCCCCCAGCACTCCAAAAGGTAAGGAGGCTGGGGGGATTAAATAAAAAACAAAAAACTAGTGTTAGTGTTTGAGTGAGTGTGAGTAGTTAGTGTGAGTGTTAGTGAGTGAGTGAGTGTTAGTGTGAGTGTTAGAGTGAGTGTGTGTGTCTGCTAGTGAGTGTTAGTGAGTGTGAGTGTTAGTGTGTGTGTCTGCTAGTGAGTGTTAGAGTGAGTGTGAGTGTTAGTGTGTGTGTCTGCTAGTGAGTGTTAGTGTGTTAGTGTGTGTTAGTGTGTGTGTGATGGTGGTGGTATTAGTGTGTGTGTGAGGTGTTAGTGTGTGTGTCTGCTAGTGAGTGTTAGTGTGTGTTAGTGTGTGTGTGAGTGTTGGTGTGTGTGTGTCTGCTAGTGAGTGTCAGTGAGTGTGTTACTGTGTGTGTCTTACTGAGTGTGTGTGTGTGAGTAGGTCTGTTTGATGTCTGTTAGTGAGTGTGTGTTTGTCAATGAGAGTGTATGTTTTGTGAGTGTGTATGTATGTCTGTTGCTGAGTGTCAGTAAATGTGTGTGTCTGTTAGCTAGTGTGTATGCGTCTGTAAGTGTGTGTGTGTGTATGTATGTCTGTCACTGAGTGTGTCTCTGTTAGCTAGTGTGTATGCGTCTGTAAGTGTGTGTGTGTGTATGTATGTCTGTCACTGAGTGTGTCTCTGTTAGCTAGTGTGTATGCGTCTGTAAGTGTGTGTGTGTGTGTCTTCAGCACTTACCTTTCTCCAGCGCCGGACTCCCTTGGCGCTGGGGATCCCTCAACCTCTCAGCTCCGAATGCGACCGCGCACGCATTCAAACCGCCCATAGGAAAGCATTACTCAATGCTTTCCTATGGACGTTCAGTGTGCTCCTCTAGCGGCTGTCAGTGAGACAGCCACTAGAGGCTGGATTAACCCTCAGTGAAACATAGCAGTTTCTCTGAAACTGCTATGTTTTCAACTGCAGGGTTAAAACTAGAGGGACCTGACACCCAGACAACTTCATTGAGCTGATGTGATCTGGGTGTCTGTAGTGGTCCTTTAAAGGACCACTATAGTGCCAGGAAAACATACTCGTTTTCCTGGCACTATAGTGCCTTGAAGGTGCCCCCACCCTCAGGGGCCCCCTCCCGCCCAGCTCTGGAAAGGGGTAAAACTTACCTTTTTCCAGCGCTGGGCGGAGAGCTCTCCTCCTCCGATCCTCCTCTTCTCCTCCCCGTCGGCTGTATGCGCACACGCGGCAAGAGCTGCGTGCGCATTCAGCCGGTCACATAGGAAAGCATTCATAATGCTTTCCTATGGACGCTGGCGTGATCTCACTGTGAAAATCACAGTAAGAAGCACGCAAGCGCCTCTAGCGGCTGTCAATGAGACAGCCGCTAGAGGAAATAGGGGAAGGCATAACCCATTCATAAACATAGCAGTTTCTCTGAAATTGCTATGTTTATGAAAAAATGGGTTAACCCTAGCTGGACCTGGCACCCAGACCACTTCATTAAGCTGAAGTTGTCTGGGTGCCTAGAGTGGTCCTTTAAGTGTGTGTGCATCTGCATGCACTGGCGTACATACCGTGGTCGCAGGGGTCGCAGCCCTGTAACCCCTGCGACCAGGTGCCCACCGCCATGTGTTGCGGTCCGGCCCACGCGCGCGCGGGGGGCCCACGGATCAATTTTCGCACCGGGGCCCCAGGGGTCATGTGTACGCCACTGGAAATAGGGATATAGTAATGGAACAATTAGATAAAGAAGTTGGAGTAAGAGGCTTTTGTTTTTATTAATGGAAGTGTTTATTACACTTTTGAAGGATTTCACATTTTTTAATATACACATTCACACAGCGTTCATTTAAAAATGAGCCAAAAAAGCAAATCTGACCGAAAAAGGAAAGTAGCATATTAAAAAAGTTTGACCTATTAGAAAGAGCTAGAAAATAAACTAGAGTACATGTGCGTTTGGAGGTAAAGTATGTATTCTTGTAGGTCAAATTGGAAAGGATATGCAGCCGAGGACCTTTCTGTCTGCTAGTTAGACCATCATTCTCTGTGTGCAACGCTGTCAGAGGGTGTCAGAGAGACCATGTTCGGCTGTGTTTTTGGGACAGACCTGTGTAGTATGTAGTGCCACAAGACCCACCCTAATCTGCACAGCATGAAAAGTCCAGAGTTCTTTTTACAGATTATACAGGCATTCTCCCCTGGCAAAAATTGAAAAACTAAACGAAGTGTACAGTTCCCTTCATCTCAGTAACAATCTTGGCAAATCTGACAAATTTTTATGGTGTACTTAATATTTTTTCTTTACTGATGCTGGAAAACACTGTTGGACACCGATTGAGCTTTGGCTGATTTGAGCCAAACTCAATGCAGCTGCGAATTAAAATTAGATAAATTAGGTGTTAGCGTAGATAACACTTAGGGTTTTATACAACCACAATTCCTAAGATACTCTGTATGTCTATAGACTTGTCAAACCTCAAACGAATTTTAGGTCTCCCACAACTGGAGGTTTCCTGTTTTGTGTGCATCACTCTAATTTTCTGCAACCATTTTCTATTGGTTTCACAAAAACTCACAGCTCACAAAGCCTAGCCTTTCTGCTGCTGCTGCTGAGATGATGCAGCTGATCACTTACTCATTTTACCTGCCCAAATTTAGATAGCAATGATAAGCATCGAGAAGTGGGCTTCAAGTGTGTTCAGCCTATCATTGCCTTCCAAATATAAACATTTTCCTTCCTCTTCCTCAGATTAAAAAAATTAGATACATGACAACACCCTAGAACTTCCTGAACCACAATCCTAGAGCTACATATTATGTAGTGCTACCTACTGTTAAAAGTTGTGCAGCATATTCAGCATTTTGAGAACATTTGTTCTGCCTAATCAGATAAAATGTAAAGTGTCAACCAGACTCTAGCAATGACATTCAACTATATGGATACAGTTAGTATTTCAAATATGCAAATACATATTTGTTGTGGTAAATAAGTTCTTTAAAATTGTGAATTGGCACATCTGCTGCCTCAGGAAACCATTTTATGCAAAAGTTCATATACTTAGATTATATCTTCAGGAAAGTGTTATTATTTATTTCCATACAGTCGGTGGAATTGTAAAATTGACCACAGATATTACACTTATACAGTTAACACCACCAGTAGAGTTGGATGCAATGTAATTTCAAATGTGTGTACTTGTGTCTCAGTATTGTGTGTGTGTGTGTACACACATCCCAGGTTTTGTTGTTTCCTGTATTTCAGTGCATGAGCCATATAAGAATTATAGTCCTTCGGGGGCGGGGCCAGGCATCCAAGATGGTAGGACATGCTTTCTAATTGCTCCTGCTAACTCAAATTTACCTTGAGTATAATCCGTGTCTACCCTGCCACAGGAAACTCTGCTAAGTTGGCTAAATAATCTTGGTGCCAGCAACCACACATATTGACAGTCTGAAGCACCCGAGAGCGTTAAATACTCATACATACAGCCTCTTGACAGTGAGGGCCTGTTGACTGGGAGAGACGGCCGCTCTCCTGACTCTGGGCTGCATCTCACCACGAGCCGCTTATAACCATGTTAACCCCCCACCTCCCCCTTTTGGACCGGTCAGGGTTATCCCGGTCCCCAATGGGTGTCCGTCAGCAAACGACCTGGTGTGAGGTGCTTAATAGTGCCAAGCCGTAAGCTCACAGGTAAGCTGGCCGCCACACAGAGACATGACCTCTGAGACCCCCACGAGGACAACATAGCAAGAGCCTTCGACTACTTCTTGGTGCGACTCTGGGCTATGCTTGCTGAACAGGCACAGAGACCAGCTACCGCAGACGCCTCACGAAGGCCCACTACAACACGCCAACCAAAGCCTGCACCGCAATGCCAAACTTCCAACCGTGATGAAAAGGAGGAAGGAAGAGGGTGCCTCAGCTTCAGGGACACCACCCCGCCAGCAGCCGTCACATACCTGCGCCTCAGCTAACACGTGGAAGATCTCCCACAAGCTGCATACAGCCTTAGGTCCCCGCTCAGCAAGGTCGGTGGCGTGCATGGAGACGAGCCTGGAGATCTGCTCCTCGGGCTGGACACAGCCGGCTCTGCACGGCATCAAAAGAGGAGACCATCATTGCTTGGGGCAGGAGGGGTACCCCCACAGGTCTAGATGGACTTTTGCAACTCTGGGAAGCTCATTCTTTGATCACATGCATCGGCTGAACAATCCGGTTGCAGTTCAACATCCTACACAGCTATATGTTTTTTTCTTTGCTTTTATTTTAATCTTTATTTATTGTTCGCAATGTGATAGGCTAAGTTTATACAGATTTAAATATCTTATCAGATTTTAGCCCTGCATGCCTAGCTACAGATAAGATCTGTCTTCACTAATTTGGTTGATGTACCATACATGAGCATTAGCATCAAGCTGCCCTGCACACCCAGTGGTAGTTACGCTTTGCATACAATCAACAATTCTGACTTCTAGCAAATTAACCTCTCTCACTGCATAGCAGGTTAGAATTGTGTTTACTGTACCGCATAATTTTGATAAATATGTTCTGCTTATTCTCCTCTCATCTAAACAAAAAACTGTCAATTATATGCATGCCACAACAACGTCTTACTATATAAACTTTTATATGCTAGACTCTTTCGTGGCATTGTCAGGCTGTATGTTATTTTGTTAAACACAACAAAAATAAAGAATACAAAAAAAAAAAGAATAACAGTCCTTCTTATGTATATTTGACTTACTAGTTGCTTACTTGTTCCCTGGTTGTGCATGCCATTATATTGTTTGCTCATGTACATGACAATAACAGCTTATTCACTAAACACTTAATTGTAGTCAGTGGTGCGCTGAAAAAATGTGTAGAAGGGAGTAGCCCCACGTGACATGATAACAAACTTGGTTTGTAATACATGTAAAAAAATAAAAAAATACAATATAGTGCAGATTGTATGCCTTGGGCATATGATGTCCTACGCCCAAGGCTCTGAATAAGGGGAGCATTCTACTTATTTCACCTTTTATACTGTTTTAAACAGACTGCACATTGGTTCCCTTCTCTCCTATGTTTTCTCTTTGAGATGTACCCCACTACGGATTGGAGGTATGATGCTGCCTTAAAAGCATAAAAGCTTGATTACGGAGCCACTACTTACACACACGCTCCTTTAAATGTGAGTGTTCCAACTTCACCACCATTTATTATCCTATTTCAAGTACAATCTGCACTATATTGTATTTATTATTTTTTTTACATGTATTACAAACCAAGTTTCTTATCAAGTCACGTGGGGCCTACCCCCTTGTAAACATTTTTTCAGGGCTCCTCTTACAGGTGTAGGTTTCTACTTATACCACCTTACAGACTTTGAACTTTTAATGTGGACAAGAGGGTATTTCCACACAAGTGTATAGAGCTGCTGTTATTTATATTTATTTCTCATTTTAGCACCTTATTGGACACACATTCGTCCCTATAGGAGGTACACTTTACTTAATTGTAGTGAATTGGAAACTGAATTGCAAAGTTGCGTTGGAGTCTGTTGCTGTTGTCTCTGAATGTTAGTCGAAAAGAATTCATAATAATAGAGTAATAGCCAATAAATTTGATGTGTTACAGTCAACTGTGATGTGAATAGTGTTAACAAGCAAGAGATCATTTCTCCTAAAGAAGAGATGTTAGACCTTAAAAACAGCTGCAGTGGCTGCAGTTAAGAAAACCTACAACGTGGGACATATCATCCCATCTCTGAAACATTTAATAGGCAGTATTAATGTTTACGTGTAAGTTCCCCTGGAAGCTGCTTATTGTTATTGATGATGTGACTGCTCAGAGCAGCTTAATTATTAATTCTGATATGCGTAGAAACATTTTGTTTGCTACGAGCCAACTAAATCCCTCAAAATTCACTGTAAGGTGCTTATCCTTGCAGCAGGATAATGTCCCTAACCATACTTGTAAAGCAATCCATGGATATTTCTGTGCCAAAAAATGTAAAGCTCTTGACAACGTACCTCAATCTCCCTACCTGAGGTTTGTCTTCATTTGCTGAAGACAAACCGTAAAGCAAACCGGCAATGAAGTACTTGCAGGGCAGGGACCCTTATGTAGCCAAACAAAAAAAATACACATAATGTAGTGTTCACTTGATTATTCTACATCTGTGTTGATAGTTACGTGGTCCATTTAGCGTTTGTCACTTTCAGGAATTTATACATTTTAAACTTCTTTCACCTCTAGAAGTATTATTATTATTATTATTGTTCCCATATTTATATTTAATTTTTTATTTTTTTTTATCTTATTCCAGTACGATATGTCATTGAGGAACTCCACGTTTGTGACTGGAGAGATGGTGCAGTTGTCTAATTATTTGGACAGTGTAAGTAACAAGAAAGCAAAGTCCACTGATGTCTGTTTTAACTGAAATGAGATGTGAATTTCAGTGTTTTAGTCAATAGTATAATAATAAGTGATGGTTCCCTTTTATAAGCACCTTTGCTACTACAACCTTTTTTTTCTTTAGATGTATAGAATGTTAAATATCCGGATTGTCCTTGTTGGGTTGGAGATCTGGACAGACGTGAACAAGATCGACATTGACGGGTCTGCAGGGGAGGTTCTTGGGCGCTTTGTACAGTGGCGTGAGAAGGACTTGGTCCCAAGACGAAGACATGATAGTGCACAGTTTGTCCTGTAAGTAGTTTCCGGTAGAGCATGATTACAATCTAACATTTCTCTTCACAGAAAGCAAGTGCTTTTCATTGCATTAAACATTTCTGCTACTCTGTAGTAAAACATGTGATACAGAGTCAACTTTTTATCATGTTAACAGTGTTACAATTCACTGACTATGCAAATACATGATAATGAATGGTGTAGTTCTCAATTTAACCCCTTAAGGACCAAACGTCTGGAATAAAAGGGAATCATGACATGTCACCCATGTCATGTGTCCTTAAGGGGTTAAATTAATGGTACGTTCATAAAGAATTTGCTCTCTACAACTTCAAATGCGTAGTTCTGTATGTTTAAATAGTTAAAGATTATGTTTTTTTTATAAATTCTTTATTTGTGAAGATTTTTGGGGTAAGGATACAGAAAAGAAATAGGGAGTAGACAGTTACAATGTGGGTCATACTGCGTTTGCTTTTCTAGTCAAACCTGTTTCTTTTTCCTTTGGTTACCACATTCTTTCTAGGTGTTTGCGTTCTTTGCTTCTTTACCCAGTGCTTCCTTTTGTTCTGTGTGGTAGTTCGGTTGTCTACTGATTGGGGTGGGATGCAGAAAAAAGAGGGGAAGGGGGTAGGATACCCTATTGTTTTGCCTTTTTGTCGTTAAGCTAGTACAGTATCTTCTTGCTAAACTTTGGGTCCGGTTTGTCGTGTACCTTTCGGTTATGTGAGTGTGCGTATTGGTTGTGTTGGGTTGTTGGGTCGCAGCACTTCTCTTTGGTGTCTATGGGTATGGAGAGGTATGGGTCGGGGGGCATGTGTGAGGTGATTGTCTGTCTTTTCGTCTCTTATAAGCTTGTGTGTCGCTTTGGGTGGTATGTGTGTGGTCGTCTGTGATGTCGTTTAATCGCGTGTGTGTGAGTGTTGGTTTGTGTAGGGGTTTCGGTCTGGAGTGGGTTGTGATTTCTCTGTGTGTCCTGTGGGGTAGGCCGTTTCGCCCCATTCCCCCTGGGTTGGTGGGTGGGTATTTGTTCTGTTCCCTAAGTGATCTTTTCCACGTGTCCACCTTCCCTGTTTTCTTGGTCCTGAAATGGGTATGCCCCTTGCAGGTTCTTGTGTATTTTCGGGTGTCGGTTGTTAGTAATTAGTCTCCCTCTGTAGGGGTGGTTTGTGTGCTGCGTGTTTGCTGGGTTAGGTTGTTCTTTTAGGGAAGTGTTGTGGGGAGGCTCCATCTCTTGCGGTGAGAGCGTGTGTTGCTTCACCTTGTGGGGTTTATCCCCCGTTTAATATTTAGGGAAGGGTTGGGAATTCGTAGATCCAGGGGTCCCAGATCTTGTTGAAGTGTTTGGTCGTGTCGTGAATTAGGGCGGACATTTCGTCCATTTTTATTGTGTCTTTGATTTTCCGTTTAATTGTGTCTATTGCTGGTATGTCCGGGCTTCCTCATTTTTCCGCGATTGCTCTTCTCGTGGCCAGGGCAATTTTGGCAATGAGTTTGTTTTGGGCCCTTGGGGTGCCTGCCATGGGTTTGGACAAGAGCCAAATCCATGGGTCCAGTGGGATGTTTGTATGTAAGACCTGTGATACCATGGTAGCTGTTTGGCGCCATAGTTGCGCTGTGTGGGGACACTCCCACCACATGTGGAGGTACGTTCCCTTCTGTCCACAGCCCTTCCAGCATGAGTCGTTGTCTGACCTGCCCATCTGTTTGAGTTTTAGGGGGGTGAGATACCACCTCATGAGCGTCTTGTAAGCTTGTTCTTTATGGTTAACGCATATTGAGATGGTCGCTGTGGCTTCCCAAATATCGGCCCAGTCTGATGGGTCTGCCGCTGGACCTATATCCCTCTCCCAAGCCGACACGTATGTGAGTGCTCCGTCTTTAATGTGTTGTATTATGTGGGAGTATATCTCTGAGATTTGGCCTTTGTGTGCTGGTGTTTGTAGGCATTGTTTTTCGAAATGGGTCATCGTTCTGGTCCCCCCCTGTGATATTGTCGATGTTTCCAGAAAGCTTTTTATTTGTAAGTGGCGGAACATGTCAAAGGTGCGGAACGGGGTGGTTTGTGGAAGCTCCGTGAATAGGATTGGTTCGCCATCTTTGTAGAAGTGGTATAGTCTGGTTAGGTCATTGTCTTCGAAGCGCGTGAAATCTTTGGGCGTCATGCCCGGTGGGAATTGTGTGTTCCGGAGTATGGGGGTTAGCGGTGATGGTTGGGTTGTAAGCCCGCTTTTGTGTGTTATTTTATCCTATACCTTGATGGTGTTTAGGATTGCGGGGGATGTTTGGGGTAGGGGGGGCCTCGCTGGGCCAGGCAGCCATATGTACATGGAGGGGAAATCCCTGCCAAATATATCATGCTCCAGGTCGACCCATCTTTTTGCACCTGGTATGATGTGCCAATTCTGCGCTTGTGTTAGCTGTGCGGCCTGATAATAGTGGGTGAGGTGTGGTAGGCCTAGACCACCTTGTTTATTGGGTACGTATAGGGTTTGTCTTTTTATCCTGGCGCGTCTGTTGGCCCAAATAAATTTATCAATCTTGGTTTGCAGCTGTTTGAAATCTGTGGCGCGTATCGGGATTGGGAGGGTTTGGAACAGGTATAAAAGTCGCGGCAAGGCATTCATTTTGACGGAAGCCAGCCGGCCAAGCCATGATATCGGCATGTTTTGCCATTTTTCGATATCGTGGGTGATTTTTTGGATCGTGGGTGTGTAGTTCAGGTCGTAGCAGAGGGAAAGGTCTGCTGGGATGGTTATGCCCAGATATTTTAGGTGGGTGAGTGTGAGGTCGAATGGGTATATGTCCTGTATAGCTGTTTTGGTGGTTGTGTCTATGTGTATCGGGAGGGCCTCCGTTTTGTCGATGTTGAGCTTGTATCCCGAGACCTCGGCGTATGCTTTTAGGGCGTCTAGGAGTGGTGGTAGGGATGTTGCTGGTTCTGTGATTGTAAGGAGCAAGTCGTCTGCGTATGCCGCCGTTTTATATTCTTCTTCACGTATTTTCATTCCTTTTATGTCCCTGTTGAGTCTGAGAGATTGTAGGAGTGGTTCTAGGGACAGTGCGAAGAGTACTGGGGAAAGTGGACACCCCTGGCGTGTACCGTTATGGATTGTGAAGGTCGGGGGGTGTGTGAGAGGGAGGAGGAGATGTGCTTGTGGTGTGGCGTAGAGTACCTGTAGGGCATTTATAAAACTTCGCGGGAGTCCGAATTTCTCTAGGGTGGCGAATAGGAAGGGCCATAACAGTCTGTCAAATGCCTTTTCGGCGTCCAATGATAGGAAGAGAGTTGGGATGCGTCTCGTGTGGGCTGTCCAAATGAGGTTGTATGTACGTCTTGTGTTATCGCTCGCCTGTCGTGACGGTATGAAGCCCACTTGGTCTGGGTGTATTAGTTTGGGTAGGTTGGGGCTTAGTCGGTCCGCGAGGGTTTTGGTGAATAATTTAATATCCACATTGAGGAGTGAGGTTGGACGATAGTGTCCAGGTTCGAGGTTTGTTTTGTTGGGCTTGGGGAGGAGGCATACATTCGCTTGTAGCATGTCGTTCGGTAGTTGGTCTCCCTGTAGTATGGCGTTGTATAGTGTGCAGAGGTGTGGGATCAAGATGGGGGCGAATGTCTTATAGTATAGCCCAGTGAACCCGTCTGGGCCAGGGCTTTTGTTGGGTTTGAGTGCTTTTATCTTTCCTGCGAGTTCTTCTGATGTTATGGGGCTGGCAAGAACCTGTGCCGCTTCCGTGGATAGGGAAGGTAATGGAATTTGGGTTAGGTAATGGTCTATTAGTGTTTTGGTTGACATTGGGTGTTGTCGTGTTTCAGGGGTGTGGTCGTATAGGGTTCTGAAGTAGTCTTGAAAGACTCTGGCGATTCTCTCTGGGTCCTCTGTGGTTTCCCCTCTTGGGGTAGTTATTTTGTGTATCTGTTTATTTTCGCTTCTTTGTTTGAGTCTGCGGGCGAGTAACGTGTCAGCTTTGTTAGCCTTGTCGTAATATAGCTGTTTTGTCCAGAGTAACGCTTTGGTTGAATCTTTCGCCATGTATTCTTTAATCTTGTTTTGGCATGTTATGATTTGCTCATTGAGCTCTTGTGTTGGATCTATTTTATGTTTTGCCTCCAGGGTTCTTAGGGTCTGCAGTGTTTGTTCGAGGTGGGCCACCTGCTTTTTTTTGTGTATCGTTGCTTGGTTGATTAAGGCTCCCCTGATTACAGCTTTGTGTGCTGCCCATAGGTTCCCTTCGGAGGTTGCCGTGCCTTTGTTGATTTGAAAGTAGTCTGTTATGGTTTTGTCAATCGTTTGTCTGATTAGTGGGTTGTGTAGGAGGTGTGGGTTTAGGCGCCATGTCCAGGGTCTCGCCGTTCCTGGCAGGTTAATGGTCAGTGTTATTTCAGCATGGTCCGACCATGTGATGGGGCCTATTGATGTGTTTTTGGTCGTAGGCACCAGTGATGGTGATATGAGAAAAAGATCTATGCGGGAGTGTGATTGGTGTGGGTGCGAAAAGAAGGTGTAATCTAGGGTTGTGGGGTTCTGCGCTCTCCATGCATCTATGAGGCGTGTGCAGGAGATGAAAGCAGAAAAGAGTTTGTCTGCTTTCGCTGTTGGTTGTCTTCTTTGCCTATATGGATGCGATCGGCGTCTGTCTACCGTGGGTGATGGGGTAGCGTTAAAGTCGCCGCCTATTATGGAGTGGTGGGAGGGAAAGAGAGCTAGGTGTGCTTGTATTGTCTGCCAGAATGAGCTACTTGGGGTGTTTGGCACGTACAGAGTGGTGAAAGCGTAGGAGCGTGTGCCTATCTTGCCTGCGACTGTGAGGAATCGGCCTTGTGGGTCCGCTACCGTCCGCTGTATGGCGAGGGGGCATGATTTCCGTAGAACGATGGCTACCCCGTTATGTTTTTCTTGTGGAGAGCTGGCGAAGTGGTTTACTTTATAGTGTCGGCTCAGGAGGGGGAACTGTTTGGTTTGCGTGAAGTGTGTTTCCTGTAAGAGGAGTACGTCTGCTTTAGTTCTATTTGCCCATCTCATAAGCTGGTGTCTTTTCGCGGGGCTGTTCAGGCCTTTGCAGTTGATTGATAGGCAGGTCAGAGTGGCTGGCATGCTGGTTGGTGCGACGCTGGCCTTTGCGTGCGCGTTGTCTTCTTGTGTGCGGTTGCGTTAGTATGTGGTGTGTGGGGGAGTTGTAGGTAGGGTGGGGGGGTTGGGGTGGGGTGATGTTGAGAAGTGCCGATGTGAGGAGGTGTGTGTGTGGTGTGGGAGGGGTTGTACCAGTAGAGCTGGTAGGTGGGGGTGTCAGGTGGGGCCTGGTCTTACAGGTCAGTTGCCAGGCGTCTGGTGGGCGGTGTGAGTCGCGTTCGAGGGTGGTCAAATTTAGTGTGTGTTGGAGTGTGGGTGCTTATATGTTTTGGTGTGTTTCAAATGTGGATAGTGGTATGTGGTCGTTGGAGTTTGTGGGGAGGAAAGTAGAGTGACTGTGTGACGCTCTCTCCTCTACCCCGGGTGTGTGGTGTCTGCTCCGTGGGTGTGGTGCATTTGGAGGGGTTTTATGTGGTTTTGCTCTGTGCTGGTACCAGGTTGTTTCTAGAGTTTGTATGCTTGGTGTAAATCTGGGGCTTTTGCGTTTGTTGGTGTGCTTTGGAGTTGTCCAGTGTGGTATCTGTTATGCTAGTGTCCGAGTGTGGGATTTTGTTCATGGTAGATTTCGGTGCTTGTCTTTATTCTTCTGGTGTTGGTCGTCTTGTGTGTGGTTGTATTGCGGCAGTATGATGCTTGTGTGTTTGCGTGCGTTGTGACGTGTTTGTAGTCGAGGCTGGTGAATATTGTTGACTAACGTCTGTCGGCCCTTGTGGTCCAGTATGTGGGCTGGTGTTCTGTCGTCAGGCTGCCAGGGTTCGTTTGGGGAGGTGGTGTGACACTTGTGTCGTAACTTTAACAGAAATAAACAACATATTATCAAAAATCCATGAACTTCAAATGTAACCTTGGCTCTTGGTGGCCTTGCATCGTGTGCCCAGGGTGGGTGTGTTAGGTCAGTTCGGGTTGCGATGGGGGGCCTCGCTCTGTGTGTGCTAATGACATGCGACGGCTCCCCTTGTCCCCCCTCTGTCTGGCCCCTGTTTTCCCCGGGTATGGTTTGTGCGTGTTGTGTTCCGGGTTTAGCTATTGCTGGGGGTTTCCTCTGTTTAGTGGGGTTTTTCGTGCCCTTCTCGGTTACCCCTTGTTTTCTTTTTGGGAGTGTAGTCTTGGACCTTAAACCCTGGTTGGTGTAGTGTAAGGTTTCCTGACATTGCGTTTGGCTGTGAGGCCCCCTCCCTTTTCTGCCTTTAGGGCTTGAGACCCTCCGGGCATCGGTGGTTGTTTGCGAGTGCCGTTTGCAGGGCCTGGGCTTAATCTCTGGTGTTTAGTCTGAGTTTCCTGCTTGTGCCTGTGTTGTGGCCCCCGCTATTCTGTGGTGTGTTATGAGAGTCCGGGCTTCGGGTGGGTATTTAGAGGGAGTTAGTTTTGCATTGTGTCCCATGCCCTCTGCCCGATACTCAGCGTTCCCCTGTTTGTAGGGTTCAGTGCCCCCTGAGTCCCAGGTGTAATCTGTGAGGTCTTTGTTCTGTCTATCTGTCTCTGGGTTGCTTGTCTGCATAATAGAGCGTAGTGTGTGTGCTAACTGTGCTCGGTAGTCTGCGCATCTTGTGCTTGATGCGGGGTTGCTGCTGAAGTCCATTGTTGCGGTTAGCTTTTGGTGCTAGGTTTAGGGAGGTTGTTTGCCCTGCATTTTGCGGGTGCTGGTCTTGTAGTTTGAAAAGTGTACCCTACGTTTGTGTGCCTTGCAGCGTTTCAGCCTTGTCTGATACCTATCAGTGTGACTTCATTCTAGAGGCGCATGTTTCCGGCTATCCGGCTATTCTTTTAGGGTATAAGTGCTTTGGTCACAGTGTGGGGGTCCCTTCCCTTGATGGCTCCCTGAGTGGGTATGCTGTTCTGCGTTTTGCAGGGGTGGTGCCCACCTCCCTGTAGTGGCAGACTTACTGAACTGGTCTAGCATAAACAGTAACCAATCATTAACCCCCTATTGGGGCATAACATCATTTAACAACATATATACTACCGGCTGTGCAGTGGTTTTTAACGTCCGTGTACCCGGTTTTTGGCGTAAATGCCCAAATTCGGGCATGGTTTATGGTAGAGTCCTGTGCGCATCGAGCGCTGCCGTTCATGTGTCCCTGTGTGGGTGCTCTTGCGAGGCCGTCGGGGCTTTCTTCTTCGGCTGCGTGCGCGCCATGTTTGCGCGGGAATCACTTCGGCGGCCTGAACTTTCGTTTATGGTGAGTTGAGGGTCCGCCGTCTGCTACCGCAGCTGTATCCCCAGGTGAGTCGCGAAGTCACGCATATCTGAGACTTGGTGAAGGGAGTAAGTTTGGTCCCCTTTTTTAACCGTTATGCGAAAGGGGTGCCCCCAGGTGTAGCGCCAGCCGGCCTCAAGCAGAGCTGTAGTTAGGGGCTTCAGATCCCGCCGTTTTCTTAGCGTTGAGGGGGCCAAGTCCTGGTAGAATTTAAGCTGTTGCCCCTGGTAGACTGGTGGGCGATCCCTGGCTGCCTTCATGAGCTGCTCTTTTACCGGGAAGTGTAGCAATTTAACGATGACGTCCCTTGGTGTATTTGAGTTGGGGAAGGGGGGTCTCAGTGCCCTGTGGGCCCTTTCGATATAGATGTTTTGCCCTGGGTTATCCGGCAGCAGGGACTGGAATACTGCTGTGATGGTGGGGAGTATAGCCTCCGGCATGACAGATTCTGCTAGGCCTCTTATGCGTATGTTTTGCCGCCGGGATCTATTATTTAGGTCTTCCATTCCGTCCTCCAGAAATAGGATTCTATCTTTTAGTATCCCCATGTCCCTGCCATGGTCCGCCGCCTGTGTTTGCATTTCTTTGAGCGTGCGTTCGGTGTCACCGGTGCGTGAGGCCAGCGCCTCAATGTCGCCTTTGAGGCCTGCTATTTGTTTTTCGAGGGCTGCAGTGGTATAGGCCTTGATGTCTGCCGAAGTTTCTTTCAGCATTTTCCGAAGGACTTCTTGAGTGAGGGGTGACGCATGGGTGCTCTCGTGCTCGCTCTCTTCCGAGTCTGCGCCGGAGTTTTCCTGGCTTTGGGCCCAAGATGGCTGCCTGTCTTCTTTTGTGCGGAACATCGTGGCTACTGATGGGGTTGACTCCCTTTTCTTTTTAGAGCCCCCCATGTGGGTGAGTGTGGTCGCTGTCTGTGGGTAGTTTCGTCGCTTTTTGGCACCTTAGTGGAGGCTGATGGATGCGGATTTTGTGCCCGGGGTGAGAGAGCTGAGGCAACACACGTCCTACTCCATTGACAGTTAGGCTCCGCCCCCCCTGTTAAAGATTATGTTAAAGGGACTCTGCGCTAAATATGACCTCCTTATAATCTCTGTGCATTTATTATTTTTTATCACTATTTTGCATATTTTAAACATAAATACCCTTTTTTCACTCGGTGCTTCTTTAGAATAGCAGCTCATCATCTGCCAGTCAGTCATCTCCTTCTTCATCTCGTGTGTGTTTGTGTATGAATATATATATGTTTATATATATATATATATTTTTTTTTTTTTTTCATACACACCTAGTAATACAGTCATATAGTAAATCAAAATAAGCACAAAATGTGTGTGAAACTAGCCGCTGTAACACTCAGTGGACACCCCCTGTGATCCACAATAAATTAAGCGACAAAAGACAACTTTAATTCTTTAGGTGATAAACCACACAAAACAATAGTGTGAGTGAAGCATTAATAGTGATCTAGAACTTACCACTATATTTCATGAGGTATCATATCATCCATGTAAAAGATAAAAACATCACATGTAGTGTAATATTGTTTAAAGTGCTTAATTAATAATAAAGTGCACTTGTGTTGATAACTTAATTACACTTACATTTGGTGGAGCCTTTTTGTAAATGGCTCTAAAATATGGGCTTTTGTGCTTTTAAGGTGGCACACTGCATTTTTTTTTAACAGGTTTGCACTTTTATCCAACGAAGGAAACGGAGAAGAAGGGAAACCACTCATACAGACACAGAGGGCATCTTAATGAAATGCTGTGCTATGCATTGCCAGCACACCTGTAGTGCCCACATGTAGGAAATGAGATATTCCCATCACTTGCTCGCTGGGAGAGCTTCTTCTCTGGTGTTTGATGGTGTGAGGGAGCCATGATGAACAGCTTGTGTTAGATCTACACACAGCTCACTTGTGGCTCACTCCTTAGTTTGTGTGTTGCTACAATGTAAGCCAGATGCCTAGTGTTTTTAAGATTTAAGGTGAAGAAAGTGAAGGAACTCAATTTCCATGTATTACTGCAGGACTTGAACCCTGGTGGTTGTGCAAGTGCAATAAGGAGGGAGTGAACATGCTATTGTCCAGCCTACATTTGTATGGTGCATTCCCCTTTTCCAAGTCCCTAGGCCCCTAACATTCCCTATTGAATAATCTCTACCTACCCCCTTCACCGAAATAATAGTATAAAGCCTTGCAGAATTCTTCTTGTTTTCGGTTCTAAAAAGGCTAACTAAAAATCCACTGCAATTATTAAAAATAAAAGACCCAAATCACAAAAAAGCAAAATATAAATCCATGTTAGTCCATTGATGACTTTGCACCATCTCCCTTTGAATTGTCAGAGCGTTCTGACAAGCAAGTCTTGCTTCTCTTGAGACTCGGATAGTATAGATACTGCTAGTGTAATCCTTGGATGACCCCAGAGTGTGAGATAACTTGAACCACACCCATCAGAGGAAAATCACTTAACACAACTACATATACCCAGATAATAATGTCCAAAGATATCCTGAAGCCACCGGATCTTCTTTTAGTTTTATTTTCCCTCACAAATAAATCTTGGTGTCTAGTGTCAAAGAATATCTTCAAATCGCCAGATAGTCTAATTGCAGCTTGTTAGAGGCAATGTCCTCGTTGAGAAGCCTAAAAAGCGCAGAGACAAGGCTTCTATGGTGCAATATTGTTAATTTATTAAGTACTAAAACGTTATACACAGACGAAAAATGAAAAACCTATGAAAACGTTAGAGAGAAGAACAAAATGAAAAAATATGATGATAAAAAAATCAAAATGCAGATAAATGGTCCACTCCCCTATATAGTGTACTCACAAGCTAGAATTTGCAGAGGGTATGATCCTACATCCGAACAGCCGCAATGCTTCATGCAGCTATAGAGTTTGTCCTGTTGTGTAGGTGATTAGTGTGATAAAGGCAGTCGTTTGATCTGTATAGCAGCAAATGAAATGGTGTTCGGTATGCACAGCCGTTAAAACTGTGATACTTCAACAAATAACTGTCCCGGGTGTTACATGGCTGTGCGCTTGCCTTATGCAGAGCCTCGGAAAGGAGTTCACTTGGAACAGTAAGAGAACAAGTCAGTGATCTTCTGCTCCTACATGTTTTTGTAAATCTGCACTCACTTCTTCAGGGAGCTTAAACGATCACTGATATACCCACTCATATATGTATCCCTGCAGATGGGTAGCAAAATTCCTGTTCTTAAAGGGGAAAACCCAATATTTACCATTTAGTAATGCAGTTTTCCACTGTCAAGGATTTTAAATGGGACACAATCTCTATGAACTAGTATACATGGGAATGATTTTTTAAAATTTCTAGAATACCATATTTTAGAGCCAATAAAAGAACCAATATTGAGAGCACATTGAGGAATACCCATCCAGGGAATAAGCCTCGTGTCTAGAGGAAAAAAGAATAAACTTGGTACAGACATAAAATATGATACACACTATAACAACATCCAATTAAAATTTTAAAAGCTTTTATAATAAAAATGTTATTATAAAAGTAGGTACTGGTATCGTAAAAATAAACTGCAATGAAAGCAGCTCCCTCTTCCTGTTATCTAAAACAAAAAAACAACTGCTGTTCTTACACAACAGGACAAACTCTGTAGCTGCGTGAAGCATTGCGGCTGTTCGGATGTAGGATCATACCCTCTGCAAATTCTGTCTTGTGAGTACACTATAAAGGGGAGTGGACCATTTATGGATTACTTTGATTTCTTTATTATTTAGGAGCAGATTGGCTATTGTACAGTACCAGTTGAAAGCAGTTAGCAGACATTTAATGTGCAACTTGTGTGTTGAATGATTGCTCCTAGTCTTAGAAAGTAATTCATGTATAACCTTTTGGATTTCACTACAGAAGTTACTCTTCAGGTTAACTTGACATTTTTCTATCAAATATTTCTAGAAAAACAAGGTGGCAGTGAGTCATTCTGACGCTGTGATTTGCTCACATTTGTTCAAGTATAGGCTTGAGTGTGTTGTACCCCATACATGTGAACAAATTTAGCGCATTTAGAAAAACCAATTAATCTAGACTAGAAATTAAAAGAAACAAAAAAATTCAAATATACGTTTTCTTTCATTCGCTCTAATTTGTTGTTTATATTCATGCTGTGACTGTGCAGTATTACAACTTATTGTCTGGCACCAACCACCCCATCAGAAGACTGCAATTTCATGAGCTACCCCAGATACAAGATAAGGAGAGCTCACAAAATATAATAAATAGTCTTCCCAAAACTACAGTGAAACATCAAGATGAATGTTAAGGGGATGTCTCACTTTAGTACAATAGGAAGGTAAAGGGTAAGCTTCTTTTTAAAAAGCCATCACCCAAGAAGTTTAGAGTCCATTTCCCAAAGCCAGTCATGGTGTTGGGCAGAGAACAGATGGGAAAATCACGGCTTGTCCAAGAAGTTATCCAAAGCTTGAACAGTCTCCTTCAGACCCTTCCTCTTGCGGGTTTCAGCCACAACTTGGCTTGGCCTGGTGGAATTGTCAAATGGATCTCCAGGAAGAATCTGCCAATGATTTGGGGTCACAGTTGTGGGAAGGCCTGGCCACCAGTGTTTGATCTTAGGTCTGCAGTGAACCCAAATGATTCGTTGACTGGCAGGTAGGCTTTCACTATAAACATTGGTGTGCCTGCCACTTGAGATTCTTCAAAGACGTGCCCACGCTTTCTGTTCAAGACACCGTAAATGCCACCAACTACCTGCTCAGGGCATTGAATCTCCACAAGATAGATTGGTTCCATCAGACAGGGCTGGGCTGTAAACACACATGCATATAGGCAACGACGGGCTGTAGGAATGATTTGTCCACCACCTCTATGAATGGCATCAGCATGAAGAGTCACATCATGAACATCAAATCGGACAGCTCTCAAGTTCTCTTCACAGAGCACACCCTCTTTTGTGGCCCACTGGAAGCCAGCCACAACACTGTCTTTTATTTCGTTAAGATATTGTACTCCTTTTGTCACATCAGTCAGGATGTTTGGTCCTGTACCGTCAGGACCAAAACACTAGATCTTCCTAGCCTCTGTAACATCCCACTCATATTTCTCTGCCAAGTAACGGGCACGAATCTTCAACTCTTTGCGGGCACTCATGTCTCCTTTGTCAATATCCTCAGCAAGGCCGTCAGGGAATGGATGGGCCTTCATATACAGACGGTTATGCTTGTTAGGAGATTTTGACAGGCACAGCTGGTTTGACTCCTCACTCACAGTTTCACTGTATGAAACAACCGGGCAGATTTCTTAATTGGAATGCAGGCATGGTCCTCCTCTAGATCCTTCAAGCAGATTTCCAAATGCAGCTCTCCAGCTCCAGCAACAATATGTTCTCCAGATTCCTCAATGATGCACTGCACCATAGGGTCTGCCTTAGCAGGACGCTTGAGACCCTCTACAAGTTTTGAAAGATCAGCAGGGTTCCTTGCTTCTACAGCCACACGCACTACAGGGCCGACACTGAACTTCATAACACGCATGTTATGTGAATGTTCGAAAGTGGTGATTGTCCCAGTTTTCACCAGGAACCGGTCCACACCAACCAAACCCACAATGTTACCACATGGAACATCTTCAATTGGCTCCACATAATGCCCCATCATCAGGATGGTCCTCTGGATAGGCTTCAGGTAAAGGTCCTCTTTCTTTCCTGGAGTATAATTTGGTCCCATAATTCTGACTTTGAGGCCAGTGGAGACAACACCAGAGAAGACTCTTCCAAAAGCATAGAACCTTCCCTTATCAGTGGTGGGCACCATTTTTGAGATGTACATCATTAATGGACCTTTGGGGTCACAGTTTTTTATGCCCATAGCGGCTTCATCATCAGGTGGTCCTTCATACAGCAGCTCACAGCGGTACCTCTGAGCAGTCACTGGTGATGGCAGGTGGATGGTTATCATTTGCAGAAGAGCTTCTCCAGCGGGAAGCCAGCATCTCATAACAGCCTTTAACAGTTGTTTTCCCTCTTTATCGTTGTCTTCACTGTCCAACTTTATGTCCAGTTTCTCGATAAGTTTAGCAGTTTCATCTTTCTTAAAGTTCATGATGGCATCAAAAACCTTGAAGATTGGGTCCAGGATAAGCTGGCAAAATGTTCTAGGCAACTTCTTTCCATCAGCATTTGATGCAGCCTTGCTAAACTTTCCATTGGCAGGATCAAAATACCTGTCTCCCCAAGGTTTCTTCATCATGTCTTCCACTTTTTTTGCATGTCCAGCTGGTGTCAGCTTGCCGTCACCCTTTGCAGCAAACTTTTGCACATACATCTCTGCAAATTGTTTGAGTGTAAATGCCCAGCCATGGAGTCCAGAACCAAAGCCAACAGTACCAAGAACTGGATCAATCATGATGTTTCCCATGGGTCCTGTCTCTCCCTCACCATAGGTGGATATGATAATGTTTACGTTCTCCACAATACGCTGGAAGGTCTGATATAGCTCTTCTGGCTCTAGTTGCAGTTCCAAAAGTGCATGGTCCATTTTGTTCATCATCAATACAGGGCGGATTCTTTCAGCAATTGCTTGACGGAGTACGGTTTCAGTCTGCACACATACACCAGACACGCAGTCCACCACAACAAGGGCACCGTCAGTAACACGCATAGCTGCTGTAACTTCAGAGGAAAAGTCCACGTGGCCAGCAGAGTCAATCAAGTTAATAAGGAAACCAGATCCATCTTTACTTTGCTTAATAAAGGCCAAATCGTTCTCAGATAGTTCATCGCCTTCTTGTCCATGATGTTGCGAATCTGGTCTACCGTGAAATTCACCATTTTGGCGGATGTCGGTGGATGCTTCTCATGGGCCTGGAAAACGACGAGCGGACTGCCTGCCACACAGCAGACAAGCAGGTGAAAGAGGGAGTGGACCATTTATCTGCATTTTTTATTTTTTATTATCATATTTTTTCATTTTTTTTTTCTCTCTTTAATGTTTTTATAGGTTTTTCATTTTCCGTCTGTGTATAAAGTTTTATTACTTGATAAATTGACAATATTGCACAAATATTGCCTTGTTCTTTGCGCTTTTTAGGCTTCTCAACTACATTTTCTTGAAACTTGCCTGGGAATACATTAAAGGGCTTTTCTCGCCTTTAATTCTCAGTTGGTGTGAAGGCCTCCGTGTATGAAAATAGGATTATTTTTGGCATCACACTTTTCATTTTCTTGTCACTTTTTTTGTTATGTGTTCTTTTTTTATTTTTAATAGTGTCAGTGTAGAATGGGTTATTATTTGACCTTTTTTCAGGCAAAAATAAAAAAGATAGAATTCTGAAGAGAAGTATAGAAAGATCACTCTCTATATCTAAATATCCCTCCGAACGCCGAAAACCGCACTGTTTCTTGAATTCTCTGTCAAACTAAAGCTGACTCTCTCCCCTTTAAGACACATGCATGCTCAGAAGGCTTCTCCCAAAAAGGCGAAATATAAATAATATAATAACTAAATTCAACAAAGCAGTTTCTTATCACTAGTAAGAAATCTGAACCAGTTAGTCCTGCCCAGGCATGCTGTTTACTGGTTCCTTCAGGGGAGAGCGGATGAACTTCCCTGGTAATACCATGTTAAGCATGGTAGGTGAGAGCCAAAACAAAAATTTCTTTAACAGGGGAATAAACTATCCCTGCCTGTCAACTAGGACTTGAAAAAAATACCGATGGGATAAGGAAGGAGGGAGTTTTTTTTATAGACAGTGTTAATTAATCAATTAACTATTCCCGTCCTAATAGTTGGGGAGGAATTTTGCCCATAAGTGATGCTGTCATGTTTAGCCAGGAAATAATTTTTTGAACCCACTGTCACAATTATTAGGTTGAGATGGGTAGATAGAGACCTATGTCACAGAGTTGGGGGCTTGGGGTTCTATGTTGCTGGTTTCTGATTTAAGTAAAATGTGCACATTCATAAATTGTGTTGCTATGAAATATTTGCTGAATAGTGTCATAAAATGTTCTAAATGCTTATTCTGTAAGTTTTTTTTTTTTCTGTTGGTTTTGACAAAATGTTGGATAAGTCAAGTAACTTTATTTTTTTATCTGTTTTATATAGCAAGAAATCTTTTGGTGGCACAGCGGGAATGGCATTTGTGGGTACTGTGTGTTCCAGGAGTCATGCTGGCGGTATTAATGTGGTAAGGACATGTAATGTAATTTATATGGTTAAAGGTACACTCCAAGTTCCATAACTACTGCAGCCCACTGTAGTAGATATGGTGCCAGCAGGATGTGCTGGGATGAAGCTCACACGATGGAACAGGGGTACAGTTGCATACCTCCAATCATGTCAAATGTACCAAGTTGGATGCTGTCATTTTATAATTGAGAGCTGGATTGTGGCCAGGGGCAGGGCTGAGAAATTTTAGGTAAAAACATTGCCAATAACAAGCAATTGCAATTAAAATGTAATTTAGAACAAGAACTATATATCTTATTCACACAGATTTATTTCTAAACACATTTATTTTAGTTAAAAGTCACATGGGGGTGGGGGCAAGCTGAGCTTCATGGCAGCTGCACGCACTTCGTGAGAGCTCTTCACTCAATACAGATATTCAGCCACCATTAAGACTCTCAGTGGGCCAATCAATCATAAACTGAGGCTTAGCAGACTCTGGAATCGGTTGTGCTGTCCTGGACCGTTTAAGCGGCTGGTTTAGTGGCTAAGAGAGGCAGCCACTCTCCCGACCTTGGGCCTGCACTACGCAGCGAGTGGCTTGCAGCCCTGTTACCCCCTTTGGACCGGTGGGGGATATCCCAGTCCCCATTGTATGCTCACCTGTCAATAGTCTTGTTACCGGTCTATGGTAGTGTCCATCGAGGTAAATCTGCAGAGACGGATACTTGTGGCCAACAAGATGGCCGCTGTCGCAGGCATCAAGCTCTGAACTGAGCTTGAGGAGCGTATAGACCGGGCATTCACATAACTATGGTCCAAGCTCAGGGCTCAAACAATCGAATGGAAGCTACAGCACAAGGCAAAAAACTTCGGTATGTAACACTGCAGTGCTACGGGCGAAATGGAGGAGGACAAAGCGGAAAGCACCACCACCCCACAGTAGCTGCTTCAGGATTCCAGCACTCACCTAGGTACCAGTCCACACGGGGAAGTCTCCTCAAGCATAGCTCGCATCCTTGGGTGATATCTACTCAGCTACAAAGCCAGCCACATGTGAGATCCCGAGATCACGTCCATACCGCTGGAAGGAACCGGACCAGTGTGGAAGTACTGCTAGGTTAGCTCTGGGGGGACCCAGTATATTAACGCTGGGCAGGCTGCTCGGGACTGTGGGCATAGGCTGAACACTACCCAACCTTGCTATAGGGCCCTTTGCTTGAGCCTCAAGGCTCATGCAGAGCAAGGTTTTATTCTCGCACCACTACCCACTCACTTTAAGTTCCTCATTTTATGGTTTAAGTTTTCCATTTTTATGTTCTACTCAGTGGCCTTACCCTCCTACTTGTTTTGCTATGGCTTTAATGCTCTTTACCAACTCACTATTGGCATATTAGGCCTCTTATCGAGGATATAACTCTCACCTGTTACTTGCTTATGGGATATGTGTTTATACCTGCTTATGCTAGTACTATCTAACCAAACCAATGCCAAAGCCCACACTCTCTTAATATTTTAAAGTGAGATGTATCTATGCATCCAATAGTTCAATATTATTGTCTCTTATAACAAGTTATCTGCGTAAGTGTATAACTCCTGCAAACTCACCATTTGTTCGCTATGTTGGTGTTCCAGCCCACCTAAGCCATTGTGCACACACTTGTAAGCATTGTTACCCTAGCAAGTTTTTATTCACATAATGCTCACCCAACCTTGTCACTTTGTCACTCAATGACTGTATATATATATACTACATATATAGACAGGTGTGCCTAGCTTTATTTAACATGTTTTATTACATTTTTTTTTTTTCTTTTTTTTAAATGGGGCTGTCATAACTAGGAGCCGATTACATTGTGTTCTGACAATCTTGTTTTGTATATACCTGAACTAACTCCTCTTCTTTTCTGTATGATTTTAATCAAATGCCTCAATAAAAACCAGATTGACAAAAAAAAGTCACAATACTGTGAATAATATTCTTGCGGAGCTCTTAGAAAAGAGGGACATTAGGATAGAGAAGGTGGATTTGGGCCAAAAAAGGGACACTTGGGAAGAATGCGTCCACATAAAGGGGCAGTGACACACAAACAAGGATCATTAATTCCACACATAAAATGACAGGGTGAGCTTCCTTACAATAAAAGGATACCAAATAATACATAGCTTGCAGTCTCTCCTACATTTTCTTACTGTATTCCTGGGTGGGGGTGTCCTTGATACTTGTTGATGCAGTTTGGCAGTGGGAGCATTTACCTGGTTACCACACGTGCAATGTGGCCCAGAGCATGTCTGAATAAAGCACCAGACATGCTGAACCAGAGCATGTCTGAATAAAACAGCATGTCTTCACTGTACACTTTTGATCCGTTCACCTGTGCTCTGAGCACACACCTGCAAGTCTAACTATATCTTATTCTTTCTTATATTAACAATGGTTCTGAATAATTCTATAAAGAGCCGTCCAGGTTACATAGGTGATCTTCCATGCAAATACTGTCCCACAAGTTTCCTAGGAGATTAATATTGCCGCATGAGTGTTTGACCTGAGCATGCATGGAAAATGCATGGTAATGGTATTGCTTAAGACCCTCAAGCCATGCCTGCTAGAAAAGCAAGATACCACCTGTCCCTGGTATAAATGTAGAGAAGAGAGAGGCTGAATACAGTAGTTGCTCAAAAAAAACAGGAATGTCAGTTTTCAATGGTTCAAAATTGTATTAATAGCTGTTACATCCGTTACTGTGTGATGTGATCGTACCTAACTTTATTTCAGTGTAAAACGTACTATTGGTTTCCATGACACATTGTTCTTTGTAAGACATGATGTTTCCATCTGCATCAGTTTATTTTGTATACCGATTTTCTTTTGTTGAGAAATTCACCACATGGGTAGTGTACATTTTGTGATGATGCCATTATTACTCCTATATTAACACATCAACTAACTATTTCAGTTCCCGCATTCCAACATCCAGAGTTTTGCATCTATTATGGCCCACGAGCTTGGACACAATCTTGGCATGAACCATGATGATAACAGAGGATGCAAGTGTAATGTGGGAACCTGCATCATGAGCGCAGGAGCATCGTAAGATAACTGTGTGAATGAATTTGTTTGGCAATATGTATAATTTTTTTAATGATAATTAATGTATGCAAGAATATTACGAGTCTGTTTCTACAGATTCGGAAATTCTAGTGTAATATTTGGATACACAAGATAAAAGCAAAGTGTATATACAGAATCCCATAGTGATAAATTCTAATCCCTCCTGATATCACAGCCTATAGATTTGAAGAAAAAAAAGTATATTGATGTCTTTGAAAACTTTATTATCCAGATGCTTATAAAGAGATTACTGCTCACATAAAAAAGGGGGGGGGGTCACTTTTTTATGTCACAGGAAACAGATTTAGACTAGTGTCAATAGTATGATATTCTAAATAGGAAGATGGTTAACAGGCTAAAATATTAGTTCTAATAATAACCCTGTATCTAATTAGGCTTGTATAATGAGTTTACTCGGGAGGATATCTAAAAACGTATTTTCACTAGCTTTAAATGCTCATATGGTTATATTACGGTAAAACATGAAAAAATGTAATTGATAACTAGGTCACCAGGGAGTCAGACCACATCAAACTGCTATCTAATAGTCACAATCATTTATGATCAATTTGGAATTTATATGCATGTACTAGGTGTACATTGAGGAGTATCTGGAAACCAAAGGGAAAGAAAACTAAAAAAAGGGAGTAACTAAAAGATACCCCAGTCTCCAGTATAGACCGAAGACCTACCTACCAAGCCAATAGATCCTAATCCTTTAGTTAACGCCAATACCCCAGTATTCAGGTAAGGTCCCTGGGACCTACTTAACCATAGGGTTCAAATCCTATTAGAGTGACTCAGGTAACTCAGTCTCCAGGTAGTCTCCTGGGACCTGCTTAACCATGGGGTTCAATTTCTAGTAGATTTTACATCAATAACTCCTGGACCTACTGATATCATCTATTACTAAGATCACTGTCTGCTATTAGGATGGAATAATACAAATGTATGCTAAATTACTAAATATATTACTAAATATGAATTTGAAGTTCTCAAAATTGACGAAAAAAAAGAAAAATAAAGAAACGCCTGACCACCATTTTGGTGCAACAACAGTGCACCTTTGTCAGAGGCTAAATGCAAACTATTCCCAATATGCCATTATATGGCTATCTCTTCAGGCTACCACTCACCATCATATGATTTTACCGTAATAAATTCAAAGTTGATTCCCCACTCAGTGATAATCCAATAGGAAAATGTAGGGATATAGGATAAATCAGAAAGATCTACCTCTCCACCTTCTAAGCCACCCCCTTATAATCATTCAATTCAGTCCCACTAATCTAATACTGCCACTTGGTATAAGGCACAACGAAGGGGCTGTGTATCAACACCAAATAAACACCAATCAGACACTTTTTTAACCCCTTAAGGACACATGACATGTGTGACATGTCATGATTCCCTTTTATTCCAGAAGTTTGGTCCTTAAGGGGTTAATGATGCCCTTATATGAGAAAAAAAAAAACTTTTCTGATCCATTTAAAAGAAGAGTTATCTCTAACATTTATGTTTCACAGGTACAAGAAATAACACATAAAGCATGTCCATGATAATTAGACATAGCATGAATTTCCAAAAGAAATATAAAATAGTGACACGTTCCACTCCATTTGGTGAAATCTAACAGAACTGCTTGCATTTACCATTGTGAAAACTTTGCTAAACCTCTCGTGTTAGTAAGGATAGCATTCTCCCTTTCAGTTTCACTCTCTGAACCAGTAATACTAGCTGTAGAGGCAAGTAGCAGTAACGTTGTAGGGGTTCATATGTTAGTATTCCATATTATGTACATTTACCATGAATAATTAATCTGCATTAATGAATGCATCACATATTATGCATCTATCAGAGTTTATGTTGCTTTGTACATATAAATAAAACTGTAATGGAGAACAAAGTCATTGTTGTTTTCTGTGTATGAAATGGTTTTATTTATAACGTCAGTGACACAGTACCTGTTGTATGACCTTTTTTTTGCTTTCTCTGTCTACAGTGGCTCGAAGAATTTTAGCAGCTGCAGCGAAGATGACTTTGAGAAGCTGACACTCAACAAAGGCGGCAGCTGCCTGCTCAACGTGCCTAGTGCAGATGAATCTTACAGTGCCCCATTCTGTGGCAACAAGCTGGTCGATCATGGGGAGGAATGTGACTGTGGAAGTGCCAAGGTCTCCGTTCTCAAACATACAATAACAATTTTTTGGTTCTGTGTAACATTTCCCGTCCCCACAAACCAGTCAATATACTAACAGCAGCGAAATCACAGTATCTAGTTTAATCACTTATACTTGAAACTTGGTTAAAACAAAAATCTGTGCTATGCCATAAGCTAGTAAGGTACATGAGTTGACTTATAAGGTCCTTTCTCTCTGGTAAAAACAAATCAAAAACACAAGTGCACTGCTAGATTGTCTATGCTGGAGATGTCAGGGAGCTTGGGGCTTTTTTTATACACATATGGTGGAATTGCCCCTGCATTGTGTCCTTTTGGAAGACCATCAACCACATTATGGAAAAAATAAATAAATATATATACATACATAGCAGAAATTACCGCAATCCAAGGACTTTGTAGAGATTTTCAAATAAAATTGAACTTTTATTCAACCCATTTAAAAAGTCAAAGTTTCAGCTCCCACATGGAGGGGTTAAAGCGCACACAATTTTATTTGTAGGAGAACAAATGCCATTCTGTAAGTGTTAGTATTATTTTTATTTTAACAGAATATTTTGGTATTGTACCCTTCAGGAGTGTGAGAAGGATCCATGCTGCGAACCCGGGACTTGCAAGCTGCGCTCAGGATCACAATGTGCCTATGGATCCTGCTGCCAAAACTGCCGGGTCAGTATGTGCTAGGTGATGGTTTCACATGCCTATTTGCATATAGACAGAAATATAAAGATTCATAGAAGCAGCTGCACTCACGGTTTTTAAAAGTAATCCAATCTTTATTGTAAAGTACAAGTTAAAATCGTTATCGGCGTTTCAGTCCGCCGTTCAGGACTTTCATCAGGATTAAAGTTTATTCTGCTGAAAGTCCCAAACGGTGGAATATATATACCGGTATATCCCTTCTACAATGTCATTCTAAAACTTATTTTCCAGACAGGCAGGAAAAATACATTTTGGCTCAAGTTTATATTTTACTAGCTATTCATCAGTGGCAATCGCAAGTTGTACATGTTCTTGATTGTGTTGCTGCATCACTCTGGCCATGGTGATTTCATAGAGCTAATCAGTCTCTTTTGGTTTGTTGTTGGTTAACCAAGGCTGCCTCCACAATCCAAATCTCACTTCACTTTGTAGCAAACTGCCTTCCTCTGTTGGTAACAGTATGCTAAACTCAATTAGGAGGTCAGCAACAAAGTGTTTTTTTTCTTTTTTGTTTTACATACACATTGCTTTAATCGACTTGTTTGGCAAACCAAGATGTAACATTTCCTATGTTTCATCAATTACAGTATTATCTACTGTCAAATAGGGTTGCTGAAGGAAAATGATGAGCAGTTTATTTAGTTTAATATCTTTTTCTGATTTTTCTTTTTTCTGATTTCTTAATCCCGATATGTTCACTTATTCTTTGTTAAAACACTTTGCTTTTAGATTGACCGCTAGGATCAGTGTGGACAGCAAATTAATGCAGCCCAGTTTTCTGAATGAAATAAAAGCAAAGTACTATAGCAAGCAGCCTTTCTCATGGAACTTAGAATAGAACATTAAGCACGTTCTGATTTGATTCATTTAGCCATGTAAAAATAATCACTGAATAGCTGTTCAGGTTGCTATTCACGTAAACAGAATCTCACAAATCACCCTCCTGTGAAGGAATTATTTCCTTTTAAATGAATATGTATTATGTGCTTACGTTTGCCAGCACTACATATGCTAGTACCAATTCAGGGATCAGATCAAAAAAATAAAAAAAAAGTGTCCCTTTGGTCCCCCTTCACTGCAAAAAGAGAGGATTTGTTTACAGAAAAAGTATACTGTAGTAATTAAAGTAGACATTTTCTCATTTTTATGTGTAACAAATACCTGAGTATAATGCTCTCCCCGGCTGTTCCCACCCCCTATATCCTCCGATCCAGTACTAGCACGATATTTAGCATACTGCATTACAAAAATAAAGTGGCTCGATCCTCATTTTCCTACAGAGCACCGCAATTATGGAATAACCTCAGGGACACATTCAATCTAAAATCTTTTAAGAGATCTATGGCAATATACCTCAGCATAGAATGCACCTGTCATGGTTGAATATATTTATTACCTGTTATGTATTACATTTATATATGTGTGTATGTGTATATATATTTATAGTTTGTATATTGTATTTTTGTAATATTGTATCCTATTGTATCAAGCAATGTTTTGTGGACCCAGGACATAATTGAAACGAGAGAAATCTCAATGTATCCATCCTGGTAAAATATTTTATGAATCAATATAATGTCTTGTAAACGAAAGTATTGAGTATATTTTGCTGAAATAGTGCCATCTGGTGGAGTTATGTATTTTTAGGAAGCTAATAATCCAATTCTAGAGTGTTTTTGTTTTTTTGTGTGTTTTATTAATTAAAATATGTGATAAAATGTTTTAGAATTTAGTTTTTGGGAGTAATGTTTTATGTTAAGATTGAGCCGGATCAGGCAAACTTAAGTCTTATGTTGTCTAATTTAGTCTAGCATTGTTTGACCACAGTTTTTTCCTTTCCTCCTGCTCATTTGTTTTTCTTACATTTATGAGTTTTGCTTTTTTCCCCTGACTTTTTCCCTTCCTTTGTTAATTCTTTAATTTTGTCTTTCCTACAGTTCTCCCCTGGTGGGACAGTGTGCCGAGGGGTAGCCAATGAATGTGATCTCCCAGAATACTGCAATGGCTCTTCTCCATTCTGCCAGGCAGATGTTTTCATCCAAAATGGACACCCATGCCAGAACGAAAAAGCCTACTGTTATAATGGAATGTGCCAGTATTATGAAGCACAATGCCAGTCAATTTTTGGATCCAGTAAGAATACCAACTTTTGTATTCAGTAAACAAGATGTAGAACATTGCTACTATTGTTTTCTAGAACTGCTAGTCTTTTCCTAATAGCAGCAACAGGATAGTTGCTATTGTTTTCTAGAACAGCAGGTCTTTTCCTGATAGCAGTAACAGAATAGCTGCTATTGTGTTCTAAAACAGCTAGTCTTTTCCTGATAGCAGTAACAGGATAGCTGCTATTGCGTTCTAGAACAGTCTTTTCCTAATAGCAGTAACAGGATAGCTGCTATTGTGTTCTAGAACAGCGGGTCTTTTCTTGATAGCAGTAACATGATAGCTGCTATTGCGTTGTAGAACAGCGGGTCTTTTCCTGATAGCAGTAACAGGATGGCTGCTATTGTGTTCTAGAACAGCGGGTCCTTTCCTGATAGCAGTTACAGGGTGGTGCTAGTGTTTTAGAGCAACTGTTTATGGAGCTCTTTCTGTTATGGAGGTGTCTGCCTGGAGCTGTGAACATTCGTGCTATCTCCCCTCCCCCCATCCCTATTTAATGCATTTTCTAACCCATTAAAAATAGGGGGTAATCAGGGGCGGACTGGGAGAAAAATTCGTCCCGGGCATTTTTTCACCACAGCGGCCCACTAAGAAGGGGGCGGGGCAGAGGAGGTGTGTTTTGTCATCACTAAGGACAAACACGCCCCCTCTCAAAGTGAGCATGTTGGTTCAATGCTCTTCCAGGGCAGACCATGCACAGAGCTCTGCTCAAGAGCTCCAGCATGAGAAAAAAGCCCTGTATTTGTTCTGCACAGTGCAAGCAAATTTAATAACATGCTTGCCCTGTGTTTCATTGCAACTTGTCTCTGGTGTCTCTATAAATGGATACCAGGAGACAAAAATGCCAGGAAAGAGTATTGTGCATGTGTTTGGAGCCTGCTTGTGGTATTGCATGTGTGTAGAGTGAGCTGATTGTGGTGTGGTATTGTGTAATAAGGTTAGTCATGTTGTGTTTGTGGTGTAATGTGATGCATATGTGGCTAGGGGCTGTAGAGAATGTGTGTATAGGTGATATAGCAAGTGTTTGCATACAGGCTATAGTGTGTGTGTGTGTGTATATAGGTGATGTAGTGTGTGTTTTTAGGGGTGTAGTATGTGTTTGCTTACAAGGAATCTAGTGTGTGTATGTGTATATGTGTATATTCCTCTGGAACCGCAATGTTTAACAATGCAGCACTAAGTGCAATAGGAACACTGTACCCAGACCACTTTATTGAGCTTAAGTGGTCTGGGTGCCTATTGTGTCCCTTTAATTTTTTCATTGCTTTATGAATCAAAAAAAGTTTCAAGCAATAACATTTAGTCCTAGGGCATACTCTGAAGACAAGATAAATATGAATTTCTTCTTCCCAACAAACCAATGTGATTATTAGTAATCCTGTCGATTGCAGTTTTTATTGAAGTTGTAGCTCAACGTCTGATCATATTTATAAAGAGTACTGTTAGGGTTACCTCTATATTCTATGTAAATACATTTGCATGACCCTAGGGTCCTGAACCTTATTCAGTAGCCTGCTTTTTGAAATTTAGTGATTATCATAACTTCATTGGGTGATTTATACCTTACTATGTATTCATATTTTGTAGAGGCTAAAGCTGCTCCTCCAATTTGCTTTCAAGAAGTGAATTCCAAAGGTGACAGATTTGGAAACTGTGGTTTTCAAGGCAATGATTATCGAAAGTGTGATACCAGGTAAACTGCCAGTTTAATTGCAAGCCAAGTTTAGTTTTGATCTGTGAAATGAAACAAAGATTTGCAGAGTTGCTTTTGAGATTAATTCACAGTTTGGCAATGTCCAAATTGCTTTTGAGTTCTTTTGCAAGATTTTACATCTGACTCTCCAACTTTCCCTCGATGAGTATCTTACAGTCAGTTGCCTTCAACCAATTGATCTGCAATTATTTCCAGCCATGGTCTGCTATTCTTGCCTTCCCAGTCTTCTTTCATTTACAAATCCCTTTCTTTAGTATGGAATCCATGGTAACCGCTACAAAGTCATTTTATGGTGTATTCAGAAATATGACCTGTAGAACTGGCAATGTGACTACAGTAAGTTATCAAATTACACCCTTTACTACATCACTGGTCATAGAGAGAGCTGGTTGTGTGCATGTCTTTACCATTAGACCCCAAATTCAACAACTTTTAATTTAATGTAATGGAAAGACTCCACTTCTTTGCCAATGGCATTTATTCTACATATATTCAGTAATAAGTTGCATTAATTAACTTTATCAATAAACCAATGATGCTCTTGTTGTTTTTCATATGATATAAAGCAATAGAAAGATAGCACTTCAAAGTATACAGGTTTTACCTTCCAATCTTGTGAAATGAAACCACATTTTTCTAGAAGTAAAAGCATACTGATCTTTTATAACTGGAACAGCAGGTACACAGAATGGATTGTAACTAATTGTGAATAGGAAAGCTTTGTCCCTACTTTTAGTTTTGGTTGATATTAAGCACAAAATGCTCCTCATTAGTTCTAAAACCTATTAATTTACCCAATTAAATTGCCCCGATTTACATCTCTCTTCTCTTTCTCAACGATTGTCCTTTCCAACGAGTGTCTTTATTTGGCCAAAGTAGAAAGATCTTTCATGATGAATAATTATTAGTTCGCAAACAACACATTAAGTTTACCTGTCCAGAACTTTGTGAAGCTGTATCATGCTGTACATAACATTTGCCATGTGGTCTCAGGCTGCAATCACTTCTGGTGGAGAGTCATACTTATTCACTGCTGTCACATTGCAAAACAAAATGGTAGCAATGACTTGAAGATCTACTACACAATAAATGAAGTTTGAATTTCAGTGTTAAAAAAAAAAAAAGAAGTAATTTTAGAAGAAATGGAGTCTACCACCCTTTATAAGCTATGATAAACATTATATTATGTTAAATCTGAAAAGGGCCAAGATTACTTGAATTTTATCCAGAAAGGCTTAATGTTTAATACCCAACTGAATTTTGTATTTCTGTCCTGTTTTATACTTAAATACAGAATTAAGTGATTAGTGTTTTTCTCATATCATTGCCATAAGAGTTTACAATACTTATTCAACATGGCACCTGTGTGATATTTGGGATGTCTTTAGATCTGGATTGCTCTGGTGATGCCTAGAAGGACACAATTGTAGAATAATACTAAGGATAAATTTCTTAAACTAGAGTGTACAGAGGTATGTAACATCACTTATATAAATACACATCAGTACCTATAAATATAAAATACGAAACATAGTGTAATACAATAAATACTCGAAGTAAAAAGGAATGCGTTAATATTGCACTCACAAAACGACAATTCATAGCAGACCTTGAAACATCAATGGATGTATTTTCTCTTCTTGGATCTCAGATTAGTATCAAATCATATAAAAAGAGAGAAAGAAAATAGACACATAGAGTAGATCTTCATTGAAAAAGACACTCCATATTTTATTGCACTTACAAGATAAAAAGTATTTTGAACATATCACCAAAACTCCACTGGTTTCAATAGCAGTCCAGATTCCAAGTGGGGGTTAAATATAAAATCAAATACACACTGTATAAAATAAAATAAAAATGAGCCCTACACGTTTCCTCCATGTGCATGGACTTCTTCAGGGGGAAAATATGAAAGTCGTGCAGTCTCACAGCCGTCACCACAATTGGAAACTTTTGATCGTTTTGCGAAGTTTAAATGTCCTGGGTAACCACTCCCTCTAGGTGCCATTAGCCAGTCCCAGAGGGAGCCTCACTTACCATTTTCTCTCTTTCAGGAATGCCGTCTGTGGAAAGCTACAATGTGAAAATGTGGGGCAACTACCAATTTTTGGTATTGAACCATCAATTATACAAACCCCAATACAAGGAACAGTATGTTGGGGTGTGGACTTCCAGCTTGGCTCTGATGTCCCTGATCCTGCAATGGTGAACGAGGGAACAAAATGTGGCGAAGGAAAGGTAGGTTAATGTGTACATTGTCAGGTTTCCATGCCGAAGCTTACATGACTGGTATGTTCTTTAATAACAGATTATGTTGTTTACTATGGCAGAAATAATGTAGAGAAGGCCCTGGTACAAGAGATTTTATAGGCTCCTCTTTAGCGTAATGTTGCCTACAAGGTAGATCCTCAATTGTCATACCATTCAATGCTTTGCAACCTGGGGATCTACCATTTGCCCATCCTTGCAGGGTTGTATTTGTGAGAACAGTGTTTTTGTGTTGGAATGTAAGCATGTTTTGTATGGTGTGTGTGTGTGTTTGAATCAGTGTATTTATGTATAGTGTTGGCGTTTGAGTACAGTTGTGTGTTCATATGTACTGTCGCCATTTAAATGCAGTGGTGTATTTGTGTTTAGTGATAGTGCTTGAATGCAGCAATGTGTTTGTATGTAGTTTTGAAGTTTGAATGCAAGGATGGGTGTATGAATGCAAGGGTATATTTGTGTGTAGTGTGGGCTTTTGCAGTTGTGTGTTTGTGTGTAGTATTTGCATTGTATAATGGATGAGAAGGCTGACTAAGCGCCAGTCACACAATCTGGCAGCAGTAGTGGGTCTCATTTTCTCCCAGTGTACATACAGCTTCAAAATGTTGAAAAACATTTCCCTAATGAGGTTATAAAGACAGACTTATAAGAGCTGTGTTTGGATATAATAGTTGAGACTGTGAGGAATATCTCCTCTCTATAGTCTTAGAGTATTCTTTGTGGCAAAACACATTCTGCATTAAAAATACAATGTTATTCTCATCAAATCATTTAATTAGGTAGAGTGTGTTTATCTTTTTAACAGTTTTCAAGTAAAACTTAGGATGTTAGTCTTCTTATAAGATTGAAAGGATGAAATACTGAAAATCCCAATCTGTGATTTTTAATATGTTCTATGGGTCCTGCAGCTCATGGAGTAACTGCCATTGCACACAACTATTGACATTGCACATGCCCACAGGGAACTGCAGAAAAGTTATCATATACACACAATTATCATATACAGCTAAGGGGTTATTTCTAGTACCTTGCTTTTGTTTCTGTGCAAACTAAACTATCTAGGGGGCAGCAATAAAAAAAAATATATATTTCTTTCAAATCACCTAATGGCTGAGGCAACTATACAGGGAGTGCAGAATTATTAGGCAAGTTGTATTTTTGAGGATTAATTTTATTATTGAACAACAACCATGTTCTCAATGAACCCAAAAAACTCATTAATATCAAAGCTGAATATTTTTGGAAGTAGTTTTTAGTTTGTTTTTAGTTATAGCTATGTTAGGGGGATATCTGTGTGTGCAGGTGACTATTACTGTGCATAATTATTAGGCAACTTAACAAAAAACAAATATATACCCATTTCAATTATTTATTATTACCAGTGAAACCAATATAACATCTCAACATTCACAAATATACATTTCTGACATTCAAAAACAAAACAAAAGGCGGAGCCTAACCTCTGACCAAGATGGACGTGTAATCCCTGAGCTCCCTCACCCCTGAGCTTACCATCGGCTTCCATCTGCGATCAAGCACAGCCATCCATCCCTGAAAACATCCAATATCCCCTTCTACAGCAACCCTTCACATTTTCCCACCATGGGAGGCAATAAAAAACGGAGGGAGCACACGCCGTCGGTGGCCACCCTGTTTCGCGCCTCTGAGCAGGGTCGGCCATCTTCGGCCCCGAACACTCAGCAATCTGGCTCCGACTCGGATGACAGCGAGATGCCAGAGGACTCCTCCGCACCCATCACAATGGGCAACCTGAGGAAACTCCTCAGAGAAACGTCCGCGGACATCAAAACCTACACTGCGGCGGAATTGGAGAAACAGATGGCGGGCCTTAAGGGCGACATCGACGCGCTCACAACCCACGCAACGCAGGCCGAGCAAGACATCAGGGACCTGTCCCAAACAACGCAAGCCCAACGGCAAGAACTCCTCACCCTGCAGGACAGAATAGTGCAACTGGAAGATGGCCTGGAAGATCTCAATAATCGATCTCGCCGGAAAAACATCAGGATCCGTGGTCTGCCAGAATCGGTGCCACCGGAGGCCGTCCTCACTACTGTCCAAGAGATCTTCCGCAACCTCCTCCCAGACGCAGCAGCCCATGACCTAACCATAGAACGGGCACATAGAGCACTGCGGCCCCCCACGCCTAATCTAGCCTCACCAAGAGATGTAATAGTGAAACTGCTCCTATTCACCACCAAAGAAAAGCTGATGGCGGCGGCCCGCTCCAACCCACCGACACACCAGGAGCAGCAGCTGCAGTTCTTTCAAGACTTGGCGCCCACAACCCTGCGAAAACGGAGGGAACTGAAACCCCTCACCGCCTCGTTGTTACAGCACGGATGGAAATATACATGGGGCCACCCGTTCAAGTTAATGGTCCGGAAGGACAATCAAGCCTATACCCTGCACTACCCTGCTGACATGTCGGACTTCGCCAAACATATCGGAGTCCCGCTCCTCCAAGCATCCGCACCCTCCGACACAGCACCGCAACGCTCCAGCCGCACATCGCAAAAGACCGACGCGACATCACTACGCATACCTCAGAGGAGCAAACTGCAGCAGACCACGATGAAACCAGCTTGAAGAGCCGCACACAAAGGAGGATGGAGGCGACAGATATAAGCGCAGGACTCTTTCAAGTGTGAACCGGTTGATCAGGTTTTATTTAGGTACTTGTGGCGCCCCCCTTCCCCCTTTAGGGCTGCTGCCCCCTCCCCCCCCCCTGTTTGCCCCGTGAGCCCGCCGCGGCCCCCTTGCGGGGACGTGGGCTGCCCTCCGGGGGGTGGGGCGGGGGCTGCCCCGGCGGGGTATGGTCACGCTGTTCCCCTGGGGGCCACCGGGAGACGGCCTTCATTCGTTGGGGGAGTCTCTACCAATATGATAAACGGGAACAGGGGCACCCCCTGGCCGATTATGGGATCACCGGGACGGACCCAGCCCAGAAACACTCAGGGAGGCTGACGCACGGCTAGAGGCAGGTAGTTATAACTAGGACAGGCCGACCATAAGCTCCCCTGACCAATGTCGCACTAAGCTAACCCACCCTGGGTCACACTCCCCTGGCACATAATAGGCACCGCGCCTCTGTTGACCCATAGGGGATAGGCACCAACCTCTTAGCTGTTAGAGACTAAGGGAGGCCTTGCTGTGCGTCGGTCACCCTCGACTCCCACCGTTATTAAAGGGCTGGAAGGCTAGCATAGCTCATGAGCGCACAGGCGCGGAGGTGGTGAGTCTCGGGCAAATGGGTAGCACACCAGATCTGGATTCACGCATGTCCCGCCGGGGTGCCATATGCAAACCCCGCTGTGCGCCCGCCCGGTCCCCCTACTGGAACCCCCCATTGTGATTATGCACTGTAAGGTGTGAGTGGGGGCCGTTGCTGTGGGCGCACTGGCGCGGGCAGCCCCGGGGGTTTTGAGCGGGACAATGGGTGAACCTGGGACTTCACACAATACCTACCGACTGACGGTGTCCACGTATCGGACAGAGACGACTTAGCCCCACATCGGCAAGACGCCCCACCCCGGACGGCCAACCCCTGACGGACGTCACCCAGGGTTAAACACCTGGACGAAGAGGGATCCCCCTCGAGAGAAACTGCAGCCACCCCCACAGCAATTCAGTAACCAGACATGACACCTAAGTGCAGGATCTTGCAAGAGACCCAAGAACCTAACACCTTCACCTGGACGGACTCAGTGGGCAACTATCCCCCACCCGACACACAGCGGACACTTCCCTTTTCTGTTGACAGTGACATTCAGACGGAGGGGTTTAGACATCGATGATGTATTGCTTTCCCATGTTATTCCACGGTATATACCTTGTAATATGAATGTCAATGCCAAACTGTTGCTTATTGAAGTCTGTATACTGTAATGTAATGTACTGTAATATGGTTGCCAATACAATCCTACTGCCTCAGACAGGCGCCACCCCGCAGGACCCATACATCTCCCCTACACCACTTCCAACATTAAGGGTACCCCAGGTATTATCGCACTCCAACTCTGGAGCAGTGGGGGGAGACCCCTGACAGGAGAAATATGCGGGCTACCACGGCACAGCTGGAAAGTGACCGACACACCACCAATGACACTGTTCACAGGGCTCAGGCAGCACTCCCCAGACACTAAGTGGTTGAGCACCTCGCCAAGTCGGTACACCTAGGGCTGCACAGCAAACAACCCATCCCCATGGCACCATAGCACAACCAGGGTGGACGGTGGCACCCCGCCACATGAAGCCCGGGTTCCCCCCCCTCCCGTCCGGTGACAGCCCCGGGACGCCCATATGCACAGTCGGTGGCCGCTGGGGGGGGGGACCCCGCGACGACAACAGTATGATCCAACGACACACCACATAAAGATGCAAAGGAGAATCATGAACACAGGAGGCCTCAACCGGACGGCCTGCCCCATACGGGTGACCGGCGTACAAGCGCCCTGATACAGAGTCCTCGCTAACACGGGCTGACATATATCCCATACAATACACAACATATAAGCCTACCGCAGACATACAGGAAACGCACAGGCTCAGGGGAGGGTAGGGGACACACTGGCCCTCCCGACCCCACACCCACACACCCCTATCTCTTACCCATACACTTGACCACCCTTTGCCCCCACAGAAAAGCGGGGCAAAACTCCGCCTCCGACTATCCTGGCTCTATCCTGGTAAGACCAGGTACGATCGACTTACCTAAAGAACCCACCAACACTTATCACCACACAACACCCGAACACTACACTACCTTTCTCTTACCCCTTCTTCCCCAGCCGACCACCCACCCACACCCCATCCACCCACCTGGTCCCCCTCTGTTGCACCGCCCAGGGGCAAGCCCCCCCGGTAGGGGATAATTGGGAAAAGGATCCATGGCACCCCCACTGACGTGTCTCTCCATCAATTGTAAGGGCCTCAACAACCCTCTCAAGCGCCACCAAACCATGCGATGGGCAAACAGAACCCGCACTCACATTATTTTCCTACAAGAAACCCATTTTCTACACAACAGAACTTTCCCCCTCCAAAATAGAAGCTACAACAGGACCTATCTTGCTAACTCACCGACAGGCAAACAAAACGGAGTGGCAATACTACTGCACAAAGCATGTCCCCTTACTGTGGAGAAAACAGAGGCAGACCCACAAGGGCGATATGTAACGGCGGCAGGGACAATAGGCTCCCAAAAATACGCCTTTTCCTCGATCTATGCTCCCAATGTCCCTTCCACCTCCTTCTGGCTAGCGCTACAAGCACATTTAGCACTATTCTCCTCCTACCACTTGGTAATAGGAGGGGACTGCAACGCCACCCCATCCCCAGCGATGGATAGACACAGGGCAAGCCACCAAACGGCATCTCGGGGTCGCACGGCAACCTCTGACAAACTTCTCCAAGCCTTCCTCATGCGCACACACCTTGTGGACGTATGGAGGGCGCAACACCCGGCCGTTCGGGATTATACATTCTATTCCCACCCCCACCAATCCCACTCACGCATAGACATATTCTTGACCTCCCCATCTGTGATACCGATGATCAAATCCACGACCATAGGATCAATCACGTGGTCAGACCACGCTGACATATCACTTAGCCTCGACCTGCCGGCCACGACCCGCCGATGGCATTGGCGCCTGAACCCCACCCTACTGCATAACCCAGCGATCAGAGACCATACCTCTCAAGCAATCGCCGACTATTTCACAGTGAACCAACACTCAGTCACCACACAGGGGACACTGTGGGCGGTGCATAAGGCAGTAATTCGTGGCACCCTAATAAGTCAAGCCACCCACCACAAGAAACTACGCCTAGCAAAATTAGAACATAACCTGAAAGAACTCCGCTCACTGGAAGTCGCCTTCAAAACCCAACCCACTCCAGACTTAACTGTTAAAATACGCCAACTTCAGACGGCCATAAAAGACTTCATGTCCACGGACACAGTCCGGGCCCTCCAATGGACCCGCCAGCTCTTTTACGAGAAGTCCAACAGAGCGGACACCTTACTTGCCCGTAAACTCAATCGCAGAACCGCACATAAACGAATCACCAAAATCCACTCTAGAGAGGGACAGCTGCAGGACTCACCAGACCAAATAGCAAAGATATTTCAAGAATACTTCTCGGAGCTCTATGATCATAGCCCCCAACACAGACGAGACCCCGCACCACTAACCACCAAAATCAACGAATACCTCGACTCTATCACCCTACCCTCACTAACACTCGAAGGGGCTAGCCGACTGGCCGAAGAAATTACTATAGAAGAAATAGCAAAAGCACTCAAAACACTAAAACCAAACAAATGCCCGGGCCCAGACGGATTCTCGGGGTTATATTACAAAACCTTCGCGTCGACCCTACTCCCGCAACTAAGCAAACTCTACAACTCACTCCTACAGGGAGACCCCCTGCCCCCTGACATGCTGCAGGCAAACATCTGCCTCCTGCCGAAACCTGGCAAGACCCACCTCGAGCCCGGACATTACAGACCAATATCCCTACTAAATGTAGACGTTAAACTATTCACGAAGGTGATGGCGGAAAGACTTAACCCCCTCCTTCCTCGACTTATCCACCCAGATCAAGTAGGCTTTATCCCACACAGACAAGCCAGTGATAACACTAGGTGCACCTTCGACCTTATCTGGTACACCAACCGCAGACGCATACCGACCTTGCTATTATCCCTAGACGCCGAAAAGGCATTTGACAGATTGCTATGGCCCTTTCTTTTCGCAACCTTACAGAAATTTGGCTTCCCATCACCCTTCCTGGACGCACTGACGACCCTCTACTCTTCCCCCACGGCCACTCTTCTCCTACAATCGACGACAGCCCCTTCCTTCCAAATTCGGAATGGAACGCGACAAGGGTGCCCACTCTCCCCCATCCTCTTCGCCATCTCTCTTGAACCACTACTCCAAGTCCTGCGTAACCACAACGAGATCCAAGGAGTGCGAATTAGGGATGAAACTTATAAGATTGCGGCATATGCAGATGATGTACTCCTGTCAATAACAGACCCTTTGAACTCCCTGCCACCCCTGTCCATGGAGCTCACGAAATACGCACAACTTTCGGGATACAAACTCAACCTAGGAAAAACCGAGGTCCTCCCAATCCAAGTAGATCAAACCACTCTCCAAAACCTCCAAAGGAGACACCCGTTCACATATCAGACCACAGCCCTGAAATACCTAGGTATCACGCTCCCAGCGGACCTCACACAAACCTACAACTTAACTACACACCCCTGCTAGCGACGGCCACACAAGACTTAGCAAAATGGAAAAACATGTCGATCTCATGGATCGGCCGAACGACCTCGATCAAAATGAACCTCCTCTTTCAGACCCTTCCAATACCGATCCTAGCCTCTGACTTTAAAAAACTTCAAACTCATATAGACAAGTTTATATGGGCGGGAAAAAGAGCGCGCATAGCCCGACGCACACTGTACATACCAAATAGGCAGGGTGGACTAGGACTTCCCAACCTTACCCACTACTTCTATGCGGCACAAATAGCACAGACAATCCAACTCCACGCGGCCCCTGGCCTTAAGAGATGGGTAGACCTAGAACATAATATATTTGGTTCAGACTTTCCCTCTCTCTTTATCTGGCTCCCAAAAGACGCCAGGCCACCGACTCCCATCACCTCCCCAGCTATTCTCACCATGATAAACATTTGGGATAAAATCACCCAAAAACATGACCTTATCTCCCAGCCCTCCCCACTAATGCCCATCCTCCGGAACACTAAATTCACGCCAGGTATGAACCCAAAGGACTTCGTCCGTTACGAAGACAACGACTTGATCCGCATTCACCAATTTTACAAAAACCAAACTATCATACCCTTCGCGGAACTCCCTCAACAGACCCCCTTCATAGCTCGCGACCTCTTCCGTTACCTACAGATCCGCAGCTACATAGAAAAACCAGCCTTAGTGAAAGCGAGCAACTCCCCTCTCACACCGCTGGAAAAAGCGTGCAACACACATCCACTAGGCACGGGACAAATATCAATCTTATACTCCTTACTAAGCAGACAACCACGAGAGGGATCTCTGTCCTACACTGCAGCCTGGGAGAGAGACCTTGGCCCCATAGGGAACCAGAGCGATTGGGCAGACATATGGGAAGCTACAGCAACGGTATCGATCTGCGTCAATCATAAAGAACAAGCATACAAAACCCTCCTCCGATGGTACGTCACCCCACTACGCCTGAAACAAATGAAACAATCAGATAACGATCTGTGCTGGAAGGGTTGTGGGAACAGAGGCACATACACTCACATGTGGTGGGAGTGCCCCCGGGTAACCACTCTGTGGCAACATATGGCGCGACTCGCCACACAGGTTCTACACACCACAATCCCGTTAGACCCCTGCCTGTGGCTCCTATCCAGACCACTTAAAAACACCCCAAGGGCACAAAACAAACTACTGGCCAAGCTAGCTCTGGCCACCAGACGAGCGATAGCGGAGAAATGGGGGAGCCCAGATGTCCCGTCCACCACAACCATAACACAGAAAATTAACGATGCCATGCAAATGGACAAACTAACTGCCTTAATACACGACAATACCAAACACTTCGACAAAATATGGGAGCCATGGATCTTCGAATTCCCCACCCCGCCGAACGTCCCATCAGGGGGGATTGACCAGGTGGGAGGGAGCACCCGAGGTCCTCCAACACGGCCGATTGACCCAACCACACAGAGCGAGGCTCGAACTCTGGCTAACACACCTCGGACCAGACCACACTGTCCAGCAGACCCCAGAGCACATCCAAAGTAGAGATGACAAACAGTGTCACAGGTAAACAAACCACAACCCCAAAACTTTAGACACACATAGCAACTCAGGAACAAACCAAACAGACTACACATCTTAGCACCGTTAGAGGCAGCCCACCAATCATGGCGGGAGGCACTCGACCAGAGCAAAAACACTTGGCCCAACACTCCCCACCAGCCATCTATAACCCGAGGACGGGCACACACACAGACCATGGATAGAGTTCTAGCCTACCCAAACGTATAACCACCCAACCCCAGAATACTCAACCCCACGGCATATCCCAGCCTGGACAGGGGTCGCAACACATCTATAGGTCCACCACCAAGCCTCAAACACCAGCCTCACGGAGTGACAGACCCCCCCCCCCTTCCTGTACACACCCCAGACAGAGACTCACAAACACACACCACCTCCTATCTGGGACACTAAACACACCACACACACAACAACACGTCATATAAACCAAACGTAACACACGTGAAACCACGGTATACTGTTACGCGATGTAATATAGTTCACCCCACTCCAGGAGTTACACCCTGGAGCCCCCTTCCCACTAAATACAGAGTCAAACGAAAGCGATTATAAACAGCAGCAGCAACCAGAACCACCGCACAATCAGGCACACCACTAGGTCATAGCTCAAACATCTTGCCAGCTACAGACAAAGTAAGCAATAAACAGGAACTCTGTGTACCTGACCTTCTACCCAAGCCCCCCCTCATTTGTGTACCCTACCCCGGCTAATATGAACAAGCAACGACGAAGAAACTCTATAAAAATTAGACCAGGAAGGCTACTGTGCCTGGCACACATGAGGTACAATGTTAACAGTAGATTCAACCTTGTTTTGATAACTGCCTTTGATGTACAATATGACGGTCATATTAATCCATGTCAAAGTATGATACTCTGTCATAACAATAATCAAAAGGACGACTGGTCCTAAAACCCTGTTACCCTCCTCCCCCCACCCCTTCTTCCTTTCTGTACCCCTTTAACCCCCCCTTTGTGTTTTTGACTTGAAAACAATAAAAATCTTGAATTTCAAAAAACAAACAAAACAAAAACAAATCAGTGACCAATATAGCCACCTTTCTTTGCAAGGACACTCAAAAGCCTGCCATCCATGGATTCTGTCAGTGTTTTGATCTGTTCACCATCAACATTGACATTGCGTGCAGCAGCAACCACAGCCTCCCAGACACTGTTCAGAGAGGTGTAATGTTTTCCCTCCTTGTAAATCTCACATTTGATAATGGACCACAGGTTCTCAATGGGGTTCAGATCAGGTGAACAAGGAGGCCATGTCATTAGATTTTCTTCTTTTATACCCTTTCTTGCCAGCCATGCTGTGGAGTACTTGGACGCGTGTGATGGAGCATTGTCCTGCATGAAAATCATGTTTTTCTTGAAGGATGCAGACTTCTTCCTGTACCACTGCTTGAAGAAGGTGTCTTCCAGGAACTGGCAGTAGGACTGGGAGTTGAGCTTGACTCCATCCTCAACCCGAAAAGGCCCCACAAGCTCATCTTTGATGATACCAGCCCAAACCAGTACTCCACCTCCACCTTGCTGGCGTCTGAGTCGGACTGGAGCTCTCTGCCCTTTACCAATCCAGCCACGGGCCCATCCATCTGGCCCATCAAGACTCACTCTCATTTCATCAGTCCATAAAACCTTAGAAAAATCAGTCTTGAGATATTTCTTGGCCCAGTCTTGACGTTTCAGCTTGTGTGTCTTGTTCAGTGGTGGTCGTCTTTCAGCCTTTCTTACCTTGGCCATGTCTCTGAGTATTGCACACCTTGTGCTTTTGGGCACTCCAGTGATGTTGCAGCTCTGAAATATGGCCAAACTGGTGGCAAGTGGCATCATGGCAGCTGCATGCTTGACTTTTCTCAGTTCATGGGCAGTTATTTTGCGCCTTGGTTTTTCCACACGCTTCTTGCAACCCTGTTGACTATTTTGAATGAAACGCTTGATTGTTCGATGATCACGCTTCAGAAGCTTTGCAATTTTAAGAGTGCTGCATCCCTCTGCAAGATATCTCACTATTTTTGACTTTTCTGAGCCTGTCAAGTCCTTCTTTTGACCCATTTTGCCAAAGGAAAGGAAGTTGCCTAATAATTATGCACACCTGATATAGGGTGTTGATGTCATTAGACCACACCCCTTCTCATTACAGAGATGCACATCACCTAATATGCTTAATTGGTAGTAGGCTTTCGAGCCTATACAGCTTGGAGTAAGACAACATGCATAAAGAGGATGATGTGGTCAAAATACTCATTTGCCTAATAATTCTGCACTCCCTGTAGACCACCAATAGGCATTAATGGAGGGTAATGGAGTAAAACCAGTCATTATTATTTCATGGGCTGTCATCACACAATTTATTCTTACAACACTAGAATTTATATATTAATTCTTCTTACTAGGTGTGCCGTAATTACCAGTGTGTTGATGCTTCAGTGCTGAATTATGACTGTGATATCAATATCAAATGTGGTGGAAACGGGGTAAGTTTTAATGGATACGCAACTTTTTAAAGGCCGTTTACATGAGACGAGCCATGTTATATCTATGTAATGTTTCTGTGTAAATCTAAGGCACATCATTAGAAAAGGCATTATCTACAATCTTAGGCTCGCTATTACTACTAAAACATCCTCCCCAGCAATGATCATTCTTGCTGGGTTGGAACTTGCAGATTTCAGAGTAAAATAAACAGAAATTTACTGTGAGGAAAGTCTATTTAAATGAAAGAACTAGGACTAAACGTGAAAGTTTTTATCATAGAACTGAGTGCACTCTAAACGTGGGCAGTATATCCTCAGTTATATCTAACCATCACTTGGTTATTATACAATTTTTAGGGGCTTATGAGAATGGGGGGAAAAAAGTGTTATCTACACCCAAGTGTAAAAGCATGACCGCTGATTACAATGCTTTTGGTGATTATTTTGTGTACCTTGCCTCCTGGATTCTCAGCAGATCCTGTCACTGTACTACCTTTGATGCATGTAAAATCTCACACTTGCAATACGGGAAGCATCTATGAATAATAGCACATATTCGAGAAATACCAGTAATTCATGTTTGCATTTGTATTTTGAAGGTATGTAATAGCAATAAGAACTGCCACTGCAATGATGGTTGGGCTTACCCTGCATGTCAGGCGAAAGGACACGGGGGCAGCATAGACAGCGGTCCGACATATAATGGTAAGTTATCAGCAGTATAGACATTTGTATTGATCTACTAAAGCTGAATGAAGGAATACACTGCACTCAGACAGCATGGTTGACCAGAGGGGTCAACACTAAAGGGATACTCTAAGTAACAAAACAACTTTAGCTTAATGAAACAGTTTTGGTGTATAGATCATGCCCCTGCAGTCTCACTGCTCAATTCTCTGGTGTTTTGAATTTAAATCACTTTTGTTTTTGTTTATGCAGTCCTAGCCACACCTCCCGTGGCTGTGACTGACACAGCCTGCATGAAAATATTTCCTGTTTGCAACACAAAGGGGAATATTAATCAAAATATCCGTAGTCCGTGTTAAATACTCTCATTATTTTAAACATTTATTAAAGTAATCAAAAAATAACTAGTTTTCTCAACATGCATTCCTCCAGTGTATGACAGAAATGTTCTTTGCAGAAGACCACTAAACTTATAGGGGAGTAAAATTTCTGCCACTTTTCTGTCGTAAATAGTGAAAATATTCATAGATCCATTGCATCCGCTAAAAATAGACACACATTCAAAAATGACACATTCCAAAAAATAGCTCACTGAATATTAGACAGAAAAGTGTCAGAAACACTTTGATATATCTCCCCCAGTGAGTTTACTTTATGACACTTTTATGTTGTGCCCCCTTAATTAAACTTTAATAACACACAAGAGGCCTCTGCAGGCTCTAGCTGGCAATTAACCATGCAGGAAATTAGAACTTCTAAATTAAACACACTGGAAAGTAAAAAGGAAGTGTGTAGGGAGGCTGTGTAAGTCTCAGCCAGGGGAGGTCTCATAGCAGATGTTTTCCTTGCCACCTCTGTACTTCTGAGTTTTTGCACAGAGTAAATTGACTCTATCATTTAATTGTAAACAACAACCACTTGTAATTTCGAATGTTGACACTGATGAGCTATTGTGGGAGCCATTATTTTTGAATTGTTCCATGTTGCCTACCTCTGTATTAATATGTTTATTATTTTATTACCTTGCATAAAGGAACTGTAGACTCTGATTGTCTTGAGGATCGGTATTTCTGTTCAGTTCTGTTGGAGTATTGTGTATTATTGCCTTTCTTGTTTTTCTTATCACTTAGATAAAGATACATCACTCAGGGATGGCCTGCTGGTTTTCTTTTTGCTTATTGTCCCACTCCTGGGTCTTGGAGCTTTCGTGTTTTTCCGGAGGAATGAACTGAAAAGGAGATTCTGCAGGAAAAAACGATCACAAGCACATGAGTAAGTATGCATCATATATAAGGGCTTGCTAACATTTTTGTCATTGTAATTGCAAGTTAATGGAAGTTTAGGATTAGACAAAGCATTATTTTAGCAGAACTTCTCTGTTTCCAGGTTTCAAAGCTTTCAAAGCTGCTTCTCTGTTTCCTAATATTTTTCCACTATATACTGCTAGAATTAGCCCTTTGTTAACCAGTGCCCTTAGCAGAGATACAATTACCCTTTTTCACATTTAATATATAGCACAATTACGAAAGTTGATTTACACATACTCTGGACTAGACACATGTAATGACTATCATTATATATTTTAACTTTAGAATTACATGTAAACTGTCCCCTTTCTGTCCCTATGGTTTTTTCCGATAGGTATAAATTGTACAGTTTTGGTTGATTTGTACCCTATCTTCATTTTTGCTGTTATTTGGGAAAACTCAAAAATGCATGTTTTCCTTAATAAACTTACTGTTACTGTACCACCCAGTGTAGTAGTTCTGAATATTATTGGGTGACTGATTTCAGTGTCTCTTCGTGAAATGTAGCAAAATATAACAAAAAAAAGGAATCACTTTAAAGGACCACTATAGGCACCCAGACCACTTCAGCACAATGTAGTGGTCTGGGTGCCAGGTCCATCTAGGGTTAACCCTGCCTGCTGTAAACATAGCACTTTCATAGAAACTGCTATGTTTACAAATGGGTTAATCCAGCCTCTAGTGGCTGTCTCATTGACAGCCGCTAGATTTTCACAGTGAGAAGACATCAGCTTCCATAGGAAAGCATTCAGAATGCTTTCCTATGGACTGGCTGAATGCGCGCGCATGTGCATTCAGCCGATGATGACCGAAGGAGGAGGAGAGTCCACAGCGCCAAGGGAGCCCGGCACTGGAGAAAGGTAAGTGTTTAACACTATAGTGCCAGGAAAAAGAGTTTGTTTTCCTGGCACTATAGTGGTCCTTTAAAGCCGAAATTAAAAAGCAACTCTAAATGAGACTGTACTTAAAGGCCTTTCAGGCCAGCTGTTAATTCCTCCAAGCGGTGCAGTGGTACCCAGCAGTCTTCCCAACAATAGGAAAAACTTGCGTTCTAGGGCACAAAGACCTGGTGGTAACTCTACCGTTTAATTACTTCTTTGACCCATCGACATTAAACAACCTATCAGTGAAATGGTTTTCTAGGACTGTCAAGCTCTTTTGATTGGTCTGACTGCAGTAGACACTTCCTAGTTACTGCATTAAATTAAAGAAGCAGTAAAGTGTTTAAAAGTTTAGCTAATATAAAGCTTTAGTTTTTTTCCATGTTTGGATTATCTGGCCACTGACCAATATTTGTTCTCTTTCTCAGTGCTGGATTTAGGGCCTGGAGCTGAGAATGGGCCTAACAACAGAATCTTAATTTGCATTTCTATTGTTATAGTAGTTATGGACTCGATGTGTAACATGTATAGTACACTCATTGCTGCGCCATGTGACCCCTGTGCTCTCCCTGCTGTTTGATTTCAGTGCCTTAAAGGACCACTATAGGCACCCAGACCACTTCAGCTCAGGTCCCTCTAGTTTTAACCCTGCAGCTGAAAACATAGCAGTTTCAGAGAAAGGGTTAATCCAGCCTCTAGTGGCTGTCTCCCTGACAGCTACTATAGGCTGCTTTTTGCGATTCTCACTGTGAAAATCACAGTGAGAAGACGCTGGACGTCCGTAGGAAAGCACTGATGTGTAATGCTTTCCTATGGGCGGTTTGAATGTGCGCGCAGCTCTTGCCGCTCATGCGCATTCGGACCTGATTTTGGCAGGGGGTGGAGAGTTCCCCAGCGCTGAGGGAGCCCGGCACTGGATTAAAGTATGTGGCTGAAGGGGTTTTAACCCATTCAGCCCAGCGGGAGGGGGGCCATGGGGAGGGGGGCTAATAATCCTATAGTGCCAGGAAAACAAATTTGTTTTCCTGGCACTATAGTGGTCCTTTAAATCTGAATATCTGCTCCCACAACATAAACCCCAGCCTATATGCACAGTACAGGCTGTGTACAGGAAAAAATAATTAATAAAAAATGTATTAATAAATAGCAATGGAGCTCTACTGTAGTGGCATCTGCCGTTTGCTGATAAATAAAAACTGAATTTATATTCAAATCATAGGCCTAAAGCTGTGGCTCATATAGTCACCTTTGCTATTCCTATATTGTTATTGGCTGAACTCCTTTCCATAAATAAAAACCTTGTCTCCTGTCTGGTGTAGCGATGGGGGGGAAGGCTTTCAAAGTTTGATGATTCACATATAAACTGCAGCACAAATGTAGCTCCAAACCACCTGAGAAATCTAGTATTGGAATACTTTGTGGTATATCCACTACATTTGTGGTATATCCTCTGAGGAGGTTGATATATGGGGTAGGTATCTGGGAGACTTTCTCACTGTTGTCCAGGAGCAAATGCACAAAATACTGTTTAGAAGGTTTACTACACCTGTGAAGGTTTTTTCAGACGTGAAAGATACCATCCAGTCTATGTTGGAGACAATGCGGTTATAATGGCAGATATTGCTTATTAATTGTAGACATGCATCATATGCAATACTATGTTTCAGTTTGACATTATTATTATTATTATATTTATAAAGCGCCAACAAATTCCGTAGCGCTTTACAATGGGTGGACTAACAAACATGTAATTGTAACCAGACAAGTTTGACGCACAGAAACAGAGGGGTCGAGGGCCCTGCTCAATGAGCTTACATGCTAGAGGGAGTGGGGTAAAATGACACAAAAGGTACACAAATGACACAAAAGGTAAGGGAAGTATTAGGGAAGTAGATTGGTAGAAAAGTATTAAATGACTCAAAGACTTATTGTGAGGTTTTTTGGAGCCAATAACAGTTTAATTGATATGATTTTGTGGAAAAGTGAGTTTTTAATGATTTTTTTGAAGGAGTGGAGACTGGTGGAGTTTAATTAGTTTTTCATGTTTAATTAGTTTTTCCTTGTTATGAATTCATATTTGAAATGTACCTCTCATTTCAGAGTTGATAGAACAAACCAGCCTGGAGGGCAGAGAAATGCAGCAGGCCCGCCCAAGAATGTACCAAACCAAGTACCTGGAAGTGGGGGTCCAACCACAGGTCCCCCAAGGAATGCACCTAATGGTCCACCTGCCAGGGTTCCACCAACCTCAGGTTTTCAAAGGAATGCACAAAATTTTCCACCAGTCGGGGGGCAACCTGGTAACCCAAGAAATATGCCTCCTTCAGGGCAACAGAAAACTTTTCAACCTACTACCAATCGTGACACTGTAAGTATTTTGTTGTGTGTAAATGTTACTAGCCTAAGTGCTAGTGAATAAATATAGTAATATTGCCTGATATAAACCTATTGCAGGTAAGTATTTCATTCTTCTATCTAAATTTGAAATTCTGTGTGCACATCTGAGATAAAGAGACCTGCATCCCTATCACTGGCAAGTTTTGATAGATTATGCAATAGAAACCTGCAAAAGGGTTTAATTGCTGCATTTTAGAGTACTACAGCATGTCTCAAAAATGTATACACATTTTAACAGCTGAAAACTAACTTCATTATGACTTATTTTCTGGTTTAACAGGCACTGACAAAAAAAAGTATTTATTTATTTATGTAGATTCTTAAAATTCATTCTGAAAATGAACTGCATGTTAATAAACACTTTATAATCATTCAAAGTGTGTATACAGTTTTGGGAGCTTGGCATATGTAAACCAATGGGAGGCTAATCATTATGGCTGTGAAACAGTCACATGTTAAAACACGCTCTGTTTTATGTTGGACACAATGCAAGCATAAAGGAACGTCTCTCCACATGTTAACATGCTTCATTGTTGTCCATACTGGTGGAAGGCCTTCTCATTAAATTATATGTATTTTAAATAAATATAAGCAGCAAACCCTCTAAGAGGTGGTTAATAAGAAATAAAATAGGCCTGGGTAATTTTTCATCTACCTTGCAGACAGCTACAACAACAGCAGTGGGACCTGCCTCTTACCTCACGCCCTAGGGCCAGGTTGCATGGGGAGTAGGCTTGAGCAGATGAAGTGTTAGAGAAGTGGCATGGGTCCACAGGGGAGCTTAATTAGGCTTACTTATAAGACGGCCTAGGAGGGCTGAATTACATTGATTCGGTTTGCTCATCAGGCCCAGCCAGCACTTCAATGAAAATGGAGCATTTAGGCCTCTCCTTACCAGGAAAGGTTAAAGGATCTTAACATGTATAGATCGGATGATAGAAGCATTTAAATACGTAAAGGAGGAGACTATATCTAAAAGAAGAAAAACTACCACAACAAGAGGACATAGTCTTAAATTAGAGAGGCAAAGGTCTAAAATAATATCAGGAAGTATTACTTTACTGAGAGGGTAGTGGATGCATGGAATAGCCTTCCAGCTGAAGTGGTATAGGTTAACACAGTAAAGGAATTTAAGCATGTGTGGGATAGGTATAAGGCTATCCTAGATAGAATAATGAAAGTGTTCATAAAATTGGGCGGACTAGATGGGCTGAATGGTTCTCATCTGCCCTCACATTCTATGTTTCTATGTTGATAATTGAAGCTAAAGACCATCAGAGAAAGAGGAAGTCTGTTTCATTGTGTCCTTGGCAATTACTGCCCCAGAAGACAGACCTGTCTTTTGACTTGAGGCATATACATTTTAACACCCAAAATTGAGGTATTGACTGGCTTTAGGTGGGTGTCAGCCAGTCACCGCAAAGTAAACATTCTTTTTCAAGATTGGTTGCTTTTTTTTTTTTTGCTTTAAAAAAAACTAAAAATAATCTGGACATGCTTACTCACTGTCTCAGCAGCTAGTCCAGCAGCAACCAGATACTTTTAAGAAAGGGGGAGGGACAATGCAGAACAATATATTGTTCAAACACAGTTATTTTAAATGTGTAAGTTTTTTTTATTGTAGATTATACTATTGGGGCACTACCCCTGTGGACAAACATTCACTGTTTGGTTGCGTTTGGAGTCTGTTAGTAACAGTTCCTCTTCCCCTCCTTTTCCATTCCCCTTCTCTGCTAGACTTTGTATTCAGCTTCTTGTTTTATTATGTTGGTATACAATGGTTTCCTCTCTGACTTTAAATAGAATATAAAGGACAAGCAACAAAGACATTGGGCCTCTATGTAAATGCAACATATCAAAACTCATTTTATTCTGTTTACCAATCCCTTCAGATCCATTTACAAAGCAAGCTGCAGATTAATGTTATTATATAAATTACATAGCTACAAAAGGATCCTAATCCGTTGTGAGGAAGATACATTTGAAACTAGCATTTTGTTTCCTTCTCCTCCAGCCTCATAAAGAAAGCAAGTTTGCTGTACCAACATACATGGTGAAGCAGCCACAGCACCCATCCAGGTTTGTACTGAGTCCTACCTTGTCCAGTCTACTCTAATGTTTCCTATCTGAACCAACAACTCTTTGTTACTCAATGTTTTTTATCCTTATGACCTTATGATACTTTGTAGAAATTATTCCTGTAACTAGAACAGTGTAGGCAGTGCCAATATTGAGAATCAGCCAAATAGACAATCTCACTGTTAAAAATATATCTAACATAATCCTCCTACTAAAGTTAATCAATAACAATGTGTGTAATTGTTCTTACAGACCGCCACTTCCTCACCAAAGAGAAGCACATCCCAATGTCACCCCATCTCGCCCACCTCCTGCACCTCCAGTATAACCACCAGTCTTTTTAGAACTTGTACACTGAGTGCATCCTTAATTCAGGGAGAGCCGTGGCTTTGGTGAAAAAGACTCTTGTCCAAAAGGTGCATTTGATGGCCAATCGTGACATCTAAGGGAGATGTAGCAATCTACTTTCAGGGTTGCTATCAAGATGCCTGCATCATAATTATGAACCCCACACGTCTCAAAGCACATAACATTTCCATTGTCCTGTCTCCAAAAGAATGGTGTACGTATATATGCACTACAGATTAATATTATATAATGTATGCACTCAAAATTTCACTTTTAAATTAATATCCCCATATCTGATTTTGGTGTTCGAATTTTCCATCCACACCAGAACTCTCCAGATTTGTATTAAAGTCATTTCTATCTCATAAACAAATGCCTTAAAAGAGCCCAGGTGTAGGATTTCAACAGTTCTCTTACCTCATTTAAGACATACGCCATGTCTAGTCCCAAGTGAGAGTCACTTATTGATAATATGTCTGGGTATTTTCTGAGTCTGAGATCGTAAGATTCCGTTTGTTAGTCAACTATTACACTGTGAATACACAATTGATATATGCTGGACGACAGGCTTGTGTATGCTTCAACATAAGTAATATTCTACATCGAAATAGTATCCTACATTTTTAAGGAAAATTTAGGAATAAAATATATGTATCTAAAAAAAGCTATAGAAAAAACCTGAAAACCTTCTGTGCAGGTCTAATTTTATATTAATGAAATGTTCAAATTTGAAAACCTAAACTGCACTATTCTTTGTTACCCTTTCATTTAGACAATTTGCAGATAAGTGCTACACAACATTTATCTTAACCCTACACTTGTACCCACTCACAGGTCCTTAGATTGAGAATATGGCTCATTTGAACTGCAGGCGATGTTTGACATTTTACTGGAATCTTTATATAGCCTAAATCTGTTTAAATTGTATTTGTTTGACAGATGGAACAAACAAATGGAGATATGCAAGGTATTTTAACAGAGCCTTAAACTATTACCCTCACAATCATTACATTTTAACCTCTGAAGTTCATATATGGCTGATTTATTTGTGTCTGATTCAGAGTTGATTTCGAATATCCATTATATTAAAATCCCTCTAAGTCTCTGATTAAGGTATGGCTATGTATCCAGCTGCTAATAGCTACAATTCACAAAATCCTATGGAAGCCTATGGTCAAAATCTTTTTCTTTTTGCTAACCTAAAATTTAGACTGCAAGGGGATAATAGGCATAGGTGAATGAGAATCAAGGAAGTTGTAGAACGTAAATAAGTTACCAATCCCAGACCTGAAGTGAGTGTACTTTTTACAGAAACTCATTTTAGAATATGGTGTATAATTATGATTGATGAATTGCATTATATTCTGCAGATTGCATCTTAGAATGCCACTATAGCTCCCGTTGGTCACTCCTTACAATACAGCTAATTGATTGTTTTTATATTTCGAATAATACTATACTTGAAGTCGTTAATGGTAAAGACATTTTAAGAATGTATGTTTAAAACTTTTAGTTTATCACCCTTAGCTGATCTTGTGATTTTGAATTGTGAAATGTAGGGATTTTTTTACAGGAAGTAGTAATCTTAATTTTCTGGCATTGTACAAAAATACTTTTAATGGGACTTCCTCAAAAACTGCAGTATCAGTTAAAAACTTACTTTGCCAGAGTCCAGGTCCCACACAGTCCACTGAAAAGCAATTTTGTACCTTCTAGTCCCTGAAACCTAAACATTATTTCAAAAGTGTTTGGTACAGGAGTGCTAAGCATAAAGAATTCAAGTTGGTGCTACCCAAAAGGAGATCAAATGCATACCTCCAAACAAAAGGATTTAAAAATACAAAAACAAACACAGGGTGATGGAGGATGGGGCCAGAATTGCAGCATGCAACTAATGCAGTGCATTGGTGATGAGAGGCATGCAGCAATGCGAGCTTATCAGCACAGCATATTAGCATGCTAGATTCACAGACAACCCTTCAAGCCAGCTGACCAAGCGTCCTTGTACAGCGTAGCAACAAAATGGTGGCAAGTGACCAGCAAGCAAGCCAACCAAAGCCCTTGCACAGAGTTCTGCAGAAGTGGTGTTGCATGGGCTAAGATATGCTCACACTATCTTTGTCCATGCTATTTTGGAATTTGTCTAGAAATGGTACATACACTTTAAAACCCAAGATGGCTAGACAGTTGTCCCACATCAGGAGTGTCCTGCTGGACTCAGGACAATGGGAGGGAGGCAAACTAAGTTGGGATAAGCAGCCAATAGAGTTGTGACCCTTTTGCAGCATTCCTTGCACACTGATATGTGGAGTGCCAACCAGTTTGCATGCATGGTGCATTTGATATAGTTGTACGCTGCGTGCTTTTTAGAGGAACCACATGTGACACTTATTCAGACCATATTCTATAGTTAAATAATACATGAGAATCCTTCAACATTGCTGTTTTGTGTTTTCCCAGCTAGTGATTTAGGTCATTTGTTCACAATTCCGCTGTCCATTTCCACTTGAATAGCAATTACACTTTTCTAGAGCACTCACTTTATAGATGGGTGTGACAAGATTAGAGGGTAGCGCATAAAAACAATGTACTAACCTTTTTTATTACAGCATACATTCATTTTTTTTTCCATTTCTTTTAGCACAATGTATAAATGTTTTAAGTGATGCACAGCAATACTTTAGCCCATTTATTTAACGTGGAAAAAAACTTATCATGATGAAATCAGTAACACCTCTGTTAAGATGCACATTTTCGAAGAGTTTTTTAACACGTTGCACCAGGAACACTCCAATTAATATTGATAGCTACAGCTACGTTAAATGCACTAATTGACAGAGGACTGCATTGCAGAACACTTTGGTACCCAAAGGGTTTTGTTCTTGTACAGATAACAATATAGGTGAAGCTGCTGTGAAATTAGGTAATTGGTCGCATTTTAATCTTTGTTGTTTACTGTACACAATAATAACTATAAAATGTATGGTGTAATTAAGTGTATTTTACGAACTATTCCCATGATTGGAATGCACTAAAATTCAGTTAATACTAAGCATACAAATAGACAGTGTCTTGCTAGGAAACTAAAGTATAGTAGTCTATAGCTGGTACATGAAGGAAATGAAAAAAGTTACTCTATTTTGTAATATATTTCTGTTCACCAAAAATATTTCTTACATATATTAGATGTACATGAAATCATATTGTGTAGGGAGCAAATACATTTTTTATTTAATTTCTTTTACCACACTGTTAAGGCCCACATTACCTTTTTTTCCCATTTTTATTTTGTTATTTTCTTACCTCACTTTATGGACCCACATTAATTGTTTTCCAATTTAATTTAATTTTTTTAACCTCACTGTTAAGGCCCACATTACCTGCTTTCCCTACGGGCCTTCACAGCCCAGCCTAACTTGGCACATAAAATGGTACACATTTGTAAATAGAATATAGATGAAATGATAATATGGGCTCAAATAGAATTTAGTTATAAAAAACAAACAAACTCTGTATAGCTTTGCCCACCACCTTGTAATACTGTAAAATCAAATAAAAGTATATAAAATTAATCTAAAAAGAAACATTTCAATATTTGATTTGTTTCACTAGACGTCTGATATCATGATGTATCCCAGGATTAAAGTAGATTTAAGTACTGTGTTTTTTTTTTCTATTTATTAGATTTATTGACCGGAAATGTAGCCTACAGTTTGTTTCTATGAGCCCATGGCATTCACAAATTCCCATTAAATGAATACACTCTCATGGTATTCCATAATCTGTTGATTATATAATTCTATAATTATTTCTTAGGCTGAGCCACAGTATTAAATGAAAATGTGTTGATGTGTTTTTAAGTTAAGTGATGAATTCCATCAACTGTCATTAATTCTAGTAACGTTATCTAAAAGAACTCTTCCAGTTGGAGTAGGCCCATTTTTTTTAAATTTGTAATTCATTCTATAAAGATGCATTACAAAATAACATGCAAAAAGTTATTGTAACATAAAATCAAAAAATGTCCTATGCATAGCCAACCGGTGTGCTGCAAGACTAGAGCAGGAAAGGGCTTTGAGTGGCAGATGTGCGTGTCTTTTATGTTGGAGGCCACAATAGGCTAGACTTATGTTTTCAACAATCTTTAAAAATTCCTGAAGTTATAAGTAATTGTGAACAATGAGAAGGAGACCTGGATCACCTATGCAATAAGTTCCTTTTTTATTGTTCCTAGAAATGTCTCTTTGAAACTACCAATATGGCTTATGTACTAGTTCCACACTCGTTTAGTGAGTCCACACATTGTGGACTGCACTTTGCATTGTGGGAGTGAGCATATGTGCTGTATTTTTAAGGGCCTTATTGATGGAAGAGGAGGCAATCAAGGTGTGTATATTTTTTTGCCTATAATTTTGCAGGCATGTATGAACACTGTATACTTTGAATAAAAATGTTAAGCAGACCTCGCCTTCTATAGTTCCGCTAAGCATAAATTAAGCATCATCGGTATGGTCCATTGTATTTTCTCTCCACCCGGGAATTTACCATAATTAAAGGTACACACCATGCAGTCTACACTTAATTACACTGTACCAATTAACTTAATATAGTGCAGAGAGTTGCATTCCAATCCACTATTATTTTTCTTCCATGTGATATCTTAACTCCTATCAGTAGACAAAGGTGGGTTGTCATTTGGAGCCCACAAAACAAGTCATAGATGAAGCATGGCTATAAAATGACCACTATTGTTTTATTTTACATTGTATGCATTATTCAATCAGGATTTCAACCAATCATCCTCACCATGTCACTTAGCAATACTTTACAGCATTTCTCTTATTACAATGTATCAACATTGATATTATAGCATAATGACGACTGACCTTTTAATTAGAAGTAATATATATGTGTGTATGTACTAGAGCACCTCTCAAACTCTTACAGGGTTATTCAATAAACTGAGAATAGATATGGAATTCTTTCAGATTGAAAACCAAAGTAGCCAACTCTTTTTGCTTAAATTGTGAAGTTCACTTTGATTTCCTTTCTATTCTCACTTGAGTGAATAGCCCTATTAGTCTCTAGTGCTTCCCAATAATGATGTAGTAAGATGTATGTGTTTAGCATCAAAGGTATGTTTTATTTAACTTGAAATCATGGATCTGTACATAGCATTTTAAAGACACATATCTAAAAAAACAAACAAACAGGCATTGTGTTCTTTTAAATAGTTAAATTCATACAAACTCAAACCTGTAGTAGACAAGTATGTTAGCATTATTTATTTAGTAATGTAATTAGTTACTAGTACTACTACATGCTATGATCTCATTTAAAATAAATTACAGATCTGTTATCATATTGTGATCAGGGAAATGTTCTGTCGCCTAATTTTTTTTAATTTTTTTCAGTTTTTTTAAAGAAATCATTGTAATCACCTTGTCCATATTTCCTAAATATAGTTTAGTTCTGTTTATATCTTCAACTTTTGATTTTATTGAAGGGCTTTGATTTGTGTCAAATAATTGCACACCATATTCAATAAAATGTTTTGTAAGAAATTAAAGATTTGTCTGTGTTTCTCTCTTTTTACTTGTTTATATTTTTGGGGAAGGGTTTTGTTCTCCCACTTCTACCCATTTTCCTTAGAGTGATTTTGTCACCCGCATACTAATCATACTCTTTTTAAAGAACATGAAATTTAATCTACATATTGTGCTATCAGTTTTGCTAGCAAATGTATAGATTGAAAGAAAAATATTTTAAATCTAGGTTTTTCCTCCCACCTGCCAATTAATTATTTGGCATTGACTGTGTTATGAAGAATTGATTGAGAGTGAGAGCAGAAGGGACCTCCCACAGGAGGCCTTTCTGTTCTCCACCCACAGCAAGAAGAGCGCATGCACTGTGGTTGTTATGGTAACTCACTAGCCGGCACTGCTAGGACTGGCTAGTGATTATAGAAGCTGAATGACTGACGTCTCTCCATTCACATGCCAGTATGCTGGCAACAAAGCCAGCATGTCAGAGTCATGGAGAAGGTTTGCCTGGTTTGGAAACACTTTCCCAGGGCAAATCCGTGAGGAGCAGGGGCAGACCACAGGTGGGTGGTACAGAAGTGTAAGTAAGAAGCTCACAGAGGGTCAGGTAAGTGCCTGATAGGTTCCTTTTAATTATTAGATCAGATTTAGGCACTAAATCCTAATCACAAATTAAAAGTCAGTTAATGGTGTCTCAATTTCTAAGCTGGAACATTTATGTCACGAAATATAAAGTCCCAAACACTATCTTCTGAATGACAATAACGGATTGTTTAAAAATAAAATCTTGCCTCGGGAGGGGAAATTACAAATAAGGTCCAGTATTTAACCCATACTGCAAGACTAATACAGAAGTGTTTTCATGCAGAAATAGTGATTTCTCTACATACCTCAAAACAGAATGCACGTGTCGTGGTTGATTATATATTTCCTACCTGTTCTATGTAAAATATTGTATATATTGTGTATTAATATTGTTTTTGTATTTTATTGTACCCTATTGTAACAATGCAATGATTTGTGGACCCAGGACATACTTGAAAGCGAGAGAAATCTCAATGTATATTTCCTGGTAAAATATTTTATAAATAAATAAATAAATGTGAAAGCTAGTGCTAAGAAAATAGATATGTATTCAGTGCATTCCATCAATGTTCCCTCAATTTTTTTTTAGTAACTGGTGTGCTTAGAAATATTTTGTTGTGCAGTTTTTTTTTCCTGTTTTAAAAGTATGTGCGCGCTGAATGCTTGGTCAAATGTAAATGTATTCAAGTTACGGCCCCTCTCATGGCTAATAAAACTTTATTGCCATGCTTTAATATAATACAAATATGATTGCAAGTGACTTTATTATGACCACATGCCACATTGCCTACATACATTTCATTCTGCCTCCATTTTATTGTGCCTACATTTATTGTGATGATTCGGAATCTCTGAGTCTGCCGCAGTGCTTCCCTGGTGATGATGAGTGCATCTGCACAGCTCTACGATTAATGGCTGCGCTCAGACAAGAAATATTAATATCTCTGTGACCATGGACAAGATTAACAAGATCAGCCACAGGCCTGTGCTCACATACTTTTGTTATCAATGCTACAAGCAAAAGGTGTACATAAATGTAATGGATCTCTCTCTACGAATCACATTTATTCCCTTGCTTCGTACGTTGCACTCTCTCTTTAACCCCATTGTGTGGGATTAGTTTTTCTGAGGGGAGAGGGCACTCTAAAATGCTCCACCTATTGAAGGGCTGTGGCGCAAGACTGGTTAATAACATTAATTATTAGGGAGATTTTAAACAAATTAAAGGTGAACTGGACATTCATCTGGCATCATACTTTTTGGGGATTTTATGTTCATGGGAACTGAGCACCCACTGACACCCATAGGGGGTTTCTGCAAATTGGTGACAGAACCGCTTTAGGAATAGAGAAGGATAGCAGGGCATTTGAGGCTTCTTCTGTCACTGCACTGTACTTCTGAAAAAATTGATTACAGCAAGTAACTTTCTGGAAATTAGAAAGTACTGCTTTTTTTGCAGAGTATAACATCTACTTAAACTTTTTTTTTTTTATTTAGTAAAAAGTGTAATTTTGTCCACTATTTGTTTTCAGAGACTCCTCATGTTTTGCAAAGAGCTGTCTAAAAACAATTTACTGTAAAATGCTATCAGGGTGAGAATATAAAACTATGTCACACAGGTATTCGAAAGAAAACAAAATCGAGAAACAGGAAGTTACACTGCATTCTTTCACTGTTTATGTCAGAGGGAAGTCCTATAGATATATTTAGATATAAAGCAGTTCTTTGAACCATCCCGTCTGTGGAAATTTTACCATGGAGTGAAACATCGGAAACCACCTGCTACATTTTATTTTAAATGCATATAAAAGATTAAGCATATGACAGAACAGGTGACTGTTCACACTGTAAGCATCCATACTTTATTCATAGTTTGGTATTATTTTCGGGGAGAGGTGGGGTTTTCACCTGTCACCTCCCTGTACATCTCGGCTTAGCTCAAGGTAGAGAACATCCAGCTGTTACCTGGCAAACCACAGGTAAGTTATTAAACCATTAGCAAACAATTTGTCTAGTTACACTGGGAGGCTCTAGACTCTAGCGTAGGGGTCGGCAACCTTTTAGTATTAGTGTGCCAAAACAAGATCTTGAAGTCCTTTAGTGTGCCAGTACTATTTTATTTAAATTGAGGTGTGTATGTTGAAATATTCTGCTCTTATCATTTATGGGTGTTGTAGTTGCTTTGTAGTGGTATATTTGTGCGATGTGGGCTGTGATATTGCATATGTTCATGAGTAGTTTGTGGTGTTGTGTTTGATATCTATAAATAGGGGCTGCTTGTGTAATTGTGTATGTGGATGATATGTCACATTGTGTGTTTAGTGGTGTTTGCGTGTCGGACTGCTTGGGGTATTGTATGCGATAGGCTGCTTATGGGGTTGTGTATGTGGATTGTCAGTGGTATTGTGTTTGTGGGGACTGTGTGTGTGTTTGTATGTTGGCTATTTGTATGAGGGGTAGGGATGTGCATGGGAAAAAAATTTGGTTCGGGCTTCTGAAATTCGGGACTTCTGGACTTCGGTTCAGCACTTCCGCAATTCGGCACTTTGGTTCGGCTCTTCCAAAATCCGTGACTTCGGCAATTCAGGACTTCGGTTCGGCACTTTCGAAATTCGGCAATTTAGGACTTAGGCAAATCCGAATTGCCGAAATTAATCCGTATTTAAATTCGGACTGAAATTAATTGCACATGTCTAATGAGGGGGAAGCTTATGCTACAGCTCTGTGTATATCTAGCAGTGTGGGTGTTTTTTCTGGGGTCCAGTGGGGACCGGGCTGGCTAGCTACAGGTCAAGGGCTGTTGTGGGCTAATCTACTCCATTGTGGATTACCATTCACAAGAAGTGGGAGGAAGATCACTTCCTGTAAGCTGTAATGTATAAATGAGAATTGATCCTCACTACCTTTTTGTACTAGCAGATATCTGGAGTTCCACTGGGACTCCTGGTAGGCCCGAGCCTGTTTGGCTTTAGTATCTTTGAGTGCCATGCAAAGGTGCCAAAGGCACCGTGCTATAGGTTGCCTACCCCTCATAGATCTGACATATAACGGGAGATACAAACATATAAATTTAAGCCCTGCATTCAAACTCTGGGCGGCAGCAATGACACACATCACCTCCATGTTACAATGTTGCCACCCACCCAATATGTTCCCTATTAAGGCTTAATAAGTGTGTAGGGGTTTAGTAAAATACCCCTCTCTGTCTCTTTAGAGATTTTATCTATTAGCTGAAATCAGCAAGGTGAATTGTTAGTGTAGGACTTATCTAAAAGGTTGCATTGACATGGCAGATGATCGTACACTTGAATAGCCATTGGAGTGATGATAAAAAAAAAAACCTCCAGTTATTTAAATGTTCATGGAGATTTGGGATAGTGCGCATGTAACTTTTTTCCTTTGATTTTTAATGAAATGGGAGATATTGGTAAATTATTTTGAAGGGAGTTCTAACCTGTCATTGATCCTCCACAACAACAACAAAAATGGAAGAAAAAAAAGCATACAGTTTGGTAGCATATCATTACATCAGTTATGTTCAGCTAATTGTTTTGTTATAATAACCAAAAAGTGGACAGCACTAAAATAAATCTGCACAGTTTCAATATATATGTGTGTAACCCCTCCAGCAGCAATCAGCCACACAGTGAATACAATCGAAAACCAGAAACCGTGTTATGCTGATACTTAACAATGTAGAACAAAGTTCTAGAAAAATTGTAAAAAAAAAATCAACAACACATAGTGAAACCATCTGATATGATTTAAGTAAGGGGCATACACTTGAAAGCACATATGTAGAATATATTTGCATGTCCCAGAGCCTTATCAATTCTGGCTCTGGGTAACTGAGGCTTCTTGGAGAGGGAACAGATCCCACAAATAGATATGCAAAGTGGCGCTTAAAACTTCTTACCAAGAATGCACTGTATAGGAGACACTAGCAGGCACAGGAACCCACAATGGCACAGTATGAGAAATCCTTTTTTTTCCCACACAGATAAACGCCAATGGTGTTTTTAAAACTTTTGCATTTATATAGGTTTTCTGCTGTGTATTCCCACCTTTATGCAAGTAAGCATGATTTTATCGTGTGAAAATAAAAGATTTTAGGGGTCCAAAAAAAATAATCTGCATTCAGGCGTCTGTGACCCTAGGATCGGCCCTGGTGGAGAAGGTGGGGCTGAAGCTTTGTAGTAAAGTATATAGGCAACAAGCTGGAAAATATTTATTGAAAAAAGTTAAATGTGTGTACTTTTGTCTGTGCAGTTGCCCCTCTTGCTTTCTATGAACTGTCTGACAGACCAAAATAGGCAATAGCAGAGAGACTTGTCTGACTAAATGGCTGACATTACAGTAATACTGATGTGTAACTATTAATATTACATTATCACACATTAGATCACACATAGTCTGTTCTTCCTGCTCTTCACTGCTCGTGCACACCCTCTGTGGTGATTCCGGTTGCCGGAATATGACGTCATTCCGGCCCGGCATCACCAAACTGTGCGCACGGGCAGTGAGGAGCAGGAAGAGAGAACTCAGGAAGAGGCCCCACACCAGCTTCCAAAGGTAGGGAGCAATCAGCCATAAATAAAATGATTTGTGTGTGTGTGTCTGTCAGTCAGTGAGTGAGTGTGTCGGTCAGTGTTGCGATGGCCGTGGCTGGACAGTGGAGGACCTGGAGGTGCACATAGGCAATCAACGCCATGTCACATTCCGACGTGACATCAACGTGCTCCACCTTCACAGGGATTTAGGAGTAGCGGGAGGATCCGCTTTGGCACAGGGTGCGGACGGCGCCATTGGAGGTATACCAGGGACGCATACTGGCAGCGGCAATGTGAGTGGAGTCTGCTTGTTGGCTAATATTGGGGGCTTCACAGGGGCTGGGGTTTAGTAGAGGGGGCGGGGACCTGGGTGATTTAGTAGAGGGGGGGCTGGGGCTTAGTAGAGGGGGCGGGACCGTGGGATTTTAATAGAGGGAGTGGGCTGGGGTTTGTGGTGAGGGGAGACTGGGGTTTAGTAGAGGGGGGGCTGGGACTTAGTAGAGGGGAGACTGGGATTTAGTAGGAGGGGGAGACTGGACGAAGTAGAGGGGAGACTGGTTTTAGAAAAGGGCGGCTGGGGTTTAGTAGAGGGGGACTGGGATTTAGCAGAGGGAAAGAGACTGGGATTTAGTAGAGAGGGAGAGACCGGGGGCCTAGCAGGGGACTGTGGGTTTGTGTGAGGGAGGGACTGGGCTCCCAGGGGACTGGGATTTTAGGTGGTGAGGGGGGGAGACTGGGGCTTGTGAGGGGACTGGGACTTAGTAGAGGGAGACCTGGTGTTGGCAGCAGGGACTGGAGTTTAGTAGAGGGGGGAGACTGGGATGTAGTAGAGGGAGGGACTAGAATTCTAGTGAGGGGACTGGGACTTATAGAGGGGGGGGACTGGAATTTTAGTAGAGGGAGACTGGGGTTTGTGTAGGAGGGACTGGGATTTAGTAGTGAGGGGGAGGACTGGTGCTTAGTAGCAGGGGGAGACTGGGGTTTAGTGGAGGGGAGACTGGGGTTTAGTAGAGGGGGAGACTGAGGTTTAGTAGAAGGGGGAACTGAGATTTAGTAGAGGGGGAGACTGGGGTTTAGTAGCGGGGGGAGACTGGGGTTTAGTAGAGGGGAGACTGGGGTTTAGAAAAGGGGGGGCTGGGGCTTAGGTAGAGGGGACTGGACTTAGTAGAGTGGAGAACTGGGGTTTAGTAGAGTGTGGCACTGGGATTTAGCAGGGAGTGGACTGGGACTTAGTGCAGGAGGGAGGGACTGGACGAGTAGAGGGGACTGGATGGGCAGAGGGGAGACTGGGGGTTTAGTAGAGGGACCAGACTAGTAGAGGGGAGACTGGTGCCTAGTAGCAGGGGAGACTGGGGTTTGTGTGTGGAGGGGAGACTGGGGCTCTAGTAGAGGGGAGACTGGGCTGGGGTTTAGTGGTGAGGGGACTGGAGCTTAGTAGAGGGGGAGACTGCTCTAGTGGAGGGAGACTGGGGCTCTAGTAGAGGGGACTGGAGCCTAGCAGAGGAGACTGGGGCTTAGCAGAAGGGGAACCGAGATTTAGTAGAGGGGGAACTGAGATCAGCAGAGGGGACTGGGGCTCTAGTGGAGGAGGGACTGGGATTTAGTAGCTGGGGAGACTGGGGTTTAGTAGCTGGGGAGACTGGGGTTTAGTAGAGGGGAGACTGGGGGCTTCAGTAGAGGGGATTAGATTCTTAGTAGAGGGAAGACTGGGGTTTAGTAGAGGGGACAGGGATTTAGAAGAGAGGGGAGACTGGGGTTTTAGTAGCGGGGGGAGACTGGGGTTTAGTAGCGAGGAGAATACTGGGGTTTAGTAGAGGGGGAGACTGGGATTTAGTAGAGGGGACTGGGATTTAACAGAGGGGAAGACTTGGGTTTAGTAGAGGGGGGATTGGGATTTAGTAGAGGGGAAGACTGAGGTTTAGTAGAGGGGGAGACTGGGGTTTAGTAGAGGGGGGACTGGGGTTTAGTAGAAGGTGAGACTGGGGTTTAGTAGAGGAGACTGGGGTTTAGTAGAGTGAGACTGGGGTTTAGTAGGGGGACTCAAACGGGGTAGAGGGGAGGACTAGGATTTAGTGAGGGGAGACTGGGGCTCTAGTAGGGGAATTGGGACCTAGTAGAGGGGGACTGGGGGTTTGTGCAGGAGGTGCCACTGGGGTTTAGTGCAGAGGAGAGATCAGTTTGTGCAGAGGAGACTGGGGTTTAAAGTGGAGGGGAGACTGGGGCTTCAGTAGGGGGACTGGGGCTCTAGGCAGGAGGGGGGACTGGAGTTTAGTAGAGGGGAGACTGGGAGTTTTAGTAGAGAGGGGGAGACTGGGATGTGCAGAGGGGGGCACGGGGTTTAGCAGAGGGGGGGACTGGAGTTTAGTAGGAGGGGAGACCTGGTTTTGTAGGAGGGGGTACTGGAGCTTAGTAGAGGGGACTGGGACTCTAATAGAGGGGAGCCTGGGGTTTAGTAGAGGGGAGACTGGGATGTAGTAGGAGGGGACTGGGATTTAGTAGAGGGGGGGGACTGGGCTTGGCAGAGGGGAGATTGGGGCCAGTGGAGGGGAGACTGGGGTTTAGTAGAGGGGACTGGGATTTAGTAGAGGGGGAGACTGGTGTTAAGTAGCAGGGGGGACTGGAGTTTAGTAGAGGGGGAGACTGGGGTTTAGTAGAGGGGGAGACTGGGGTTTAGTGGAGGGAGGACTGGGATTTAGTAGAGGGGGGACTGGGATTTAATAGAGGGGGAGACTGAGGTTTAGTAGAGGGGGGACTGGGGTTTAGTAGAGGGGGATTTTTTTTTTTTATATACTGAACTTTTCAAAATAAACCTACATTTCTACAAAAAAATTGTTTTTACATGAACTTGAACCTTGTTTATTTGGCTGGGGCTAGCCTTTGAGTTTGACATTCTTGCTGTGCATTTGCAGTTTGCCTGCTTGTAGAGCCCAGCATTGCGCCATCTGTTGGTTGCTATGTGTAATGTTTACTTTCCCCAAGTCTTATGAATGTTGCTTCCTCTTCCCAAGGGTTCGAACTCCTCCCAATTGTCTGTAAATACGCTGCATGCTTCCTGGTACTGTCATTGTCACCTACTACTGATAATGTGTGTTTAGGTAAGATAAGAGATATCATTGACAGAGGTATGCATCATACCTGCAGGAGAGAATGATCAGAGTTGCAGTCCATGTAAGTATCCTAAACTCACAGGAGCTGTGAGTGAACTTGTAAAACTTTATTGGATAGCAATGTGTGAGGCTTTATAGCTGGCATGTCAGCTATTCTATTGAATTTACTAGAATATCTTGTTACTTTAACTAGTGTAGCCAGATCTAAATATGGCCATCTAACACTATAACTGTATCAATAAGATTTCATTCCTTAAATTGCATCTGTTTTTATATAGAACATTTTAAGAGGAGTTGGCTAGCAGGGTACCCTTTGTGGTAATGGTGGGGGGTCTATAATAAAATGGGCTTTATTCTATAGTCAATCTCTGAACGACATCACAGCACTGTGCAGACATCATGCAATCAAGCAGTGATATTTATTAAAGTGAGAATTCAAAGTGAATTACAAAATTAAGGCCAAAGTAGCTGAGCTGGAAACATAGTTGGTTTAGACAGTTTCCACTTTCGAATTCTCACTTTAAGGATTAACCCTGACCGTGTAGGAATTTACTCCTAGCCTGCCCCTTGCTACATTCAACAGTGTTCAGCAGATAATAAGGTGTCACTTTGTGGATTGAAACCATAGATTAATCTAATTTATTCTTGTCATGGGATTTTTTATGTAATCCGTTAAACCAGGGCGGTCCAACCTGCGGCCCCCAAGATTTAAATGCTCATATACACCAAAAATGATGCAGTTTTATTTAATGTGGAACTCTGGGTATATCCTCAAACACAGAACATGGTTCCATCAAGGTTACTGACTTTTAGTGAATTATTCCAGTTTAATTGTTTGTGCCTCAATAATGCCAGTTGGATTTAATTTGTTAAAATTCAGTGTTCAGGAAATAACCCAGTGTGAGTTTTATAGCTGAGGAGCTTTGTGTTTATAAAGATACACAATGCACAGCACATTATTATTGTGAGATTTATTATACAATCACTGGGCAATTCTTATTCACTAAAGTAAGAAATTAAAGTAAACTTCAAATTTTAGGCCAAAGTAGCTGAACTGGCACCAGAGATGACTTAGGCAATTTTTCCAATTTGGCTATTTTGGACTTATATCTAAATTCTCACTTTTGCGAATCCACTCTTTGTGTGGGAGAAATCCCGCCTAAAGCTGTACATGGTATGGCCAATGAATGGGTTTCAGGATTTTTATATTGTGGCTCGAATGCCCAGTTACAACAGCATTCCTAAATGGTACTTGGTGCCACACTTTAATGATTATATTATAACTCTGTGTTTGACTGTTAATTATCTTTCTAAACACAATATGGTTTTCTAGAAATAAAAGAAAGGGCACATTGCTGACAGGATGTTCTCTCACTGGAATTTTATCCTGCTGTTCGCACAACTTACCACCACACTAGCATTTCCAAAAGTGCAAAAAATCAACGAACGACCCATTATTGGTAAGGTGTAACTATTAATATTATTTACAGATAGCTTATATATGATAGGTGTATTGTGATGTTTACCCAGTCATATTACAATTTTTTAAATGAATGGCCTTATTAGTTGTGACTATTTGTGTACTTAGAATGTTATATTTTGCAGTACATTAGCATTAAAATGGTTAAAGGAAACCAAGAGACAGAAATCAATCCCCTGGTTTTTCAATACACTATATAGCTGATGTATATAAAAAAAATAGATATTTACCATCAACGTTGTCTAGCTGCACTACTGAGGTAGACTGACTGCATCTATAGACAAGAATAGATAGGTCTATCAAGTGAGAATTCAGATTTAATTTAAAGGGACACTAAAGTCACCAAAACAGCTTAATGAAGCCGTTTTGGTGTATAGATCATGTCCCTACAGTCTCACTGCTCAATTCTCTGCCATTTAGGAGTTGTGTCACTTTGTTTATGCAGCCCAAATCACACCTTCCTATATGTGACTTGCACAGCCTTCCTAAACACTTCCTGGAGAGTCATCTAATGTTTATCCTTCCTTTATTGCAAATTCTGTTCAATTTAAAAAACATCTTATCTCCTGCACAGTTAATATCTTGCTAGACCCTGCAGAAGCCTTCTGTATGTAATTAAATTAAAGCAGGAGATAAAAACTTTTAAAGTAAGTTACATCTGATTGAAAGTGAAACCATTTTTATTCATGCAGACTGTGTCACTCACAATCAGGAGAGGTGTGGCTAGGGCTGCATGGACAGGAACAGAAGTGATGTAACTCATAAATGGCAGAGAATTGAGCAGTGAAACTTCAGAATCATTATCTATACACCAAACCTGTTTCAGTAATCTAAAGTTGTATTGGTGACTATAGTGTCCCTTTAAGCGTGAAAAAGACAAACTGGAACTATTCTCTTATCTGCTATGCTTTACCTTACATTTGAAATTCACTTTGTATTCTCACTTTAGTAAATAAATCTGTATGTGATTAGATTTTATGTCATAAACTCTTGTCAAGCAGGATCTATGGGTGCTTGTGAGCTTCTATGTGTGTCTTTGTTTGTTTTATTTCTATGAACATTTATATAATTAGGTGATTAGACTGTAAGTTATAGCCACTCCAGGCTATGCATTAATTGAGATCTCTGAACAAGTTTTGCATAATGAATTTTTATGAAAATGTTTATCTGTTTCAGGAATCTTAGCACAAGAAGTTACTGATAAAGTCTTCTTCCCATTTGGTAAAACATACATTGCAGACTCGTATGTTCACTTTCTGGAATCAGCTGGCTGTCGGGTTGCACCAATCCGGTGAGCATAAAATACACAAATATATCCATCCATCTCTTTTTTTTCATCTATATATTTAACCCCTTAAACGACCTAGGACGGTTAGGACCGTCATCTGCATTTTTGCGTTGCCAACCGCTGACGGTCTTGAACCGTCCTAACGGTCCAATGTACTTACCCGATCGCCATCGTTCCCCCAGCGGCGATCAGCGGTGCTCCCGGTGTGGGGAGACTGCCTGCAGCCCAGACAGTCTCCCCATGGCTGATTAGGACCCCTGGGGCCATGTGATCGCTCAACAGAGCGGTCACATGGTCACAATAGGTGTTCTAGTGTCTGCCTGCAGGGGGACTGTCTGTGCTGACAGGCAGTCTGCCTGCAGGGGGACTGTCTGTGCTGACAGGCAGTCTCCCTGCATGTGTAAAATGAAATTTAAAAAAATAACTGTTAATGTTAATTAAAATAAAAAATAAAAAATAAATATATATATATATATATATATATATATATATATCTCATGTCATATTAAGTGTATTTTTATATTAATATGTACTTATATTAATATAAAAATACACGTATAATTAAATTACACATGTGTGTATATATATAATAACTATATATATTGTGTGTGTGTGTGTATGTATATATATATATATATATATATATATATATATTATAAAATACAAATAATAAGTAAATTAAATTAAAAAAATTAAAAATAATAATACAAATTTAAATAAAATTATATATGAAATTTTATCCTAACTGTATTTTGATATTAAAATATATATATTTATATCAAAATACACTTAGAATGAAATTGTATATATATCTATGGATATATAAATAAATAAAAATAATCCGAAATATACATATGTCCATGTGCAAAATTACATAAATAATTATATAAATATACACGTAGACTTCAAATATATAAATATGCATATGTATTTAAATTCTACGTGCATATTTATGTAATATTTTTACATAATTAAGTAATTTTATTAATTGCAATTTGAGGGACCTGCCAACCCAGGCCAAAAGTCCAGAGAATTTAATTTGCTAGCACCGTATTTTACCTTGTAACTTTCTATGACACCCTAAAACCTGTACATGGGGGGTACTGTTTTACTCGGGAGACTTCAATGAACACAAATATTAGTGATTCAAACAGCACTTTTACTGATGATATAATTGTTGTGATACATATTCCTGTTTTGAAACACTAATATTTGTGTTCAGCAAAGTCTCCCGCGTATAACAGTCCCCCCATGTACAGATTTTATAGCGTTTTTGAATGTTACAGGGTCAAATATATGGTTCAAATATTTTTACATTGAAAATGGCCAGGTTGGTTATGTTGCCTTTGAGAGTGTATGGTAGCCCAGGAATGAGAATTACCCCCGTGATGGCATACCATTTGCAAAAGAAGACAACCCAAGGTATTGCAAATGGGGTATGTCCAGTCTTTTTTAGTAGCCACTTAGTCACAAACACAGGCCGAAATTAGCGTTCAATTTAGTTTTTTACTTTTTTCACACACAAACAAATATGAACGCTAACTTTGGCCAGTGTTTGCGACTAGGTGGCTACTAAAAAAGACTGGACATACCCTATATTGAATATCCTGGGTTGTCTACTTTAAAAAAAATATGTACATGTGGGGTGTTATTCAGAGATTTATGACAGATAATAGTGTTGCAATGTCACTATTGATAAATTTGAAAAAAAATTTGTTTTGAAACCGCAATATCCTACTTGTACCTATAGCCCTATAACTTGCAAAAAAGCATGTAAACACTGGGTATTTTTAAACTCAGGACAAAATTTTGAATCTATTTAGCAGTTCTTTTTCATTCGCTCTTGTAGATGAGTAAAAGATTTTTCAAATAAAAGTCAAAAAACATGTATTTTTTTTCCAATTTTTCATCATATTTTTATTAAATTACATGAGATTATATAAATAATGGTGTGTAAAGAAAGCCTTTTTTGTCCTGAAAAAAACAATATATAATTTGTATGGGAACAGTAAATGAGAGAGCGGAAAATTGCAGCTAAACACAAACACCACAAAAGTGTAAAAAGAGGCCTGGTCGCAAATGTACAACATCGCAAAAACAGTCCGGTCCTTAAGGGGTTAAATACATGTTTTTTTGTTTTTTTTTGTGTGTGTGTGTTATGTAAATACATTTATCAATTTTAATAGCTGCATAGGTGACAAGACCTCTTTCTGAATTGCATTGTATGAATTGATCATTCATGCAGTGAAAGATCAGACATTGTGTTTCTGTATAGCAATATTTGTTTTGTCTTTGTCTAGTCATTCATGTAAGTGCCTGTTTGCCCATTTTGGTAACTTGTGATGGTGGGTCTGGGTGATGTTATACATTTAGACGTGTAGCGGGAATCTGAGTTTAATTGCAAACAGGTAGGACTAGTGATGTCTAGGTAGGAGCTTAGGGTATATATAGCGTGCTGCACTGATTGCTTCTTTAATTAATTAGGACAATGAAAGATCCATGAAAGAGGTGGATTGTCTTGGTTCTCCCTTCCGCACGAGTCAGTCCAAGAACGAATGCACCGAGGCCAGGGTACATGTAAAACATACTGGCACATTATTTATTATTATCATTTATATAGCGCCAACTTATTCCGCAGCGCTGTACAATATTATAAAGAGAACATTTTACAATAAATGAGACAATTTTAAAATGTTACTGGAACAATAGGTTGATGAGGAGCCTGCTCAAATGAGCTTACATTGATTGCTTTAGGCTTGTTTTAGATATAAGGTAGTGTCATTATACATTAGTACTTTGTACTGACTTCTCCCACCATTCCACTAATTGCAAGTAAAACCGTTCCACTTTAAAGCCTTAAGGACACAACTTCTGGAATAAAAGGGAATCATGATGGAATATTTCCGTCATGTGTCCTTAAAGGACCACTCTAGGCACCCAGACCACTTCAGCTTAATGAAGTGGTCTGGGTGCCAGGTCCCTCTAGGATTAACCCTTTTTTTTATAAACATAGCAGTTTCAGAGAAACTGCTATGTTTATAATAGGGTTAATCCAGTCTCTAAAGCCTCTAGTGGCCGCTAGAGGCGTTTGCGTGCTTCTCACTGTGAAAATCACAGTGAGAAGACGCCAGCGTCCATAGGAAAGCATTGTAAATGCTTTCCTATGAGACTGGCTGAATGCGCGCGCGCAGCTCCTGCTGCGCTTGCGCATTCAGCCGAGGAGGCGGAGAGGAGGAGGAGAGCTCCCCGCCCAGCGCTGGAAAAAAGGTAAAAAAGGTAAGTTTAACCCCTTTCCTCGCCATCCAGCCCTGAGGGGGCACCCTCAGGGCACTATAGTGCCAGGAAAACGAGTATGTTTTCCTGGCACTATAGTGGTCCTTTAAGGGGTTAAAGCCAGGTGCCATGTTTGGCATGGTATATTGAATACTCTATCTTTAAGGTTCACTACCTTTCAGAAATGACAACATAGCCCTCTGTAAGTAATAAACTTTCAGATATACACTGCTTGTCAAATGACTAGTGATGTATAAGCAGCATTTTATATTTCGAATACATATCCATGTCATCAGTGCAGCTATGGCTGTTGGGAAGTGAAGGAGATTGAATCGTTAATGGAATTTAATGGATCTATACTGAATGTCCAACCACATTGCTTGGTTTATTGGTCTAGCCACTGAGATGTAGAAATACAATGGTCTACTTATTGATTACCATAGCCCTTAAGTGTGTCTCCGGATCACTCCTATCCTGTAATAATAAATATTTCCTCCAATATATTTCAGATTAAATTTGAATGAAGACGAATATGTAAAGATTTTCAAGTCTATCAATGGGTAAGTTGCACACACGTCTTTTAAATATCATCCTATTTTAAGGTTTTATCTCTTAATATGCATAAAACAACCTATTTATGTTTCTACACAGCAATATATAATGTCTCTATGTCCAGCTCTGTAAATGGTAGACTGTATAAAATAACGAAAAACGTAGATGGAGGGGGACAAAGAAAAATAGAAAATGTGGCAAAGGGTAGTTTTGGTGTAAAGAGCCTGTCTCAGCACCCTCTCCTTTGTAATTGCTGCCTTTTATTTGATAAGGCAGTGTTTACATGTATCCATAAGAAACCCACTAGTGACTGGCACCCAGATAACCACAAGAGTTGCTTCCTCCTTGCAGTCACTCTGGTTCAAAGAGGTTCCCTGTCTCTGTCACCTGCATATATGTATTCATGATGAAAGTTAACAAAACACTTCAGCTATAATCCTATCACCTGAACGACATGTCCAACAGAAGCGTCATAGTAGTAGGCCATTTCCTTTGGTTGCGGCCAAGTATACGCGCGATAGAATTATGAATTAAAGTGACACTATAGTCACCAATACAACTTTAGCTTAATGGAGCAGTTTTAATGTATACATCAAGACTCCAAGGTTTCACTACTCAATTTAGGTGTTAAATCACTTTTGTTTCTGTCCATGCAGCCCTGACTGTGACTCACAATGCCTGTTTAGAAAACAATTTGTTTCATTTTCAATCAGATGTTAACTTGCTTTAGAAGTTTTCATGTCTTGCTCTGTAAATTGAATTGTAATCACACTACAGGAGGCTCCTGCAAGATCTAGAAATCTAACACTTAAACACACTGTGCAATAAAGGAAGTATAAATGTTAGATCTCATTAGATCAGGAAGTTTTTAAGAAGGCTGTGCAGTCACATGCAGGGGGTGTGACTAGGGCTGCATAAACAAAGTGATTTAACTCCTAAATGGCAGAGAATTGAACAGTGAGACTGCAGGAGCATGATCTGTACACTAAAACAGTTTCTTTAAAGGAACACTAAAGTGTCAGGAATACAAATGTTTAAAATAGATGTTTAGGTTCCCAGCCCCTCTTGCCCCCTGTTAAAAAGGTCATTACATACCTATTTTCAGCACCATGTGAGTCTCCTCGCTGTTGGCCACACTACCGCTTCGCCTCCTTGGCTGAGATCGTCAAGATTTACAACCTCTGCCAATCCAATGCTTTCCAATAGAAAAACATTGGCAGGCTGTTGTGCATGCGCGCCAAAACACCAACCTGCGTAATTCAGCATCTCCTCACAGAGATGCATTGAATCAGTGCATCTCTATGAGGAACATTCAGCGCCTCCATTCTCTGTAAAGACCGTGTTTACATTAAAAAGCCTGTAAGGCTTGGCAGTAGACTCCAGAACAACTACATTAAGCTGTAGTGGTTCTGGTGACTATAGTGTCCCTTTAAGATATCAATGGAGTTTTGGTAGCCGTGACTGCTATGAGCTTAGGCAGCAGATTACTTTATCTTCATTTATCTTTTTAATAACAATTGTGGGAACATCATGATTGACTCAGACAGTTGCGAGTTGGGAGACACTGGGAGTTCCTCTGTTTTTTTAATTTTATATTTATTTTGTTTTCACATTTATAAACTATATAATGCAAGATAATGTGGATGAACGCCAGCCTTTTAATATGTTGATAATTTACTATTTCTCGTTTATTTAGGGGAGACCTCTTGTTTTCTGATGTATTTTCTGGCAGTTTTATTGAATTCATATAAATACTAATGTAAATGTTTTCTGGGTTTTACATTTCCCAAGTGTCCTATTTCCCGGAGGAGCTGCTGATCTCCTGACTTCCGACTTTGCAAGAACAGCAAAAATATTTTACAAACTGGCTATTGAGGTGAGCACTTGAATGGAGGCTAAATATTACGCAATGCAATTTAAACTATGTTTCTGGCAAGTCCCTGCTTGCTAACTTCTCAGCAATTTGCATAAGTGAAGAATATTTTATATTCAGGTATAATTTAACTGAAAACACATCTTCTTAGAGTTCTGACTTATAGTATTGAGGGAATGGTGCGGGCTAAGAAATAACTTGGAGTGTTCTCATATGTTTATATGGTAATTTAACCTAATATAATATTCTATCAGATTAATGACGATAGATAAAATATAGCCAGATTAGCTTTATAAAACCACAATGCCTTTATCCCTTCAATTTACTCAAAACTGCTTTAAATGACCTCCTCCCTTGGGCTTTCACAGTGGGCTAAGTCCCCCACCCATGTAGCTGGCAATACTCTTGATCCTATTTTCTGTCATGAATGTACAATCTCTAATCTCTGCAACACTCCAATTCCTCTCTCAGATCACCACCTGTTATAATTTGCTCTCAATAGCCCTCTACCCCATCATCCTCAATCTAACCCCCTTCAACTAAGAAGAAATCTGAATTCTATTGACCTCCAGCAGCTGTCAGCTAATATTGATTCCCAACTTCTATCCATCCCTACTTTCTCCATTCCCTTACTGGCTATCTCATATAACACTACCCTCACCTTTGCCCTGGATTCTGCAGCCCCGCTCCAAACATGCACCTTGAGGAAGACACGCCCCCAACCTTGGCACACTAAATTAACACGCTACTTGCAGAGATGCTCCCATTCTGCTGAACGCTGCTGGAGGAAGTCACGCACCCAGTCTGACTTCCTCCACTACAAATTCATGTTGCACAGCCCTTGCCCTCGCCAAACAGTCATACTTTCCTCATACTTTAGCTCATGCTCCCGCAATTCCAGATGTCCTTTTAATACCTTTAACTCTCTTCTTTGCCCTGCTGTGGCTACCCCCCCCTAAACTAACCTTACAACCGATAGCTTTGCATGCTAATTTACCAACAAGATTGAACAGCTAAGGAAAGAATTCTCCCCTCCTTGCTGTTCTCTTTCTCAACCACACGTAGATCATGCCTTTCCTACCCTTTAGACTTTCTCCCCAGCTACCGAACAAGAGGTGGCTGCGCTTCTCCTTTCCTCTTGACCCACCACTTGCCCGCTTGATCCTGTCCCGTCTCACCTTATCAGATCTCTCTCCTCGTGTGTTGTGCCTTCCTTAACACTCATCATCAACTGCTCTCTCTCTCTCTTCTGGTGTTGTCCCTGCTGCCCTTAAACATGCTACTGTAGAACCCATCTTAAAAAAACCAAAAAACATCTCTTGACCCGTCCTCCCCTTCTAACTATTGTCCGATACACCTGCTCCCTTTTTCCTCAAAGCTTCTGGAAAGACTTGTCTTTACCCGTCTGACTTGCTTCCTCAATTCAAACTCTCTTCTTTACACTTTTCAGTCTGCCTTTTGCCCCCTCCACTCTACTGAGATTGCTCTTATTAAAGTCACTAACAACCTAATCGCAGCTAAATCCAAAGGGCACTACTCTATACTAATTCTTCTTGACCTCTCTGCTGCCTTTGACACTGTTGACCATGTTCTCCTTCTCCAAACTCTTCAATCACTCGGTCTCTGTGACACTGTCCTCTCTTTGTTTTCCTCCTATCTCTCCCAACGCTCATTTAGTGTCTCCTTTTCTAATGATACCTCCTCCCTTCATCCTGCCTCTGTTGGAGTCCCCCAAAGCTCTGTGCTTGGTCCCCTTCTATTTTCTCTTTATACTGCCTCTCTTGGCAAACTTATTACCTCATTTGGATCCCAATGCCACCTGTACGCTGATGGCACTCAGATATACCTCTCCTCCCCGGACCTCTCCCCTGCCGTCCTGCAACATGTCACTGCCTTTCTTCCATCTCTGATTGGATGTCCTACCACTTTTTGAAACGCAATCTCTCTAAAACTGAACTCCTTTTCATCCCCCTCTTTAGCTCTCCCTTCAAGTGAGTGGTACCGACATCAGTCCATCCTTGTAAGTGTGCTATCTTGGTGTTATACTTTATTCTGGCCTCACGTTTGAGCCTCACATCCAGTCTGTTACCAAATCCTGTAGATTCCACCTTAAAAACATAGCCCGCATCCGCCCCTTTCTTACACAAGATGCTACTAAGGAGCTTGTCCGTGCTCTAGTAATCTCTTGCATGGATTATTGTAACTCTCTCCTAATAGGTCTTCCCACAAGTCGTATTGCCCGGCTACAGTCTGTAATGAATGCTGCAGCTATACTTTTTTTCCTCTCCTGTCGCTCCTCTCACACCTCTCCCCTCTGTCAGTCACTGACCAATTCTACCCCCTCCTATATTTCTTCACTGATCCACAGGTATGCCCCTTCTCGGTCTCTCTGCTTTGCCTTCTACTGTCTGCTGCTCGCACCCGTACAGCCAACTCACGTTTGCAGGACTTCTCGCGGGTTGCTCCTTTCCTATGGAATAGCCTGCCTACCCCCATCAAGCTCTCCCCTAGTCTTCAATCATTTAAAAAGTGCCTCAAAACCCATCTCTTTAGGAAAGCTTATGGCCTCCCAGAGTAACCTCTGCCTCACATACCTGTCTCTTGCTCTCTCCTAAAGAGCAGCACTCTATTCTCTCCTCCAGCTCTGCTTCACTCCACCTTGTTTGATTGCTACGTCCTGTCCTGTTGTGTTTTATACCCCACCTCCTATAGACTGTAAGCTTGTTTTAGAGAAAGGTTCCTCATCAACCTATTGTTCCTGTAAGTTTTTGTAATTATCTCATTTATTGTTAAATCTCCCCCTCTGATAATATTGTAAAGCTCTAAGGAATATCCTATCGCTATATAAATACCAGTAATAATAATCATAAACGTGCCAGGCATATAGAATGACATACATATACAATAACCATCCTGAATTCCTGATTCAAAGTGTAACAATTAGCTGAACATTTCATTGATTACAATAGTGATTTCCCCAGCATGTCCTTTAATGCCCAGTGTTCCTATTTACACTTACTCATGCACTATGCTCTATACTAAACTTTAATTTTGTGTATAGGACTTTGCTGATGTACACCTGTCATACGATAACTGACAAAGACGCTAAGCTCCTGTGTTCTGAGACACGCACAGATTAGACTGATTGAGTTCTGAAATACTACAAACTTCTAACAAGTTGCTGAGCCCATAAATAATTCAAAAGTCTAATAGCATTATGTATATCATAAATAAAACTATTAATAAAACGAACAAAAAAAGTTTTGCAATGTTAGATTTTCTTAGGGGTGTATGCAACAGAAGACAAAATCAACCAATCATTGACTTTCTGTGCAAAAAGTATCATCATTCATATAACATTATGTATTGCTGTTAGTCTACTGCGCATGTATAGCACGGCTTATCTTAAATCTGCAGTCTGAGTATCTCTGTGTCAATTTGACCTATGAGAATAAAAAGGGAGTTGCTGCTTGTAACAGATAGCAGACAAAGAGAAAATTCTTGCTTTTAACCCCTGCAGACGTGGAAAGACTTAACTAGGACAAAGGCTTTTAACCCTTTTATTTACCTCTCTCTATGACAAGTCCCCTTTTCTGACACTGCAGGAGAGAGGGTGAGGCAAGGTATATCCAGATGTACAAATTACACCTGTGGGACTTTAATTAGTGCTTCATCTCTATTCCCTTGCCGTCACACAACCACAGAACCATCAAGAAAGAACTGTCCAGATATTTCTAGATACTGGATAATATATACGTCTCATTATGCAATACATCCATAAGTTAATATATATATATCTTTATATAGCTCTGTATGTCTAGGGGAATATTCACTAAGCATTGCATAGGTAAAACAATTCATTTCCCATCAGATCCACCGCATCCCTTGTTTGCTATATGTTTATCTATTATAACTTCATATTTTTCCTTTTTTTTTTTTTTACTCTTCCCAGGCAACTTCCTCTGGTAATTATTTTCCAGTTTGGGGGACCTGTATGGGATTCCAAATTCTTACCGCACTCACCTCTGGGGAGGATTTACTAAGCGCCACATCTGCCGATAATATCTCATTACCACTTCAGCTGATTAATGGTAAGCAGTATATCCTGCACTAAACAACTCTTCACATCAGTTACGTTCAAATAATAAAGTTTTACAGAGAGAATACTGCGGACAGTAATAATTGGGTGCTGAAGATCTTTCTAGTGACCACTCTGATGGCCTTAGTTAAAAATTCTAATTTACATTAATCTCTCTAGAGGCTATGGGAAAAAAAGAGAAATCGTACTGTAGACAGCCCCTAAATTATGGAAGAACTGAAATAAATGAGAAATTAAACCAAACCAGTCTAAGTGAGCCTGCTCAGTGTATTCATGCCTAGACAGTGAAACTGATGATTTGGTTAATGCAATAATTGCAAACTCTACTGAAACTTCAAGATTATAACTTTTATTCTACGCAGGGTCAACTCTGTCTATGAGTTTGATACAATAATACCATGTATTTATCAGACACTTGGCAAAAAAATACAACAGCATTCCAACACTCTTCTCTCCTTTATGTAGGCATCACGCTCAAACAACATTTTGGCCTCACACTGGGCCTTTGTCAAACTTAAAGAAGCTCTGTAACCTTCGGGGTCTTAGCATAATTTACAGATACCCCAATGGTTACTTTACTGCTTGGTGTGCTGTGGCCACACGGTGCAGGGAATGCAAATTTGACCTATCTGATGCTGTATCTCTAGGCAGCCGTTACCTGCATCCGTTGAATCCTCTTCTGCTCCTTGGCCTTCATTTGCTAGGAGCCCACATCAGTGCTGTACTCTTGTGCACGTCTGAGAGTGCTAAACTGAGGTCAAAGGAGGTTCCCACGAGACCCTCAGTAGATTCACAATGAGCAAAACAATGCCTTATTCCTTGCTAGAGATGGCTGGTAGAAGTGACAAAACTTGACAAATACACCACCACCTTTTTGTCAAGCAGAGGAAAAAGACTAAAGGCAAAGTGGGCCCTACTTTACCTTATGTATTTTAGTAGATAAGATTGAAAAATAAAAAGAATTACACATTAGAAGTGAGGAAGAGAAGAGGAACAGACTTAAGCAAAATAAGTATAGGCCGACAGACGCTTTAACCCTGAATTAGAGGTTTCCTTTTATTGAAGTTACTTGGTTATGTGTACCCTGCCAAGGGCAAGAGATGTGAGTGCTCACCCTACTTTATATATTTTAAATCTGCACATCTGATGTTTTGTTAACACCTTAAAGGAACACTTTAGTGTTAGAAATACGAAGATGTATTCATAACACTATAGTGTCCCTCTGCATCCATGGCCCTCCGGTCCCTGAAAGGATTAAAAACCCTTTTTTTCACTTACCTGATTCCAATGCACTTCTCCTCCACCAATGTCAGCCGATGGGGGAAAACGAATGCACATGTGCGGCGAGTAGGAAAGCATTGACTTTCCTGTGATGAAGTGGTCTGGATGCCTACAGTTTCCCTTTAACTGTGAACAATGTGCAGATCTTATGTAAAACCATAAATTACAAAAACACACATGGCACAACAGCAAGTATATTTGAAAGTTGATGTCAAGGTCAGACTCATGTTAAGTCTGAACTTTTGCTATGTATGCATTTTAACATAACCTGTACTGTTTTTTTTGTATGGAAGCCTTTATGTTTGATGAACAGAATTTTGTTACTGAGCTTTTAAGATTAGTGTCCATAGGGATTGTATCTATCACTTTGTGTACTCTGATCTAGATATCTCCTCCAGCAAAATGTTCCAAAGTGCTTCTCCGGAATTATTGCAGGCCCTGAGCCATGAAAATATAACCGCAAACTTCCACCATTTTGGGATTACACCGGAGGTAAGAAACACTAGGCAGAAATAAGACTTTCTAAACAATAGAATAGGGTTACGCTGTATAAATTATATAGGTAGTCTTTATGGTGTAATAGCAGGAATATTTTAAAATACAGGAACATTTCAACTTTCCTAGTATTAATACTGTTCCCCATGATTATGAAATTTGGTGAACATGCATTTTGAACAACTTTATATTCTACTTGTCAGCTGTGAATGCACAACACCAGCAAGTGTTTTTGTGAACGTTTAAAATGAATTTTAGTAATTTTCTTTAGTTTTGCGAGAATGCAGGTGCTTTTTTGATAAAAAAAATATAAAGTGAAAATCAGCTGGAAACATACTCCTTCACTCTGGCATGCCAAACACAGTGAGAATTAAAGGGACTCTCCAGTGCCAGGAAAACAGTCAGTTTTCCTGGCACTGCAGGTCCCCTCTCCCTCCCACCCCCCATCCCATGTTGCTGAAGGGGTGAAAACCCCTTCAGTGACTTAGCTGAGACCCCCGCCGATGTCCCTCGGGGGTGGTTTTGGGTCGCCGCCACTCCTCCCCTTCATCACATCAGCCTGCGGGGGAGACTGATCCTGCCCGCCGGCTGAGGAGACCTAATGCGCATGCGCGGCAATGCAACGCATGCGCATTAGAGCTCTCCGTAGGAAAGCATTAAAAATACTTTTCAATGCTTTCCTATAGGTAATTGAGCGACACTGGAGGTCCTCTGTGCTATGAAGCAGGAAGTGCCCTGTAGTGGCTGTCTAGTAGACAGCCACTAGAGGAGGAGTTAACCCTGCAAGGTAATTATTGCAGTTTATGAAAACTGTAATAATTACAGTTGCAGGGTTAAGGGTAGTGGGAGTTGGCACCCAGACCACTCCAATGGGCAGAAGTGGTCTGGGTGCCTGGAGTGTCCCTTTAATCAGCTAAAGCTCTTCAAAACATGGGCCAGGAGCTGACACGTCAATAGCCCCTTTGTTAATCTGGCCTAAACAGGTCTTGACCATGGAGTGAAAGGTGGGGTTCAGTAAATGGGTTGGGATTTCATATTGAAATCCTGTGGGAGGGGAATGTCCAATGATGACTTGTATTGTAGAAATGTTTGGAGGAGGCATGGCCCAGGGCAGTAAGGTTATGCGTCTCGATTACCACATTGGCTTTACATACAATTATAGGTTATATTTGTATTTTTCAGACATTTCTAGCCAATGAGAAGCTGTCTAACTTTTACCGAATTCTTTCTACAAACCGTGATAAGAAGGGAGTGGAGTTTGTGTCTACAATGGAAGGTGAGCTGAACCAGCATGTAGTGTTATAAAGATTATAAAAGAAAGTGTTTTGGACATTATGAGTTGTTGGCCCAGCTTCTGCAGGTTTCCTCCATCTTCTTCATACATAGCTATACAGTTACGATATTAGTCCTTTTATTTAGCGAAAGCTGAATAGTTTTACTTCAATTAATAACAACATATATGAGACTAGTACACATAGAACTAATGAATTATTCATTGTGATGAGACACAGGGCTTTTATGATTGACAGGTGAGAATTTTTAATTATTCCAGATAAACGAGGACTGGGGGAAATACTACATACAGAGCTTATGCTGTGACTGATTGGTTGAATGGGAACAAATTCTCACAGACACAATCCAAAATCCAAAATCTTGCAGAAAGCCTTGTCATGAGAATGTCAGCTGTTATAGGTCATGGTTTGAGAATGGAAAAACTATCCAAAATTATTGGTTGATTGAGGATACTTTAAGACTTTTAAAATCCTTATTTTGGGTGAAACATCACAATTAAAAATGAATTTTTAATCCATAGCTCGTAATTTTCCTATATATGGCGTTCAGTGGCATCCAGAGGTGAATCGCTTCCAGTGGCACAGAGATTTAGCGTATCCACATTCTGAAAATGCAATATGGATTTCACAGTACATGGCAAACTTCATCATCTCTGAAGGTAAATACATTGTCTGCGCCAAACAATGATTTTATGCTCTTTAATACCTTTATTCCACTGCATATTTCATTCATGTAGTTGCATAATGTTTCCTTGCTAACCACAGCAGCATATATCATTGGGTAACTCTTACCCTCTCCCCTCTGTTGATAATGTAAAGGAAAGGTGTTAAAGCAATGTTATAATCACCCAGACCACTTCATCTCAATGAAGTGGTCCAGGGTGCAGTGTCCCTGTCCTTTCAATCCTACAATCCTTCAATGTCTACAAGTCTACCTATTGTGACTGTCAGTATGACAGCGACCAGAGGCCATTCCACTGCACTGACCTAGTAAAAACTCAGTCACATGACGAGGAAGCCCCCATAGGAAAGCATTTCCCATAAGGAAGGTTGAATGCACTTGCCGCGCATTCAAGTTCCATCTACGAAGAGCATTGGAGTGTACCGTAACTGAGGAGGCCATGCCTCCTTCTCCATGACATCGCTTGAGGTGGAGAGTAAAATAATTTATTTTTTATATTTTCAATGCAAACATGAGGTGGGGACCTGTGTAGAGCTAGGGACAGGGACACTATTGCATTATGAATTGTATTCCTAGCCCTACAGTGTACCTTTAACACTATTCTGACTAAAACAAGCATGCCATTCCCTCACAGTAGTATCAGATCCCTGCCCAAAAAAATCTGCACATAGAATATGTTTGTCTTGTGGGGATTCTCAAAACTTTCAAATTCCACAGTAGATATATCTGTAGAACTGCCAGCGTGAATTAACTTGTTTGGGACAGGATTCCACGCATGGAGGTAGACCAATCATTTAGTAACACTACCTATCTGATGTAAATATATAAAGATTGTTTGCCACATTGACATTATCTATAGAAAGATGGTACAGGTATAATTTGAAAATGAAACCAGGTTCTAAATTATATTTACACCTAATCTTCTGGTATCTCCTTTCAGCTCGGAAAAATCTGAATCACTTTGCTAATGAACAGGAAGAGGAGAAATCTCTGATCTATAACTATGTTGCCAAATATACTGCCAATATTAGTGGATATGAACAAGCCTATTTTTTCTAGATTTTACCAGATGTCATGCACTAGTGGATTTTGTTTAAATATATCCATTGCTATATATAGATGTATAATAGTATGGTCGAGAAGTAACTGTAAATACTGTATTTGAGGATTATGGAGAAATTTAATGTTATATTCTGGAGAGATTTTTAGGTATAATTAAAATGCAGAAATACATGTAAGAAGAATGTCTGACTATGTTTAACGGTTTGCTAAAGAAAGGTTAAAGGGGATCTGTCACTACTCAGCACTGAATAAAACAGTGAAAATCATATGTAACTTGTGTTTAAGCAAATGGCACTGTTTAATTTCCCCTCGTGTCTGTATGTCTTTCTTAAAGGGATACCATAGTTCCAGGAATACAAAGTTGTAGCCTGTGTATTCCTGTTTACAGACACAAACAGCAGGCACAATCTGACATTTGACACTTGATGTCCTGTGTAGAGGACACTGTGTATGGTTAACAATCAAGGCTGTTGCCAGCTGATTCACAGAACGATCCGATCGTCAACAGTCTCTGATAAGAAACAGAGGAATTTTGGCTTGTCAACCTAATCAGTTATGGGAATATGTTTTTGTATGTACAAAGGCAACAAATAAAGCCTTTTATTTTTAAACTGGTGTGATTCCACAATAGGGACATGTGTACAGTGGTTGTATATTAAGTATTGACACATAATGCCACAAGGCTGCACTAAATCTGGGAAATTGTTAAGGTGCTTGCTGCTTTCAGGCTTAAATAGCTAGGCTGGAAAAAGGTTTTTTGGAATTTTGACATACAAATTGCAGTTCCCAAATAAATACTTCACAAATCCGTGTATAGCAAATAAATCCCTAAGAGATTTATCTACTAAAAAGAAACTAGTGAATTGTCAACAGAACACATAAAATGTGGGGAACAATTGACAAGTTCATAAAATTTTAGCTACTAGTATTCTGTATCAGAACAGTCCATTAACCCCTCACCTTCCCCTGCATTGATATCTTCAACAGGCAAATCACACTAATAGCATATATCATTTAATTTATGAAATAAGGAATTGTAAAGACATTAAAACTGTGCAGTAATCTAAACAAAAAGAAAAAAACACAAACATTTTTCCTGCTGGCCTGTGTTGGTATAAAAATTATAGTTCTGTAGTGGTATAGTCTCAAAATTCAAAAAAACCCAACTAAACAGATTTGTGTTGCAATGTTTAGGAATACTGCATAGTTTAAATTTAAAGGTAAACTATAGGCACCCAGACCACTTCAGCTGGGAAGAGAGACTAGAGTGCGAGGAATACAACTTTGTATTCCTGGCCTATATAGTTTTCCATTAACATACCCCAAGATATGATTTAAAATTACTGACATTTAAACTCTAAACCTATTTAATCAATAAAGAAAGATTAGTATCCACATCTGGGTTATTTATAAAATTCCCCTTGGCCGTGAAGATGCAGCACCAAAAATATATTTGGTATGGAGCACAGGCCTCTTGGTTTAAAGATACTAAACTAAGACTACGCAGTTTGAAAACAACTCTAAAGAAATAAAAACAAACACATTTAAAATTGTTACACACTGTAGTTCAAATAAAATGATTTTAAATAAGTCACTTCAGAATAATATTGGACAAAATATTTAAGTAACAAAACACAAAAAATAAAGGTTGTTTACCATAGCTACAAGTGTGGATTTCTCTTCTGGTTGGATTTATCTTGATTGCAAATAACACATGTACAAACAAATCTTGGAAATTACAACAGGTGACAGGAGTTGCATAATAAAAGATGCAAAACAAGAGAGTCTGCAGGTAAATGGAGTAAGAGAAGTTATAAACTGGCTAAATTACAAGAGTTAACAACAATTTACATATTGGCTGTATAACACAATATGATTAGTTAGAAAAAAAAAAAGCTCTTTCAACCACATTTTATTCATCAGGATGATTCTTAGGCGGTTGTTGGGTATCTGAGATCAATTGCTTAAAAAAAATATAAAAGTATTATGGAAGAAGAGTAAGTCATTTGAGCTGTACACTGTCAGGACAATACCTGCAGAGATATTATGCATTTGCCCATAGAAATTGCTCAAAATTTCTCATCCACTAGGCCACTTCACCCAGGAAGTGCATCTACTTATTGCGCACTCGCTGGTGGACCATAGACTAATAAAGAGATGTGTGTATAGTGTGATTTTACCATAAAGATTATTTAGTAAAGTGTGACTTGTCAGGAATTCAAAGAGCATCTCAAAGTTTAGGACAAAACTAGGTGAACTGATAACATAGTTGATTTAGAGAATATCTCCAATTTGGATGTATTGGTCTAAAATCTGAAAATTCTGATTTCCTGACAGTTCAAACTTTTCTGAACCCAACATCTTCTCAAAGTGTGGAAGATGGCAATATAAAATAAAAGGTTAAGCCTGACCAGATTCAATTAAGTTATTTACAGTATAGTACATACATATCTTATTTTAGACAGAGTTCACTATATATTTGCTTTTTTATTAAAATATATACATTGTGTAAAACTGTTAATCTGGTTCTCTTAGTGGACACTTTGAAACCAATTCAATACAATATGAAGGATCAGTGGATTGTACACATTGTGTTCAGTGAATAACTTGATCTAATTAAAGGGATATTCTAAGCACCACAAAAGCAATCTTATAGTGGGATCACTTACCCGGGGTCCTATGGTTATTAGTCTTAGCCCCCATGATTGCTGGAAGCTCAGGACTTTACTCATGGACATAAAGCACTCAGCTGACCCACAAAAAATGTATGTCTCTTCCTATATGTGGGCAGTAAGGTGTGTACCCCCTCCTTATATGCAAGAGGAATACACAGTGGGATTGACGGAGAACTTAACTATTATAGGACTTCACTGGGAACAGATACCCACCATAGGTATCACCACAAGAGAATACAAAAACACAAAGATCAAAAGAAGAAAAGGTACGGGGAAGAAATAAACTGGGAAGTTTGGCTAGAGATTTACGAAAGGATAACAAAGTAGTAATACAACAAATTATTTATCAGAATGCAAATTGAACCTCAACCTTCAATAATGCTTTCCATTTAAAACATGTAACAATAATGTAACTTTAAAACAGTGTTACAAATTTGAATGGTCATAGTCATCAAAGACTGGATTTAGATAAAAACTGGGACTCGAGGTGTTACAAGTGATGAGGACATCGAGCAGGAACGGATGTTTGGGAGATGTACACGGTGTTCTCTTTCCAGTACTGCTTACACCACCCTGCTTCAGAAGTCAAAGTGGAAAGGTGTTCACTCCTGGGCACCTGGAAGAACAATCAGGTTACTACATATTCCTATTCAAACCTTGGTTTAGAGATCGGTACTTGATGGCTCTCCAATCTGGAGAAATAAGTCATTTGGAGGTGGATAGACAAAGTAGAGATTGCAAAGGAAAAAAAATTTCCTTTCCGTATAATGAGAGAGTGAATAGCATCTAGCTAGCAGAGTATATCAATTAAAAATATATATTGTTTGTCCATGCTAGAATTTGTAAACATTTGTTTTACTAATTTTCTTTGCAATACTGCAGGAAACAGTTGCAATGTGGAAAATGATTACGAGAAATGCTTACCAGAAATACAGTTTCTTTACATTTTCCTTAACAAACAGCAGCAAGATGGAGTGTTATTGTAATGGCTGATCCATGCTTACACCAATAGTCTGATAAATCTCTTTTAGAAATAGTAGAGCAGTATCTTCAGATGTCCTAAAATTAACCAATATAAAACTCATGTGAACTCATAGTATGGCATTACAGTAAAGATCTTCACATGTGCTTAAGTGCAGGTTTATTGAATTAGAAATGTGCGTTAATGTGTGTTTCATCAAAAAATGAAAATCGCAAACAAGTAAATGACACAAGATTAAGTGCTTAAGCTAAAATAAAGTTAATGTAAGCAAATCTCCAGGTCCAGATGGTATTCACAGTTTTATTTACTTAAGTGAGAAGTCAAAGTGAATTTAAAATTTAAAGGAAAGGTATAGGCACCCAGACCACTTCATCTCAACAAAGTGATCTGGGTGCAATGTCCCTTTAGTTTTAACCCTGCAATTGAAAATGAACCCTTCTGACAGCCACTAAAGTCACTTCTGCCTGAATAACAGAGCTAACCCCGGCTATTATAATCAGATGGTCTCATACAGACTTCTAGTTTATGTCAGACAGCTACTAGAGGGACAAACTGGATTAGGTCAACATTCTGCATGGAGATGCGGTTTAGCATGGTGTTTTTTTCGCATATCCGCAATAACCTTCCAATGCTTTTCTATGGGAAAGATCATAAAGATTTAGGTCTTACCAGCTGTAGTGAGACCAGCGCAGTGATGGAGAAAAAAAAGATATATAAAATACATTTTAACTCCATTCTGAAAGGGGCTGGTGACCTAAACAAGTAGTCCAGTACTATAGTGTTAAGAATACAAGTTTGTATTCCTAACACTATAGTATTCCATTAAATGGGGTTGAGCTAGGATAGGAATACTGGTAATAGTATTGGGCATAGTGATTTGTATGTTGACACAGTAATGAAAAATTAAGTATACATATCATGATTCAGCGGTAACTAAAGAGTAACTCTACAGTTATTGAATTACAACTCATATTATTCAAACTGGTCATAGCCAACTGCAAGTTCAATACCGTAAGACAGGGAGGCCAACAATGGCGGTTAAGCAACATGCATGTCATAATTGCTTTAATAATCTTATGTTTCCATTGTATTACCAGTAACACAGGTGGCTCTGTAGTGCAAAGAGATATTCATTGAAGCTTTCAATTGGTTTTTCCTGGAGAACATAATCAAAGCGCTGTCCACCATTCAACATCCCCACATCAATGTGCAGAGGATCTTCTTTAACAGGTGCCGAGGCTTCAGGTTCAGTAGCTAATGAGAATGGAGGGAAAAGTCTTTTAAACTATTTCCTATTCACAATATTATATGAATCCATGGATATACAAATATTAGGCAAAAGGTGAAATCTGGAAGAGCTGGGGTTACATTGAGCATGTATGACCTCAGTCTCTCCATTCTGGGGAATCTAATGCCATAAGAAGAGGAGTTCTACCTGTAGCTTGCCATAATAAAAAAGCAGACTCTGATAACAGTAGTTCATGGAAATGTATGAAAGATGAGTCAGATATACAAACTAAAGACAAAATATTTAATTTGAATTGATGTTCAGTTAGAAAGATGTGATTTTCAATGTAATAAAGTGGACACCATATGAGCCTAGATCTGCTTGAGCAACACTGTAAACACACTTTCATCGGACATTCTGCAACTAGCAATACATACACAGATTAATTTAGGAAATATTAGAGGGGGAAAACTACATACAAAAAAACCAAGGGAAAACAAAACAATTTAACTGCGGACATCCATTTGTGGAATAAACAATTACTATGTATATAGGGTGGGTCTAAATTCACAGAAGGATTTAGAGGGTAAATAACTTAATTGTTAGTAGTTACATTTTTGTTGTTGCAGGTACATGGTATAAGCTTCAACATTTGTAATTTCACGACTAGTTAAAAAAATTGAATTTTATTGGTGTGAGGTATCGGGATATGATTAAAATTTCTTTACGTCCTATAGTGAAAAATTGCCCCAAAAGGTGGTTTCAGCAGGATGGAGCTACTGTGCATACAACCACGTCCACAATAATCCTCCTGAGACAACTGTTCAGCGAACGGATAATTTCAAGAAATTCCCACATTAATTGGCCACCATGTTCGCACAACGTTTCAGCTCCCGATTACGTCCCGTGGGAATGTTTGAGGGAGCAGCTGTAATTGAACTAACCACGTATTCTTGAGCAGTTTAAGGAGAATATCAGTGCAGAACTTTGCGCAGGGGCAAATGGAGCTAATTTAAGAGAAGTCATCTTCCATATCTAGTCAAACAAATCTCCATACCTTATATGGATATTACATACCTTCATTGTATGGAATATCATTGAAATTGGTTCATTAATAAAAAAGTAATTGACTCCTCAAACCCTACTCAGAATTTTGTCCCACCCTGTACAGACTAAATAATATTTCAAACATTTTCCTTTACTAATTGTGATCACTTAAAATGTATGCTGCTGTCAGAGTGTAGATCCTCATGGTTTGTTACTGCCCATGAAGCTGCAGCCATGTTTCCCATTTCTAAACGATATTGTGGTAGCTCTTTTAGTCAAGCTGGATAACCAACCCTAAAGTATGTTTTGAGCAATGCCAACTCGGCTTGATGTGTCAGCTTGTAACAACCTCTACGTTATCAATCACATCCCCATGTATTGGAAGTGCTAGGCTTTTAATAATAATGATATCAATTGCTGCAAGATGTCCATTTTGTTCAGTTTGTGGGGCACCATCATGCTTCTACACACAAATCGTACAAGTAAACAGTAACAGCACCATTAATCCATGCTGGTTTACCTTCAGAAGTCAAAGGAAGATCAGAAACACACTGATCAGCAGCCTCTTCAATAGGATGTGGTAAGGAAGGTGGAGCCGGTCGGGTAAAGGTCTGCCAGGCTGTACGCAGTGAGCCTAGAATGTCCGTTCCCATTCGAGAAAGCCCTTCTTTCAATTCTAAAGTAAGAGGGAAAAAGATGAACTTTGTTCTGTATTGGAACACATTAAGTGTTTAGTAATATGTTACTGCCATAAAACCATTGCTCCATGCAACGTATGGCCTCGAGCAACACAGTAACAAGAGTTCAATTGCTAAATTTGTTTGGTCTTAAGTAATCTCTGCCAGAGACACATATTTTATAACCTAGATGAGGTTAATCCTGGTTTCTAGCAGATCTAGATAAATGAATAAATAACTGAAGCAAAGATTTATGAATCAGTAGCTCATTGAAACACAATTTAAAAGAGAAAGAATGGGTAAAAAGAATTCCCTTTTTTTTGGCGATCTATTTTTTTATTGAGGTATAGGCATGACAAGAGGATGAGACAATATATGACTTGACATAAGGCAATTATAAATAATAAATTTGTATACAGATAAACCATACCTCATTTTATAATAGGGTGAGAGCCAATTGAGTGAGATGGATAGGACAAAGTTCATTGTAGATACAATACAGAACTTGGGGTCGAGTAAAACAATTGTACTGAGATGTGCTCACTCTTAATAAAAGTAGTAAAAAAAAGAAACAAAAAGGTAAATTTAACAAACATGGCAACTGAATGGCTAAGGTGATAATTCCCTATTTTTAAATACATTATATAAACATGTACAAATACAATGGGCAAATATTATAGTAGATCTTACAATAATTACCTAAATGCATCCGTTTCCTGCCTTTGTGGTGAGGTATCAACATAGGTTCAAATTCCAGTTCTCTGAGCACAATTGGTTCAATCCGATATGCAACAGGGTCAAACTGATTAGAGGATAGAATAAAAACAGGATGGTCGTAGGATATACATTTCAGTAAACAAATACATCAGATTTCAGAAAACTGTAAACAAAGTATGTTTTTGTTTTGTTTTTTGTCAATCTTTGTTTATTAGATTATTTTTCAAAACATTAAGTGATACAGAAAGAAAGGAAAGAGTAAGGATTAAATAACGCTATAAGGTTCAGAACGCTTCAAGATACATAGATCCAAGTGGGTACTTTTTTCAGGTTGCTCCCCCCATAAAACATCCCCTTAACCCCTTAAGGACCAAACTTCTGGAATAAAAGGGAATCATGACATGTCAACATGTCATGTGTCCTTAAGGGGTTAAACATTGTGGATTAGGTGGCTGGGTGTGTTTAAACAAAGTATGTTAACGCTACATTCCTAGACAGTATTTTAGATATTATGGTTTGTTCCCCAAAACTATATACGTATATGTACAATAAAGTTGAATATAGTTTCCTTTGAGTTTTATGTTTAGTTCTCTCTATATTTAGCAAATGGGTATTTCGGAGGTGTGAAAATCAAAATTAAATGTAGAAATTCACACCTCATTACCTTGCACCTGGATTCCTCCACTTTGGCTCACTGTCAATTATTGTTTTAAACTTTGTTCTTTGTATTTTCTCCCTATGCTGACTGCTAAGAACATTTAAATGGAGAATTGCAAGAAAAAGGTTAACACAAATCATATATTTAGCCTCAATTCTCTCACCCAACCCTCATCTTTTCTATGGCTCCCTCTTTTCTCACCACCCTTTCTCGCTCTTGTTTTTTTTTGTACTTTTTAACGCTTTCCATACATCCATGCATACACAGAGAGAGAGACTTGCTGCCTCCTGTTTCATATTGACCGTTTCACAAGTACAGCCACCCAGTTTACTTGGGAACCTCAGATTAACCACTCCCTTTTGCTTCGTGACAGTCTTCCGGTCTATGTGACCTTATCCAACCGTCTAAAATGTCTTTCGTCTTTGGTTTTATAGCTATTGTGTATCTTGTTTTTACTTTGAAAACAAAAATTGTTGTGGGATGGCTAGAATAGAAAGTGAGATATGAAAGCGTGAAATAACACTACATAAAAAAAGAATTGTTTCGTCTTATGAATATGAAACCGGTCGGAGCTAAGTCGGCACCATTGCTTCTGCTATTTTGCATTTTGGACATCAAGTGAAGTTTTCTCCCCACCAACCCAGATTTCTCCATGGCAATTTGCAGGAGGAAAAAACTTTGTCTTTTTAGTTGTTGGGGGTCTACTTCATCACAATAATGCTTTATCAGTGCTTCATATATTGTATGAGCAATGTATAGCTAGCACATTTATGATTTGTGAAATTTTACACTGTGTATCTTTTTTTTGCTTCAAGTGAATTAAAAGTACTGAAGATTGTATACACTTAGAGCGAATACAAACATACATATAACATATAGTTATTGGGCGGCATTAACTATAGTCCTCCTCCCCAATACACTTGGATATTAATTATTAGATCAGCTTAGTACTCAGAGGGTATGTTTTATTTCTTTACAAAGTGTGGTGTCACCTTTCATATATCCTCTTTATTATAGCCATCCCACAACAATTTGTGTTGACATTTAAAATATTTTCCAGGTTTTTTGAGTAAGCCTGTTGTTGTTGAAGATATTTTGTTAAGGGTTATCACACAGCTTTATCATTTATTCTCTGTATTTGTTTTTACTTTTCACTTTGTTTTGGAACGTGCATGATACATTCTTACATACTATTGTGCATGTTCCACTTCATTCTCTTGAATAAAGGTTGAAAGATTTTTTTAAAAAGTTATAGGTAATTCTCAATGTTTACTCAATTATGTAAATTCCAGAAGTGACACTTCCTCTTTAGCCCCTCGGATTGGATGGTCCCTATACAGTCACGAAGTACCATAACAACCACTGAACACTACATAGGTTATGATGCATAATAAGCTCTTTAATAAGTCATTTATGTCAAATAAGTATTTTATCTCCTCTTTTACCATCTAACATGTCTCCAGAAGCTACATGCTGTTTACACATGCCATGTCCAAAAAAGCAAAACACTTACTGGGTGATAAATATTGAAGAAGCGTTTACATGTTGGGAATTGGTACTTGGGATCAATTCTCTTCAATCCCCTTACAGTCAAGAACATACCAATAGGGGATCCCAAGGCAAAGAAGATTTCAGGTGAGAAATTGAGCTGCGGATATGTTACAGACACCTGAAATAATAGGAGTTAGGTTTTAAAATAAAGTTTAAGGAACACAAACATGTATTCCCGACCCTATAGTGTTAAACCCACCATTTAGGTTGCTTGCCTCCTTAAAAAGAATTTAAACTCACCTTATTTCCAGCGCCGCGCAGGTCCGCTGGCACTGGCCCCGCTCCCTTGGTGACCAACAGAATTGCTGATTTTTAGCCAATCCAATGCTTTCCCATAGGGAAAGCATTGGATTGGCTAAAAACGGAAATGGGGGGGCCCAAACACTGTTTTGGCCAATCAGCACTTCCTCAGAGAGATGCATTGAATCAATGCATCTATGTGGAAAATTCAGCATCCCCATGCAGAGCGTGGAGATGCTGAATGTCAGTGCTGCCTACTGTGCAGCACTGAGCCAGGAAGCACCTTCAGTGGCCATCTGAGCAGTGTTCACTTGGAGGTGTCCCTAGGGGTAATGTAAACACTGCTTTTTCTCTGAAAAGGCAGTGTTTGCATGAAAATAACTGAAGGCAATGAATATACTCACCAGAACAACTACATTAAGCTGTAGTTGTTCTGGTGACTATAGTGTCCCTTTAAGTGGATGGGTGCTACGAGTCCAGCAGCAAACAAGAAAATTAAAATTTGTAATAAAGCCTGCTTCTAATTTAGAGGTTCCCTCCCAAACACAATTCTCAAGTAACACTGCTGTATTGGTTTGTGGACTAAACATGGACTAGTCACACTTACAAACTCCTGGATAACTACATGTATATTAAATATGAAGATGAATTATATTATCTTGCTAAATATCCTGACTGGGATTGTTTTTATTTCTGGAGGTAAAAATAAATGCCCATTAACCTTGTTAACCTACACAACAGGAAATTAACGGCAACTGTAAATACCACAGAAGTAGCCGCTGGAGAGCTCTGCAATGCAGTGAATGTAAATACTCTCAACACTAAAGCAGTTACTCAAATGGTTTCCATAGAAATTAATTTAAAATGGCAGCCATATACTGTGTGTTACAGGAGGCCACTTATTTGTAGCTGCCATTGTGAGTAGAATCAAGGAAAAGAGACGTTTAAAAAGGAGTCTATGTGGGCACTTTCAGAATTTTGCTCACATTAATTTAAAACATTAATCCATAATCCAAGCACTCCAGCCTGGAGAGTCATTTAAAGAATTTTCCTTAAAATTTAAAAAGAAGGTGGAAAGCCTTCTACCTTAAAACAAGCACTCATCAGATTGTGATTCTGCTCTCAGCACTATATTAATTCAAAATTAACTAAAACTAGTTATTTATAAAAAAAAAAAAAAAAAAAAAAGGGAAAGATTGTTTCTTACCTGTCCGATCCCAACATCAAAGCACTCATAATTTACCACGTTGAGAGTACTACCCGATGCAAATGGAGGCTGCTTGAGTTCAGACACAGAGGTTATGCCCTGTAACAAGAAATCAGAGTCCTCTGAATACAGAAAGCAAGATCTCCTGTGCATGCATATAAACCGTTAACCAAGTACATTTTTTTTTTTTCTTTCTTATAATTCATGTCAACAATCCACCGTGTGTGCAACATGCCTTCTTCTAAATGCTGCCCATGTCACTTGTCTAAACTCTACCTACTTTAAAACAGCCAAACATTCACCTCCCTCCCCTGTGTGCAAAAAGAAGCAAACTTAATGCTGGAATCATTCCTGCACAACAATAATTACAAATCCGAGCATGCCAGGGCTTGATGTATTCGGTACTATGCTCGGATATGTAATACCTACCATCCTAATACATCAAGCCCTGGCAAGGTTCTTATCTAACCTGAGAATTGTAGAGAACTAAAAGTGTAATTATAAAGGCATCTACTCAGACCTAAAATCTACAATTATGTTGTCACTTTTCCAGAAGTTTTAGATTCGGGAATAATTCCAATGGACTTATACATACCTCAGTATAGATGGGCAGAGGCTGTTAAATAAACCATCACTACTTTTTACTTAATAGTGTTTTATTCTGATGTGGTGGCAATGCAAGCATATATATTCCTACCTTACCAGTTAATGGGACATTCTGGACACCATCACAACTTCATCTCAATGAAGTCGTAAACAGTGTACGAAAAATGCTCTGTATGTACATTGACATGAAGTCAAGGATGGGCAGAGTTGTCCTTTAAATGTTGTGTTTATGATTTTAATGAACAAACAGGATAATGGATAGGAGGTAAACATGTAGGAAGGAAGGGTGAAAAAGAATGAAGGCCAATCCCTAAATTTATGATGGAAGTAGTGTGTTACCTGAAGGCCTCCTCTGTGTTTTATGTATTGAATGATTTTCCTACGAGGACCTAATGGAATTCCCAAGTCAACCAGATCCTGTTCTGAACATAGAACCTAAAATCAAACATAGCACAAGTAAAACAATGTGTTAAATATATGCAACTTTGTAGGGTGTAACCAATAATGAACATTATATATACGTGAATTTCTATATTAATTGAGGTTTATTTATACTTCTAAAGAATATATATATATATATTTTATAAGGAAATAGCTGCATTAGAAGAGAACTTTAATTGAGAAAAAAAATGAGAATAAGAGCCACTAGAGGCTCTTCCGCCTTAAGAGAGTTAAAATAAAAGGTCTTTATGTTCTGTATCATCATCCTGCTGATCACTATAAATACGTACACATATATACACACATAGAATGTGACGGCAGATAAGAACCATTCGGCCCATCTAGCCTGCCCAATTTTCTAAATACTTTCATTAGTCCCTGGCCTTATCTTATAGTTAGGATAGCCTTATGCCTATCCCACGCATGCTTAAACTCCTTTACTGTGTTAACCTCTACCACTTCAGCTGGAAGGCTATTCCATGCATCCACTACCCTCTCAGTAAAGTAATACTTCCTGATATTTTTAAACCTTTGCCCCCCTAATTTAAGACTATGTCCTCTTGTTGTGGTAATTTTTCTTCTTTTAAATATAGTCTCCTCCTTTACTGTGTTGATTCCCTTTATGTATTTACATTTTTCTATCATATCCCCCTTGTCTCGTCTTTCCTCAAAGCTATACATGTTAAGATCCTTTAACCTTTCCTTGTAAGTTTTATCCTGCAATCCATGAACCAGTTTAGTAGCCCTTCTCTGAATTCTATCTAAAGTATCAATATCCTTCTGGAGATACGGTCTCCAGCTTCCAGAATATATATATATATATATATATATATATATATATATATTTATTTATTTATTTTGAGGGTGTGCTCACAGGTCTTTCCCAAAAATCTGTAGTGTTTAATGTGTTACAAAAATTACATCTGTGCTCCAAATAATCTGCGTTTTGACCCCATTTGGGTCTTTTTTAATATCAACAGATACAATGCAAATAGTAGCTGAAAATTCATCAGTAGCGAGAATATATTCACCATGATGAGTATGACGTTGCCCCTCCAGGCCTACAATGGCTAGTAACTTTTAGAACAGAATCTTTCAACCACACTCTTTAGGATACCCACAAAAACAAAATCAATTACAAGAAGATTTTCCATAATTTTTGCAGATTTATATTAGAAAATAATTGATGTGGCACATTAATGTTACAATGTTAATATTACAAGAGGGTATAAAATCCCTTACCAAAGCCTTAATAAGCACTCAAAGGTGGAAAAATAAAGAAGTTGAGGGAGCTTCTGAGTAGATGTGATATGTGTTCACCTTGTAGGTTTTTTTTCCCCTTACTCTCCCCTATTATAATTGATATTCTTACGTGGGTATCCTAGAGAGTGTGGTTGGAGGATTCTGTACTTTGCATCTAGTCACCATTTGTGGTACTATTGTAATCACCACCTAGCACGTTCAGCCGAATGATCAGGACCAAGTGAGTTATCATTCAATTTTTTAATTCCTCATATTTTGGGTAGTGGTAAATATACCTCTTCATTCTCTGGTATCAAATAAAGTAACTTTAAGGCCTTGTTAGCAGAGATGGGCTTGATATTTTTAGCCCTAAGAGATGGAATAATTGTATTAGAATCAGAGTCGGATACCCTAGCTTTACAATTCATTTTATTTTTAAATAATCTAATTAGCAGATCCCCGCAAAGGGTGGTAGAATCCTTTCAATGGGCCTAGTTGCACTAACAGGGTTATTTACACCACCTGCTAATTGAAGAATGACAAACAATAAAACACGATATAGATTAGGCCGCAATTACCAGGGCATCCAGGTCTATCTTCTCCTGCTCAAACACAGTAAGGAATTCGGTGAGACCCAGCTCCTGCAAGACATCGTCTAGCGCCTGCTTCTTTTCCAGGGGACTTGCTCCTTGAGCCTCAGTATACAATAAGACAAAGTGAAGAAGAGTATAAGAGGAGATAAATACCATAGCTGAATGGTAAGGTTCCCACATTTTAGAAAACACTAGAGTTCAACATAATTACTAATTACCTTTGTTTGGACAGGATTGTTTGGTGTGGAGTCATGCTGGTTAGTGAGTAAGTCAAACATAATGAGCGAACCTATGTAAAGGATAGATCAACTGTTTAGGTAATTAAACTGTATACAAGTCCCTCTCAAAACTACAGGTATGCATCACCCAAAGTGATCAGCAGAAAAGAAAATCTATTCAAAACACAGCAACCTACAGACTACCAGGCACACAGAACATTTTATGGGTGTAAGCAGGCGGTCTTAACTGTGGTTCACTAGATAAGCTCTTTGAATATGGTCTTACATTTTAAAGCCTTTAAGGTATAACTTCTATAGTTTGAGGAGTCAATTACTTCTACTAAACATGCATTCTTACCTCTATTATTACATACACATACTTTCATTTTTTAACACTCCATTTATTGGATGCTCCTATCCATAGCGATATCCATTTTTAGATATAGACCTTAATGATGAATCTATGATATTTTTTTTTAAATTCTGGTTGGATCGGGAGCCTTATAGGAGTTAGGGACTTATCGGACATATGGACTGAAGCATACCAAGGCTATATATAGGCATGGACTGAAGCATACCAAGGCTGTGTCCAGTCACAGATACATGTCCTTTAAATGCTGGGTTCCTCTGCTGGAACAGCTGGTAGAGCCGGTTCATCTCCCCACACACAGTGTCCACAATAGTCTGACAGTACGTTGGACTGTTGTAAAAGAAGAGGTCCAGTAGTGTCTCATTGGTGAAGTGACGGAGGATACTGATGCTGGGGAGTGTAATCCTCTTGATGTCACTGAAGGGAAAAGAAAAATCAGAAAAAATACATATCTATACAGAGGATTCAAGAACACACAACTATATATGCAATTAAAGAGACTCTCCAAACACCATAACAACAACAGTGTAGTTGATTAGGGTCAAGGAGAGACTTTAATTAAAAACCATTTTCTACGGCTTAAGAAAAAAAATTTTTTTTTCAGAAGTCTATCGCGTCTGCAGGGAAAGTCAAAATGAGGAATATTTATTTGGCTGTGCTGAACTTCTGCAGCCCTTCCAGTGGTCAAATTACTACAGACACTTCTAATGAAGCCGAAAGAAGATGCCAAGTAAACACAAGTAGTTTTCACCAAATTGAAACATTCTGTAGTTTAGAAATGCAACAATTACCATGAATCTTA